>JAAIIK010000024.1:1138773-1150138 GCA_014706435.1 Silurus glanis
GAGAGAGAGAGAGAGAGAGAGAGAGAGAGAGAGAGAGAGAGGTCTTTTGTTAAGGTCAAATTAATTCCACATACAATTTGATTGCAGATTGTCAGTAACAATTTAATGAAAATAATTAAATATAACAGTTTAATCCCCCCAGTTACTTTTTTTAACTGCTAAAAATAGCCTTATTGACATTAGCAAGCAGAGGGAAACAGGAGAAGAAAATGCACTATGAAGGGGGAAAAAAGCAAGATTCAGCCCACTCAGCCTATTTTCCTCTATTCAACCGTTTTTTAAGAACAGGGGTTAGTAAGATTTATTATATTAAAATGTATACTATATTTCACTGTTAATATAAATACACATTTGCCATAAGTTTTTTACAAAATATTTTTGTATTTTTTATTTCATTAGAGCTTGCACGTAGCACCGTTAGACCTCTCTAAAAACCAGCCTTAGAGTTGCATATCATTTATTTTGAAAGAAAGCATCACTTAATATAAATTAATATAATTACTTTGACACTGCTAGAGTAGGATAAGTACTGTACAACTATTTACATATGTACACATTTTTACTGAAGAATTTTTTTTAATCGAAATTACTTCCAATTGAATTATACCGAAATACAGCCCAAGCCTATTCCAGGCCAGTTCTGAAAGCTTAAAACTGTTTGATCAGTGACTGTATGACAATCAGAGGAATCACTTCACCGTCCATAATTTTTCAACTAAAGCAATAGCAGTGTGGTCAGTAAATAATTCTTTTAGCTGCGAGAATGAATACTGTAGATAAAAGTTAGTGTCATTCATTGACAATTCATTTAGAATCATTATAACCCAAATTATGGAATAAAAGAAAATTGTCACTCACATTATTAGTTCTTTAGTTTACTTTAATGCCTAGCAGAGCGGTCATTATTGCAGTTCCTATGCCATTTAGTCATTTGGCCTGCATACAAAAGTAGAGAATAACCACTTTCAGCTCTCCCTGCTTCTTTTCATTCAGCAGACCTGTTCTCTGCTTTCTTGCACACAGAGACCGGGTTGCCTAAAATCCCCCCCAAAAAATCCCAGTGAATTTTTGTTGGCTTGTCCTAACATTTAAACTTTGTTTTAATCCCAGTCATCATAGTCCCATGTTTCCACCGGACACCAATGTTTTCCTAGCGGCCGTAATGACTGCTTTTGGCCATGATCTTCATCCTTCTGTCCTGCAGGTGAGGGGTCTCTGCACTTAGTCTGCTCTTATTGCCATATAGAATAGCAGATTTTTCCAGTTGGTCCTCCACCACCCACGCAAAAGGGCCACTTCTGTCCAGGCTCCAAAAAGGTTGTGGTTGTTGCACCAGGCCAGACTTCATTAGTTAAATGAGGTTATTTTCACTCAGATTTAAAAGCTATTTCTGCTAGAATGCAGCACCACCATTGAGTAAAGGGTGCAGTTAAGAAAATGGGCTTATATCCCATTTAAGGCTTAGATGTGGTTGCAGATCTGTAGTAACAACTTTAGAACCACATCTAAGCCATAAATTCTGAGGACGGCAAGCTTAAAAGACTTGGCCCTAAAATGACAGATACATGGCCAATCTTTTTACAGATGTTTCCTAGTTTACCGATGGCCATTAGTGCGCTTAGCTCGCTCCAGGGCCTTTATGGGCCCGATGTGTAAATTGCCAGTACAAGTCAGACCTTTTCTTACGGAGGTCATTGAGGGGAAAAAAGCCACTCTGAAGCACTCAGCTTGTCCTCTGGAACAAAAAGTCACGTCTGCGGCCCACCATTTGCACATGGTAAATTAAGCAGTGCTGCGTCATTATGCGAGAGCACTGAGAGAGAGCCACAAATTGCCCAGAACAGAGTAAAGAGCCTTATTTATAGTCACCACCAGAGCTGAAAGCCAGTGCTGCACTAATAGAGCAATCTGTATTCTTAATGGTAATGCCTCAGTTCGTTTGTTCCATTTGGCTTGGTACAGGTGCATTAAAGGGTCTCGTTGAACAGATCCAGCTGAGCGGGTACAGAGAGTGTGAGCACAGCACGCCCTCTGCTGAACACAGAGCCAAGAGCACGAAATGCTGACATGGAAAAAGACCTTCAAAATAATTGTCTAAATGCAACCTCATATGAATCTCAAAATAAAGATTACATAGTTACATACACTCTGAAGAGCTGCAGTATATGTTTTGTAATTAAAAATATACATTATAAATAAATAGTGTCATGATTAGGTAATGTTATAAATTGGTATAAAATATTTTGACCTGGGCCTGCAGTGAAAGGAAACATAGATTAAAGACTTAACATCACATTCTAGAAACAATCTTGCATTTTTCCTTTTTTTAAATATGCTAAAAGGAATAAGAAAATATAGATAGACACATTTTTTCTCTTGACCCAAATGTAGTCAATTAGGAAAATTGTGTTTACACTCCAGAGTTAGCCTCTTTTGCTAATGTAGCTACTGTAACATGAAAGGAAGATTAGCAGGATGCACATTGCATTGGGAAAAAAAAAATAAAAAATTAATCACACCGTCGTCACTAAAATGATATAGTGTAATGTTTTATTTCAAGGGTGATGTGAGGTTTAATGGAGACCATAAATGCAAATCAATTTCTGTTATTTTCTGAGGCACGGCATGTTTAAAATATCTTAAATAAACATAAATAAATCACTTTGTCTTCAATAAATGAAATCATATCTATGTTAAGAATAGATGTTTATCATGTGACAGCTGTGTGAATCCAAACTCAACCAACATCAGAGCTCAATCAGTGGAAACTTTGAGACTGATGTAGTGGAATTTTCTGCTCACAAGCTCATCAGTCACAATCAATATAGCACAGAGCCTTTTTTAATCAAGAAGCAGTAATTATCAGTCTGTGTCTACGGACTAATGAAACAGTGCTCCAATATGCCTGCAGCTACAAAAATGGAAAACAGTTAATTAAGTTCTATTTCATGAGACCAGTGGGTTCTCTCGTTGGTTCGCGTTCCAGCAGAATCCCAGCATTAACAGCTTAACTGTTTTTGTTGTCTTTTTCAAAGAACATTTAAAGGTTCTACATGTGCTGCAGCAAAAAGTAACCAGTAGTAACTGCTTAGAAAAATAGACCTGTTAACTAAGAACTTTAAGGAAATCTCTAAAATAGTTACAAGAAAGTCGCAATATTTGGACTTACTTCATTATGTTGTGGATAGCTTGCTTTATTGCAGACCTTGGTGACAGTATTTAAAGGACTGCATAGGAAATCACCTAATGTGTACAGCCTAGATTTCTGTTTAAGCAAATGGATTACATGTCAGATGTGCAGTACACCGATCAGCCAGAACATTAAAACCACCTGCCTAATATCGTGTGGGTCCCTCTTGTACCACCAAAACAGGTTGGCTCTGTTAAGGTATGGACTCCACCTCAATAGGTGTGTTGTGTTATCTGACTCAAAGATTTATTGCATTTGGCAGACACCCATATCCAGAGTGAATTACAATTGTCTCATTTGTGCAACTGATAGTTAATGGCCTTAAGGGCCTAGGAGTGGCAGCTTGGTGGTGCTGGGATTTTAACTCGAAGTCCAAATTCTTACCCATTGATCTACCACTTCCCACACTAACAGCAGATCTTTTAAGTGTAAGTTGTACTGTAAGTTGTGTTAACTGTAAGTTGTGAGGCCATTGTCTTCATGGAGGGGATTTGTTTGTCCAGCACATCTCACAGATGATTGATAAGATTGAGATGTGAGGAATATTGAGGCAATGTCAACACCTTGTTCCTTAAAGACCTCCTGAACAATTTTTGCAGTGTGGCAGGGCTCATTAGCCTGCTGAAAGAGGCCACTGTCATTCGAGAATACTCTTGCCATGGAGGGGCGTACTTGGTACTTGGTCTGTGAGAATGTTTTGGTAGTTGCTCATGTCCAAGTAAAATCCCCATGAATGAAAGGATTCAAGGTTTCTCTGCAGGCCATTGCACATAAAATCAGAGCCCCATAAGCAGGAAGCTATGATGCACTGTGTGTTCTTAAACTTTTCGATCATAGCCTGCATTAATGTTTTCAGTAATTTGGGCTGTGCTGTGGGATCGAACCAGACAAGCTAGCATTTCCTTTAAAGTGCATCATTGAGACTTGAATGCCCATGACACTGCCTCCAGGTTACCTTTGTCCTTCCTTTGAACACTTTTGTTAAGTACTAACCACTGCATACCACGTACACTCCACAAATCGTACTTTTTCTAATTTTTTCTGCTTCCAAAAAAACAACTTTAAGAATTTATCCCCTTGCTGCCTAATATATTCCAGACTCTGCCAGGTGCCATTCCGATACGACAACCAATGGTATTTACATCACCTGTCAGTTTTTATTGTAATGGCTGATCGGTATAATTCCCATGCCTTGGATTGTTTTGGATTGTCAATGCAGGAGTCATCATTTCACATCTATTCATCCAGCTTTTCAGAGAACTGACTCACGATCACGTGTTGCAGCCATTGGTGATTGGTCAGCCCTAAAACTTTACTCTTTAAATTTCCCAGCAAAACAAATTTCATTATTGTAACAGAGGATGCTTAGTGATAGTCAAAACATAGCCTTGTGGGAAAGGAAAGCTTTAAAATGCCAACTAATATTTATAGACAGAATCAGCCTACAGACATCCATCATGCAGCTCAGTTTGTACATGTCAGGGATTTTCATCAAAGTCCAAAAGTACAGTGAATCTGCAGTTTGTTCCACTCCTTTAGTTCAGAACACAAGGCCAAACTCTTGCTGCTGCACCCTGCCACAGATATCCATCATCAGAATTTATTTCAGGTGCGTCTCCCACTATGGAGTGCAGTGATTTCTACACGGGCCGCAGCAGAGAGGTGCGCGTTAACCTGCAAGGCAAAGAGCACAGACAGGCCAGACTGTAAAATTAGAAACTTAGCAATGTGTTTCAACCCACTTGAGGACACAAGACTGGTTTTATTACAGGTCTTTATTTTATAAGATTTAGAAACTAAAGTGAGGGGAAAATGACAAACTTTCCCTGACAGGTCAGCCTTGGCCAGCTTTTTTTCCCGGATGTTTGAACACACATTTATAACTTTCTGTAACATTACACTAGAAACTTGTATTTCACTTATTCTTTATATTACTCAGTAATAAAATGTTTTAATGAATGGCTTCATAGTCTCATACCTGTACAGGGCGCCAGAGACTAATTAGTTGAAAGCCCTGTTTGGGAGTTTAGTAAAGCGATAAAATCAGAGGCAGGTTGTGCATTTCACACCTAAGCCTACTGTCGTGTCCTACCTGAACCAATCCACCTCTTAAAGCCATCATTATGATATCACGGTTATAGAAACCATCAATATTATAGAGAAGTGCAGTATAACAGAGCGCTGAATCACTGACGGGTATCTCATGCGGCGAGAACGAATGCCATTACTAAAGCAAGAAACCCAATGAACAAAATTCAGCAAGCCTCCTTTCACTACAGCCACAGCTGCACTGCCCGCATACATCAATATATTAACCTCGTAAAACGACCCCAGTTTTTCAGTGCATTTTTTGCCTTTTCCGTGCATAAACTGTTTGGGCTGACCTTTCCTCACAATGACCCGTTTTTCTTGAAAAGTCTGTACTGTAAATGAAAATGTATATCTTCACCCGAATCAATTTCTTCTCCTCAGTCAGTAATTGCGGAATAAAAAAACAGCTATTGCATCCACACCAGTTTATATTTGAGCTTGTGCAGTTTGCTACAGACTGCGTCTGACTGGTTAAAGCAACAGCTTCAAGCCCACGCTGTGTATTTCTGCTGGCCTTACGGCACTATGTGATGCGACAGCTGGAATTTGATTGGATAGAAACTCTACAAAAAACTTATACTCAGTAGCACAGCAGAGCACAGATGAGAAATGCTATGAAAGGAAGAGAATGGACTGTTGGGAGTAATTTAATAAATATTCATGGACAAAAATATATTAAAATGAAAGCCAGTGAATCTGATAGAGTTTAGGCCAGCAGAGGCGGCCTTGTTGGCCCTGATGGTCCATTCCCGGATTAAAATAGTACCCACGTCAAGGGATCTGCATTTGAACACAGTAACTTAGTTGTTCAGCTAGTGAATAGAGGAGTGTTGATGCAAGTCATCCTTTTGTCTCTTGACAGATGGTGCATCAAGTTTTGCCATGCTAGAGGCAAATTGTGCAGAGAAGGGTTAAATAAGTACCTTTAGGTAGGCGGGGAATGGTCTGCTGTGGGCAGAACAGAAAACCTGTGGAGAAAACTGCAACTAGGTGATGTGGAAAATCTTGTAGAGATTCTAGATCAACTGTAAAAGTAACGCAGAAGCAGGCATGGCAGGAGCGATTTGCTGTAACTATTAAGAGGACAGAAATGTCCACAAAGCCAATTCCTTACACTCTTTCATCATTTTTCATTTTTAGTACAGTTATAATTACATTTCTTATGATTTTGGATAATCATTTCGTTTAATTCATTATGATTGCTATTGCAACCATACACAAGAGACTGCCCCAGCACTTTCTGTTGTGTATGAGAAGAGGTATTATGTATCAAATGGAAAATAAATATTCTATTTTATTCTATTCCGAGTTGAGAAGCTGCTATCTATAGGTCCAGGGTAACTTTATAGTCTCGAAATTTTACCATTCATCTCAAGTTAAAGGTTTCCACACCGCACACTCCAAGTGCTTTTACACACCACTCAATATGGCCAAAAATAATCAGGAGGTTGGTTTAAATCTTAGCTGTGAAACAATTTAGCCTGTGTTCACGAGCCAACCCTTTCGCAATGGTTTAGAAAAGATTTGCCTTCATTTAAAAAAGAAAAAAAAGAAAAGGAAGAAAAACTCCCACCAAGACTCCCAGGCATTAACTCGGACAGTTCAGGGTTTATTAAAATGCATTGAAGACAATTTTCACCAAGAAAACTTGAACAACAGAAACGAAAGCTGGTATCTGAAAAACACATGGCCTAGAAAAGTGAGTGATGTTTTTCAGAGAATGAATTCTGACCATTTGGTTATGAAGGCACTATTAAACATCGAGCTAGTTAGGGATCTGAGTATACAGGTCACAGTCAGGGAAATGAAGAAGTTCAGATGACTTCCAGTGATTTCTGTTTCTGGTGGCCAAATCTCTTGGTATTCAGACTTCTCTCTGAGCAGCTTTTTTTTTTTTATCATTATCTTTTTTTAAACAGATACAGTAGCAAAAAATACTAAGTAAAAAAAACACCACTGACTAAACATTTAGGTTTTGTTTGTTTTGTTGACAATCCAATGTTTCCCAACATCACACAAGAAATCAGTGGTTTGTACTGCTTGTCCTTTGATGATAAAAAAAAAAAAAAGAAAAAAAAAAGATGATGGTTTTCCCCAATGGTCCACTGAAAATCCTCTGCTTTAAACCCAAACTGCAAAACAAACTAAATTTGGGATTGTGAAGCGCAATATAATCCTATCACTGCTTCATCTTTTTCTTCTCAGCACTCCAAAATTGAAAGTCAACATCTATGACTTGGTTTCTCTTCTAGCCATTTGGTCTGAGGGTATAAAATAGGCATTATGTACATTATATGGAGGTTCAACATGACCCTCTGAAGGGGCTTAATACTCACACTAAACACAGTATATGGCATTCTATCATAGAATGCACACAAGCCAAAGAGGATGAGGAAAAAAAAAGGTGAGAACTTGTAATAATAAAATGGAAGGTGCTTTTGATGTGCTCCTGGCTGGTACAAAAAAGTTTCACGATTTTTTCACCCTGTTGAGTTTTCCCTCTGATTTATCCTTTATCTCCTTTTTTGGAGGATTCCAAATGTTAAACAAATGCTTTTTTCCCCCCCCACATGTGATAAATTTGTCGAGGTTGCCATAAAATCTGAAAAAGAAAACTGCTGGACATCAAAGTACTCGAAATGTCCCTGGTATCACGGCTCGCTGTATAGTTTACATATTCTCCATCTCTACAATATAAACAGTGTTTTGGATCTACTGGATCGTGTACAGTATATACAGTAGAATTCCACTGTGCTATGACTGAGGAGGTCATAAATCCACAAAGCAAACTTTTTCTATTACCAAGAATGCCATTTTTCTACTCCAGACATTCTCCTCTCCCTTGTCCTCCTTTGTGGTGCTGATGGAAAACACAGAGGTTAAAAGTCATGGATTCTCTCTCTCTCTTGTTTCAGTTCACTTTTGGATAGATCTTCTCGTAGAAAAAGTTCTGTGTTAGTACAAAGAGCTCTCCGTCTTTCTCTCGGACACCGTGAGCACGGACGAACTGGAACTGCTCGAGTGCAAACTCGTAGAACTCGTTCTCCATCTTCCAAACGTCTGACTGCTGCAGCTTGGAGATGGACTCCTTAGTCGGAGGCTTCTTCTCGCTCGTCTTCCTCAGGTGGGACTTTTTACCTGTGAGACAAAAGATTTATGTTTCTGTGTGTTTAACAAGCACTGAAGCATAGACATTTTAATACAAATGAATGGCAAATTCAATTGATTGGACATGCTTTGGAAATGCACACACCTATCTATATAACTTTAAAAGTGCAGGTCAAAAGGAAAATGATCAAAAGGGTTGTATC
Source organism: Silurus glanis (assembly GCA_014706435.1). Classification (NCBI taxonomy): domain Eukaryota; kingdom Metazoa; phylum Chordata; class Actinopteri; order Siluriformes; family Siluridae; genus Silurus; species Silurus glanis. The sequence continues at coordinate 1,147,366 of JAAIIK010000024.1, forward strand.
AATGCATAGATATAGAGAAGGCTACAAAAAAAATCCATCCCTCCATAACAAAGAAATGTAAATAGTGTGGAACAACAATGTCTAGAGCTGTCCAAACTAACCTTGGTAAAAGAGGTGAGCAAGAACCCGATAGAGTGAACAAAAAAGGTCGCTAAAAATTGAGCGCGAATAAAACACAAGCCTGCCAACTGGACAAAATCTAACACAAAGAACTCCAGTAGGCACAGCGTTTGATACAATAATGCAGATAGAGCATGAAATTTCTTTTAAAAATTATCAATGGTGTGTTGATTATTTATTTAATCATTAATATTAATATTTGTATAAATGCTAGATGTGCACGTGTTGTATATTCTATTTTAAATTGTCATTTAAATTCTTATTTTATTGCACTTATAACAGAAATTCAAGTTTTATTTTTAAAGCTTTAATGTTTATTCTACTTTGTCTCACCTTTTTTTTTTTTTCCATTTTTATGTCACAGCCAAGTTGTTAAAAAATAAATTACTGCAATATATAGTGTACGGTTGGGTGTGTTAAAAATAAATATTTTTTTCTTTTAATACCTTCATATGTTTAATATTTGTAACAATGATAAAACTAATAGTAATAAAGAATGTCCAAAGCTATGATGTGATATTTAAAAAGTTAAACAGTTTGCTTAAAATGTATGACTTTTCCATTGCAACATCTATGTTATACAGTAGTTTTCTTATCTTTGTGGACCGTATCCATACTTCTTGAGCCGATTACGTATCTGAGACCTGAGCACAGTGTTACCTGTGCGGTAGAGAGCAGTGGCTCCTCTAAAGAAACGTGGCAGTGCTGCCTCCAACATCATGATGAAGTCCTCCAGCTCCTCAGTCACCCCCACCAGCAGATACTCATTCACCAGGTTGTACTTGGCTTGCTCCAAAGCCCAGTGACTGCCTACATTCCTAAACACACACACACACACACACACACACACACACACACACTTTAATATATTAAATATTAATAAATTAGTTACTTAAGGAGCCACATTAAAATGAGTGCATTAATACAATAAGAATGTATGATTTGCCTTACAGCCAACTCTACTGCCACGTCCGAACTGACCCCACTGTATTTTTATAATCAATTTCTATTCTGTTCTTAAGTGTCTTCATTAATTTGTAAATAAAATGTTAAACCTTTTTTTTTAATTCCTTGTTTTTATTGTTGTGATTATTTTTTTTAATGATAGTTTTACCTAATTTATGTAAAACAGTTTGAATTACCATTGTAATTGACGCAGTCTCCATGCTACAATAATAATGACTGAAACAAAGTGTTTCACTGTGGGGACATATCTTTATACTGTAAGTACAATTTAACTGTATTATTTGTTTCCCCCTTCAAAAATTGCTCATGAGAAATTTTATATTTATTGTCCCCCCCCCCTGTTAAATGAAATTTACGCCCATGCATCCGATCTTGTCTTATTTAAAAAAATAAAAAATCCCTACCAGCACTCAGACGAATGTCCGCAGAAAAATGGAATCTGAAGCCAGAGTTTCTCTGGAGCACAGTCAGAGCCCCCTGATGCCACACACTCATCAAATGTCTGAAAAGTGTATACACACACACACACACACACACACACACACACACACACACACACACACACACATGATCACACATGAATACAGAAAAACATTTTCTATTTTAGTCCTTCTCCATTTTTCTTTCTGCCCCATAATTGTTGAAAACATCCTGATCAAAAATAAAACTCTCAAAAATTTCTTCCTCTGTTTCTCAGAATTTCTCAGAAGTAGCAATAAAAAAAGAAAGAAAAAAAAAAAAGTCTCCAACCTTTTTGTCTCCCTGCTTTCTCCGCCTCAGGCCGGGCCTGTAGTCATCTCCAAAGCGTAGGAAGTAGTAGTAAGACACAAGGCGCTCAATTGGGTCACGAACTACGTTAATGTAGATGGGCTTTGCCCTCACACTAAATCTGCAGCAAAAGCGAAGGTGTACATAAAAAAGAAAGGTCCAATCTGACTGCATTGTTAATTTTTAAAATGTGATCTTTTAATTTTCCCAGACTTTTGTCTCATCAGTATACCAACACAGTAGCCCGCACATTACTGCGATATCACCTTCAACCACTAGAGTGCAGCAACACCCCAGAAATTAAAGCTCCACCTCAACAGTCAGTTCTATAATCTACAACCTTTGAGCTAGCAAATCTTATTTTATTTTATACCATCTTATGAGCTAACAAAAACTAAAAAATGAGTAAATATTAGAATTCATTTGTCTGCAGTACTGAACTGCCTAATTCATGCTACATATATAAATTATTATCTGTCCATAGCTGACCCCATGTCCATCTTTTTTTTTTTATATCATGTTAAATCAAAGCCATACAGATGATATTCTAGCAAAGGCAATGTGTATTAAAAAAAAATCAATAATATTTTATGTGTCAAGTGATGTAAGTCACAAATTGTTTGAATACCCACTTGGTGAAATCCAGGTATGCTACATGTCCATGGTAAAACCCTGGTTTCATCTCCTTCCAGGTCGTCACGTTCCTTACAAACCTCACCTGCAAAACACACACACACACAAATAAAACACCATTGTTTCAAATGAACTGTAATTTTAATCAATCACAAAAGTAAAATTATGTCTGAAATTACAGGCATAGGTAACGTGCAGGACTTTATATGAATCCCTTTACACACACACACACACACACACACACACACACACACACACACACACACACACACACACACACACACAC
>JAAIIK010000024.1:1152507-1194947 GCA_014706435.1 Silurus glanis
AGAGAGAGAGAGAGAGAGAGAGAGAGAGAGAGAGAGAGAGAGAGAGAAGGATTTCTCATTATAAACCGTAGTATACTGTATGCTGGTGGAAGAGGCTTTATTTCCTGAAATGTTGGCTAAGCAACAACAACAAAAGAGTATGGCATGTGACGCTACTTAACAGAAAGCCACTCCTCCATTTTCAATGCACCCTATGACCACAATCCCACCCACTTGTTTCTTTACACAAAATTTTTTATAATCAAAAACTAGTTATATATCACAAGGCTAATGAATTCGGAAATCGTTTTTAGATAATCTAGATGAGGTTGGCAAACTGAAAGAACAAAATGACTGAAACTAACAGGTATCGTCATCAACAGGCAATCTACAGACAATCGTCCATCTTCCACTTCAGTGATTTGAATTTTTTTTTTTGCCACACAGTTATTGCTCAGCCATCCCTGAATCCTTGTAGCTAAGCACAAAAAAAACCCATGCTCCAGCAATTAACTATAGATATTAGCTCCTTTGTAACCGAATCTAAATGCACACACTTCATGACACCACAAGACAATTGCAATACTTATGCGTGAAGGCATCTGTTAGTTCTATAGGAGGTTTGGTTTGAAGTGTAATAATAACTATACTCGTGTTTATCCCCCTTGAGAACATTGCAGCACCTGTACAGCACAAGGCTCATGCTATATAAAGAGTTGTTTCCTATTAATCTACCAGGTGTGAAGATAAAAGAAAAGGATGACCTATTTAGCTTGTTATGCATTCCGGCATACAAATTAAACCAGCCACATTCACATAACTCAGAAAACAACTAAATCAGCAACTTCACAGATTTTTACTTAATAGTAAAACAATAAGCAATATTTAGGTATTTCATTACACTTTAGTCCATAACTAATGAATTCTTCTTATTCTTCTTGTGGCTGCTCCCATTAGGGGTCGCCACAGTGGATCATCCGACTCCATACTAATCTGACCTCTACATCTGCCTCTTTCAAACCAACTACCGGCACGTCTTCCCTCACCACATCCATAAACCTCCTACTTGGTCTTCCCCTTTTCCTCCTTCCTGGTGGCTCCATCCTCAGCAGTCTCTACCGATATACCCCATGACCCTCCTCTGCACATGTCCAAACCATCTCAATCGTGCCTCCCTCACCTTGTCTCCAAAAACGTCCTACATGCGCTGTCTCTCTAATAAACTCATTTCTAATCCTGTCCATCCTTGTCACTACCAATGAAAATCTTAACATCTTCAGCTCTGCTACCTCCAGCTCCGCCTCCTGTCTTTTTCCTGTCCCTTTCACTCTTGCAGATACCCTTCTTTTGCCCAGTTGACCCCATGTACTTAAACTCCTCCACCTTCACCACCTCTTCACCCTGCAACCGCACCACTCCACTGCCCTCCCTCTCATTCACACACATGTACTCTGTCTTACTCCTACTGACTTTCATTCCCCTTCTTTCCAGCGCGTACCTTCACCTCTCCAGGCTCTTCTCAACCTGCTCCCAACTCTCACTACAAATCACAATATCATCCGCAAATATAGTCCATGGAGACTCCTGTCTGACCTCGTCCGTCAACCTGTCCATCACCACTGCAAACAGGAAAGGGCTCAGAGCCGACCCTTGATGCAGTCCAACCTCCACCTTGAACCAGTCTGTCGTTCCTACTGCACACTTCACTGCTGTCACACTGTCCTCATACATGTCCTGCACCACCCTCACATACCTCTCTAACACACCTGACTTCCTCATACAATACCACAACTCCTCTCTCTGCACCCTGTCATACGCTTTCTCTAAATCCACAAACACACAATGCAACTCCTTCTGACCTTCTCTATACTTCTCCATCAACATTCCCAAAGTAAATATTGCGTCCTTAGTGCTCTTTCTCTGCATGAAAACATACTGTTGCTCACAGATGGTCACCTCTTCTCTCAGCCTGGCTTCCACTACTCTTTCCCATAACTTCATGGTGTGACTGATCAACTTTAATCCCCTGTAGTTACTGCAGGTCTGCACATCTCCCTTATTCTTAAAAACCGGTACCAGCACACTCCTTCTCCATTCCTCAGGCATCCTCTCACCTTCCAAAATCTTGTTTAACAATCTGGTTAAAAACTCCACTGCCATCTTTTCTAAACATCTTCACGCTTCTACCGGTATGTCATCTGGTCCAACCGACTTTCCACTCATCATAGGCTTAATCGACTGTTCTCACTTCATCCTTACTAATCCTATACACTTCCTGCTTCACCATCTCAACACCATCGAACCTTCTCTCTCTCATTTTCCTCATTCATCAGCTGCTCAAAACACTTCCTTCATCTTTTCAACACAGTCTCCTCACTAGTCAACACATTTCCATCTCCATCCTTTATTGCTCTAACTTGCAGCACATCCTTTCCAGCTCGATCTCTCTGCCTGGCCAATCGGTACAAATCCTTTTCTCTTTCCTTAATGTGCAACTTCTCATACAGCTTCTCATATGCCTTTTCCTTTGCTTTCGCCACATCCCTCTTTACCTGCTGCTGAAACTCCTTGTACTCCTGCCTACTTTTCTCATCTCTCTGCCGATCCCAATCCTGTTTCGCCAACCTGTTTCTCCTTATGCTATGACAAACTTTTATTTCATGTCTTAAATCTGAGAAGTGTCATAAAACAGTGATCGTATGAAGATCGTACAATGCAATCTGGCCCATGTACATCACGCTTATTTATTTATTTACCGTAATTTCCGGACTATAAAGCGCACCCATATATAAGCCGCACCCACTGAATTTGACAAAGATATTTATTTTGAACATAAATAAGCCGCACCTGTCTATAAGTGTCTACACTGAAACTAATGAACTTTACACAGGCTTTAACGAAAGACAGTGTCTGTTACACGGTATAACGGGTGAAATATGTTGTGGCTCCTTTAAGAGCAGAGCGGCATTTTGGGAATAGGCTGCCGCCGCATTTTTCCGCTATTACTGCATGTGTGCAAGACCGAGGAATATGTCCTTATTATTTTCTGATGCTCATTTCTAAGTTTCTTTGACTAACCCGTAACGCTGTTGCCAAGAAAAATAAAAAAGCATGAGTTTTGGAAACCTGTCTGTGCTTATATGATTTCTGTTGCAACTGGAGTTAGCGAGCTATCCCATGACCCTGACTCAACGCGTTACAACGGCTTGTATCTAAACAGTAGCCTACCAAGAAAGTCATTGTTCACTGTCTTCCTCCTTCCTTTCACAACTATTTCTCTCGAGAGTTTTTTCTTTTGGCATCGTCGTGCGTTTAAAAAAAAAGAAAAAACTTTTTTTCTCCCGATGCCGTGCAGCTCAGAACACAGGTGAGGTGCGTTTTTTTGTTTGCGTTCGGAAATTTCATTTGTCTAATGTTATGTCGCTCAGTTTTTTGGCTTGAAGTTTGTGAAACCGGGAAAAACCCAGGAAAAATTCATAAATAAGCCGCTTCGTTGTTTAAGCCGCGGGGTTCAAAACAAACAAAAAAAAAAGTAGCGGCTTATAGTCCGAAAAATATGGTATTTATTTATTTATTAGAAAGCAATTATGTAATAGGTACATTTATATGCCTTATTTATAGTTTCTTGCAATCTTATTTTTTGAGTGAGTTATTTGGTTGTGTGGTACTCTTGACAACTTGAAATGTAAAATAACTGATCAACCATCAGCACATAATCAGTGTCAAGTGGGCATTTGTTCCTGAGAAAAGATAGATGAATGTGGCTTCTACTTCCAGGTTTTCTTGTTCCGAAATACTGTGCACTTTAGGGCATTGATCATAGTTGGCATTGTGAGATTTTGACCATTACACTTTGTGTGATTAAACAACGAGAAAATGAACAAGTAGGTAATTTCTCTTTTTTTGTTTATGCTCAGAAACAAATTTTTGTGTGTTTTCAAAATTAACCTCTTAGTCTCAGCACCGCGCCAGCGCAACAGATATCCTATTGTTCTCAGGTGTTAATGTTTAGCAATAGATTAAATAAAAAGGGACAAGACTAACCATGACTAACTATACATCATTCTAAAAGGTCCACACCTCAAGCAGCGATTTCAGATCACTGTTTTTCAATGGAAAACGTATAACGAATGTATATGCTGAATGTGTGTAAGCAGTACACACAAACAACATGCATAAAAAAATTGCAGCTCTCAGTTCTACTTAAACAGCTGTTTCAGCTCGTGCTAACTGGACTTTGTTTACAAAAAAAAAAAGAAAACAATGGAAAAAATGGACAGTCAAAAAAGTTGTTTATTCTGAGATTTGCACAAAGCAGCGATGTGGAAAATATTCTTGGGGGCGGAGAAACAACAGAGACATGGAGAGCTGCATGTGGATGGAAAATCTGAGTCTATTTTACATCTGTAAGTTACAATATATCTCCCTTTACAGTTTAATACAGTTTAATTTCAACCTAGTACTTTTCTGGATTGCTCCAGGACTGATTTCATGTATTTATAAATGAAATAAAAATAATGTTCAATGCAGGAAATTGTTTTTCTATAGCTTATCTTTTTGAGCAATATTAACTTTAAATAATGGACAGTAAAGCTCAAAGTGTCTTCTTTTTAAATGTTAACACTTTCTGATAAAAGTGGGCTACATACACAATTTAAATATCTTTAAAGTAAGGTAGGGCATTTTCAGCTGTGAGTCCCAAAATCTGTGGCGAAGGCTAACAGGTTCAATCACTTTGTTTAACAATTCAATCACTTTGTTTAACAATTGCGCAAAAAAAAAGAATAAATTAATACACACAACTGTATCTATTTTAAGGCTGAAATGATTCCTCGAGTAACTCGAGTAATTCAAATGCAAAAATGCATTGAAGCAAATAATTTGATAAATAAAAGTCCATTTAACTACACACTGTGCAGCACTGTTTTTCCCCAAGGACCATTATTCCTGACGCACCACCTGCTAAACTCTGGGGCGTTCTGGACAGGTAAACACTATAGAAGGCCGTTTCCGACACTTTAAAAAAAAGAAGTTTGCCTAATTTCAACATTATACTGGCAATTTCTACTTTTTTTCTTGCTATTCCAATTTTCTTTCCACGTAATTCTTTTTTTAGTCAGTCAGGCAGCGTCACTCCCTCTGTAGTGGCAGAAAGCTTTAAACATTGAAAATGGAATAGGCTGAAATCAATAGAATCACATGGTATCAAATGAAGCCTCCAATCCCTGGAGAGAAGCAAAACCCATATAAAATAAAGCAAACTTTATTTTATGTGGCAGAAATGGGCTTTCATACATCACAGAAGATGCTGCAGAATGAAAAATGGAGGAACGGGGAGAAAACAGTGAGGGGCGAGAATATTCAGGCCGAAGAAATGACAAAGTTTACAAAGTTTGGGATCATTCCAAACTAAAACAAAGAAAACACCATACAGTATGTTTGAATTTTTTAGTCATTACAAATTATTTGTATTTTTTTATTTTTAAAATGTTACATTTGTTTATTTATTTGTAATTTTTTTTTTAAATATGATTTTATAATTTTTGTACTAAATGGGTTTGGTTTTTACAGATATTCTTGTATGCAATTTCAGCAATAAAAATCTAATTTTTTCTAAAAAGAAAACAAATTACTTGTTTATTTTAAGAGACCTGTCTTATTTTCTCCTGTATATTTAGTATTGCTCTTTAATAAAGAAAAAGTACTTCATATCCGATTACTCAATTAATCGACGGAATAATCCATTACTCGATTACTAAAATAATCGTTAACTGCAGAGTTAATCTACTTTTATACTTTTTTTTTTTAAAGCTTTATTTTGGAATAAATTGTTAGCCAGCAAGATGCATTTTATTTGAATATTTTTCCCTTTTATCACTAGCTAGGCTTTTGCTATTTTTATTTTCCTCTCTAACATTAGCTTTATTTGTTTATTTTTTTTAAAATTCAGACTGGGTTTCAGGATAGTTTCCAAACTCATACTGTATATACTGTATATCCAAACTCTATGTTCTCTTGTGTTTATAGATAAACATAATTAGGTAGCAGGGATAATAATGTGGGGAAATGCTGGTGATTTTATAGCCTTCTTTGTGCATAGAAAAAAAAAAGTGTGCAATTGTAATATTATTGCTAGCAGCGGTATTAATACTAATTTTATGTGAAGAACAATGTGTAAAAAACACTTAGACAGGCAGATATTTCTAATGTTTTACTGCATCATAAAAGTTTCACTTCTGTTTGTCGCTTGCCACAGATGTCAAAATTGCAGCTCTGAATTGCACATTGTCAAATTGTCAAAGAGCATCTTTCACAGATCTCAGTGACTAGATTTAAATTCCTCATGAGAAGGCTAGAGGAAAGAATAGAAAGGAAAAACGCCATCAAACAGAATAAGGCAGAGGGCCTTGAGAGAAAATAGTGCAATTCTTAGTCACAAAGTGAATAGTTCACATGTTCACATGCATTTATGTTTAAGAAATTTGTGTCCTAACCTGATCCTGCAGGGACATGACTGGATTGTTCTTGGTGGTATTGATATGCAGAACATGGTAGCGGTTCTTGGCACAAAGGTCGTAGGCAATGTTTGTGAAGGACGTGCTGCCAGTTTTGGGCACCCGGTTGTAAATGATGAGCAAATCATCAATCTCTGCAAGCACAGGGGATTCACGAACTGCATCATGATTCTGCTTCTGCTCCACCTCATGCAGCTCCAGTCTGGCCATCGTCCGCTCTGAGGAAAGAGAGAAAGAAAGATCCATTAAAACCATGACTTGTAGTACTAAACTCCTAGTGATTTTAATGTCAAAATACTTCTCTCAGTGCAGCTGCAAAGGTTCTTACAGTCAGGTTTTCTTACACCTCCCAAAAACCTACTAGTGGGTGGATTAGTGGCACTAAACTGCATCTAGGTGTGAAGGAGTGCATGCGTGTGTGTGCATGAGAGAGAGAGAGAGAGAGAGAGAGAGAGAGAGAGAGAGAGCGAGAGATGGCCTCTGCTGGATGGGTGACAGGTGGGATTGAGGCGAGGCAGGAATGCGGTACACTCAGGCCTCTAGGGGGTGGAAAGAAAAATTCTCACAACTGACCACAATCTAGTGAAATGCCTTCCCAGAAATCCAATGGGATGCTTTAAAAGAAATGATATATATAAAGCGCTGTCAATCTATTCAAATATTTAATGAGATTAATCACATGATTGTCATGAGTTAACTCACGATTAATCGCAATTAAAAGCACTTTTTCATCTGTTCTAAATGTACTTTAAATGAATACTTTTCAGGTTTTTAATAATCTATTCAACATGGGCATGGACAAATATAGATCGATCGATCGATCTATCGATCTATCGATCTATCTATCTATCTATCTATCTATCTATCTATCTATCTATCTATCTATCTATCTAGATGCTTTATACAAATGTATGTTTATTATTTGTGAACCCATACTCAACAGAGAGCATAAAGACTAAATATTCTTGTAAATATTAAACTACTTACACATGTGCTTTTACAGAAATAAGTTTAGCCTACTCAGTTGATGCACTTACATAGATTGATGCTATGGCTTGCAGCAGTTTTAAATCTATATCTCTCTGCGTTTTTGGGAGTTACAGTGGTAAGGTTGATTTCAAATGTGCTTCATGAATAAAATTTGATATGATTTATTCTACACAGAGGGAACAAAACAAGTAGCACTGGTATAAAGTGTAGCTGGTGAGAGTTCGCTGGCTCGGTCTATTAATGTTTCGTTTTGCTTAACATGATTTATAGGGGATCTGAGATTATGTAGGACAGAAGAAAGAAATGAAAAAGGAGGAAAAAAAAGAAAAAAAAAAAAAAAAGAAAAGAAAAGCCAGAACTTAAAATAGGGTACAAATGGGAACAGGGGGAGAGAACAGGTAAATGTAAGAACACAAGCATTAGAGAGTGGATGAGAGCATGAGAACACAGGCTATACATTACCTCCAAGAGTCTGTAGGTATTTTAAAGACTTTTTCCCTAAGGCATGTGCACCCACTGCTTTAAAGAAACCTTAATCAGAGAGCAGTGGCGGGATGAAAAGCAACATTAATGGAAAAGGAATGAGTGGAAATCAAGCAGCCGGAATTATATATGGACCAGAAGCCTCTGCAGTGGGTAATAACACCAGTATTTCGCTGTAAGAACTTCAATGCTTAGCAAGAACATGTTTTTTTTTTTTTTTTCTTTCATGCTTTTTCTTTATTAATTTTTTTTTTTTTAAATATATTTTTTATAAATGGTACATTAGGTCTTTAAAAAGGTACAAATATGTGTAATATCCCTTCACTGGTCCAGTCTGTTGGTAATGTTTTGAGTAATTTCTGCTCATCATATAATTTAATGGAGTAATGGCAGCCGTGTCTCCAAAATGTCAGTTCACTCACACATACACAAGCGCACACCTACACTTTTATGAAAAGGGAGAGTAAAGAGAGAGAAATTCTGACATGGTTCGCTGATGATTAATCATGCCTAATTTTGTCTCTAATGACATACTTAAATCAAGCCCAAATTAAGTAGTCCCATTAGGTGCAATTAAATCCTTTAAACATCGTTTCTCTCAAATTAATGGGCCTAATACAGCATATTTGCATCATTCCTGGATTTAGTAGCCCACTGCTGCTTTTTACAAGCATTTACATTTATAGCATTTGGCAGACACGCTTATCCAGAGCAACTCTGTTACTGTTAATTGTAACTGTTAATTTGTCCATCACTAAAAGGTGTGACCACTCAAGCGCTGGTCGAGGAATTGAATGAAGAAAGTGCATCTCACATATTTCTGGAAACAGGCAAATTTTTACTGAATGGAAAATTTGTTGATGAAGCCATCTTTGCTCTTCTTTAGACACGGATTAGACTGTGCATCAGTAATAAACGCCTGTTGAGTAATTAAATGTGAATTTATAGTGCCTGTTAAAAAAGTTTAGAGATGCCTTTATCGTTTCGGAGAGACACATGCATGTTCCTATTGTTTGTATGCAACGAACAAGGAGCCCCGAACAATATGTTTGTTTTAATGTTTGAACAATATTAGCAAATATATAAATTTACAGATGTTTAATTATATTTTGATTTGATTTTTCAATGAAAAAATTAAAATGTGGTTGTGAGGCAGCCTGGTTTCATCATCTCTCCTGATCTCCATCTTACATAAGCTCTTCTGTTAGAGTCAGAAATGTCAAATATTGACTTATGTCAAGTCAAGTTTATTTCTATAGCGCTTTTCACAACAGACATTGTCTCAAAGCAGCTTTACAGAAATGAACAGTTAAGGTGAATTATGTGTATTTTTCCCTGATGAGCAGCCATGGTAACTGTGGTAAGGAAAAACTCTCTTAGATGTTATGAGGAAGAAACCTTGAGCAGAATCAGACTCAAAAGCTGAACCCATCCTCATTTGGGACTCATCTGTTTTTTTTGTCTTTTGCTTAGTTTGTTGCATATAAACAATCTCAAAAACAATAAAAGACTAGGGGTTTCCAAACTTTTGAACACAGAATGCACATTTTATATAGAATAGCTGTCCATAGAGAGATAATATTCAGCTAAAAACTGGTTTGCATCCCTAAGCAGCAACCTCCATTTTTAAAACGATATGAATTAAATATATAGGCATTTATAGATGTATCTGAATCACTGAGATACTTAAGCTTTGTTTTCATTAGAAATCCTCCCTGAAAACTTTTTTAGTTTAATGATACACAAAATAAGGAAACTCCATCCAAGCCCTAAAGAAGCTAATAGACAGAGGCCACCAGAATCATCTATTCTGAACAGGCAGTCTTTGCTCTTGCTCTCTAGTGTATGCTATAAATTAGTCAATGAAGTTGAGATTCTAAAAGAACCTTCCTGTTTTAAAGGGTTTTAAGGCAGAATGAAAGCATTAGGATGTCCAGAAAAGTGAACTTTTCCAAAGGGAAAATAACCATAAGGAGTGCATGTACATGAAATGAGTACACAGTGTAAAGCTAATCATTTTTATCAATAGACATTGACAAATAGACATTTTTTTTTTTTTTTTTTTTTTTTTTTTTTTTTTTTTTTTTTTAAGTGTTTCATTGCAAAAATTCCAAACTTAAAGTTCCCATGACATGCCTTGAAACATGCATCATTATTCAATTTGAATGCAAGTGAGACCTAATGGGTGACAAATAAATATTTGTATGTAATTATTGTCTATATGAATGGCTGTGAGAAGAGATACTAGCATTATTTTATATGCTGTGGTGGTGAAGTTCACCTACTACCCTCAATCTGGTGTGGGTTTGGTCAGAGTCCTCTGATTATCACCAACGTCTCAAAAACATGCCTAAACCTAGGTGTGAATTAATGTGTGTGCATGGTCCCTAGTGAAGGACATGCTTGCAGGATAGGCTCAGGATCCACCAAAAGATGGATGAATGAAATGCGAAAAAGTATATTCTGATATTGTTAACAGTTACAAAATCTGTAAGACCATAAAACCAATGTTGGACTTAGTGGAAACATTCATATTAGTCAAGGCCTACTCTGGATGACTGGGTTTTTTTATGTACTGTACAACACCAAACAAAAACAGGACACCTCTAAAGCTCTCTATGGGAACATGACCTAATAAATTATGAGAAGGCTGTGTGAAGGCAGAGAGGTGTAAACCATATGTGCAGTATATTAATGAACATGTGCATGCACAAGCGCCACAAAATGCGATAACGGCCCACTCCAATCATCTGTTTGTATCATTTTCCGCTTGTTTCCTCGCTCCCACCCAATCCAGCAATTACCCCAAGCTCAGGCGGATAACACTCTCATCCGTCTTCTGCAGCGGTGCATAAAATAACCCACTTCAAATATTGATCAGACCTTAACAAGCCTCAATACATCAGTCTCAGTCCCTCATGCGTGCCAAAGCCTGAGGTGACGGTATAGAGTCCCGGTGCCGGTGGAGGCGAGGAAGAAAGGCAGATGAAAGGAGGGAGCGAAGGAGCGTGGGAGTGTGTTTATCCTGTGGAGGTGAAGACAGACGGCTCAGGTTGCTCTCTCGACGAGGAAATGACGCTGGTTCAATGTTGCCACTGCAAAGAGACTCTTTAACTCCTTCTCTGTCTCTGTCCATTTCTTTGTGTACTCCTGACTGCTCCATCTTTTTCCATCTTACTTTGTTTCACACTGCTTAGAGAAAAAAAAAGGGTGCCCCGTTCTCTAAATAAATCACAGAGAAGAATTGTGTGTGGGTGTACTACTGGGTGAGATTGCTTAATTAGCCTCTCTCTCTCTCCATCTCTCTCTCTCACTCTCTTTAAAACCCAAACTCATTTGCAGGTGATTAAGCCTTCGATGATGATGTTGAGGAGACAAGGCCTAATTAAGAGTGAGGTTTGTGTGTTTTGGCTTTAAGCACAGTCCTGTGGGAGTTAATTAGCCAAAAGGCTTAAGAAGGTTTTCTCTTTGAATATGTAAAATAGTCCAGATTCTGCCTCAAATTGCATAACACAATGTCCAGATATGACGTTCATTCAATCAGAAGGCAAAGATGAAAATGTGTTAAACAAAATGCAACGATATAAATATGAAATGATGTAGTATAAGCAACTGTATCCTCTAAAGGTACCAATTACACTGGGTAGCATTTCACAGATTATCAAATCATAAATTCATTAAACTCCCTTCCCCCCAAACACACACACACACCCTTCTGCCCACCCACCACCAAGAAAAGTGGAAGCCCCACTGTGCTGCCTTTTTCCCATGTTTTGGTTGCTAAGAAACCTAAATGAGCAAGCTAAAAATTGGTAGCTATTATAACTAGCCAACCATGCATCATGTGCATTAGAACAAACTAATGGAAATAAATGGAAGTCCTGCATTCGTTTATACAGCAATACTACACATTACCAATTCTTATGAGGCTTTTGATCAACCCCATTCCACATTTAGTCTACATTTGCTGCTATAATAACCTCCACTCTTCTGGGAAGATATACCTCTGCATTTCGGAGAATGACTGTGGAGACTTGTGCTCATTCAGCCACAAGGGCACTAGTAAAGTCAGCATTTCAAATCATCCCAAAGGTGTTCAGCAGGGTTAAGGTTAGAGCTCTAGAGCAGGTCAATTCAAGATCTTCCACTCCAAAACATGTTTGTGATTGCTTTTCGTTCTGGAAAAGGTTTAGGTCTCCTAGTTCAGTAGAGGGGTAAACTTAATGCTACTACATCCAGAGACATCCTATACAATTATGCGCCTCAAACTTTGTGGTAAACATTTGGTGAAAGAACCACTATATTGCACGCACTCACGCTCCTCACAGGGAGCACTGACCTTCATAAGTCAGTGTGCCAAAACACATCATCCTGTGTACACTGGTATCTGTGTAACTGGTGTGATTCTGACCAGGTGTGCACCCTGTTAATGAGAGCTCGGTGACGTGAGTTTCTAGCCGAAAACATGATCTCAGGTGTATATGTTTGTATGTATGTATGTATGTATGAATGAATGAATGTATGCATGCATGTACCGTAATTTCCAGACTATTAAGCGTACCCAGATATAAGCCGCACCCACTGAATTTTACAAAGATTTTAATTTTGAACATAAATGTCTGTCTATAAGCCGCACCTGTCTATAAGCTGCCTACATTGAAACTAATGAACTTTACACAGGCTTTAACGAAAGACAGTGTCTGTTACACGGCTTGTATCTAAACAGTAGCCTACCAAGAAACTTCCTTTCACAACAATTTCTCTCGGGAGTTTTTCTTTTAGCATCGTCGTGCGTTTAAAAATCACCATCGGTGAAGCTTTTCTCCCGATGCCGTGCAGCTCAGAACACAGGTGAAGTGCGTTTTTTCATGCCCGGTTGTTTTCAGCGTGACGAATGATTCGCATTTCCTGTAGACAGTCCGAGTGAGCGGCAGGTTAAACGTCAGAGGAACCTCATCCATATTTATGATGTGGTGCGGCCCGATTCAGTGGGAGCGCACCCGATTTGATATAAAGAATTTCATTGGTTCACCTGAACCCGTTCGGCAATTTCATTGGTCTTATGTTATGAGGCTCAGTTTTTTGGCTTGAAGCTTGTGAAACTGGGAAAAATCCAGGAAAAATCCATAAATTAGCCGCTTTATTGTTTAAGCCACGGGGTTCAAAGCGTGGGGAAAAAGTAGCAGCTTATAGTCCGGAAAATACGGTATGTGTATGTATAAACTAATAAATCTTTTATTACACACAATACCGAGGTACTATTGACATTTAGTCAGCTCTCATCCACCTATTCCATCAATTCAAAAAAGCCCTCCACGGGGTTCCAGTAAATCATTCTCAGCACAGCAGCTGGTTGACCGATTTCATAACACAGTTCAAATTTATATGCGCAATTTGTTTCTCAGACCTGCCAGGAGATGCTGTAAAAATTAATAGCTAAGAATCAGGAATGTAAAATGTTTATAAAGTAGTACCTACAGTATTTTCATCGCAATCAATAACACGGCCATTTTACACTATACAGTTAAACAGTATTAAGCTTGCTAAAAGGATGTTTAGTATAAGCAGAGTGTGAATAAGAGTTCTGTGAGGATTACAACAGCAGGTCTCGGGTTCTAAATTCATGGTATCCAGGTGAGATTATCAACTGAAGCAAGGGCGAGGGCACCCACAACAGCAGCAAGAGGAAAATCCTCAAAGGAACCATAGCTAATCCAACACCACAGTCCGTATGTAGCCATAACACCAGCTCAGCGGAGAATATAGCCAGGAGCAGATTATGAGAGGATGAATCATTCAATTATAATACACATAACTGGAGCAGATAAATAGAGTGATTTCTCCTCAGTGTTCTAGATATTTATTATTAATCGTATGTGCTTGAGAATTTCCAGAAAACAATCTAAACAGATATTATGCACAATAAAACACAAATAACCACATGACACTTAACGTCTACTGTATGTTTGAGGTCCAAAGTATCTGGCAGTCATGGGGCCTAGCAGCACTGCTGAACACTGAAATGGTTTTACTTGGGTAAGATAAAAAGAACGTAGGGAAGTAAACGATACTGCTGTCAGAAACTGACATTCTCTTCCCAATTTGGTCTTGCCAATGCCCACCCACTAGCTAGCTCATCCCAGCCACCTGCCCGCAAATGAGGGGCGAATGCATGCTTTCTCAGAGAGCCCAAAACCAACCTCCGCATCTTATTAAACTAGTGCTCATGCTATGCTAACACAGGGCAGCGTAACATGCTGAGAAAATTGCTATCAGGTTTTATAAAGGTTTTTCGCTACCACAGCCTCATCCTGCTTAGACAACAGCTAACAAAAGCATAGTATAGCATTAAAGAGCTGCTATTTATACAGTGCAGACTCTTAATCCACCTCATGCTCCAAGAGAATGCTTTATCACAAACTCATTACTTGGAATCATATCGTGCCTTGCTGAGTCTGTTGATAGACTGTACAGTTACTGTAGAGAGGCAGGATTTCTTTTAGACACATTGTTATACTGCACATTTATTGTGTTTTTAGATCTGTGGTTTGTGGTCTGACATAACAGACTAATGTTGTATGAAATTACATTAGTGGCAAACGTATTGAATGTAACTTTTCAAAAAAAGAACAAATATATGTCATTAGAAATGAAAGACTACATTGTTGCAGAGTGTGGTTTTTCCTTTCTAAAGTTTCTAAGTTTTCTTTTCACTTGCCATGGTTTGTAAATATGCTGTTTTCGCTTTTCA
The DNA here is from genome assembly GCA_014706435.1 of Silurus glanis. Classification (NCBI taxonomy): domain Eukaryota; kingdom Metazoa; phylum Chordata; class Actinopteri; order Siluriformes; family Siluridae; genus Silurus; species Silurus glanis. The sequence goes on from JAAIIK010000024.1 coordinate 1,167,226, forward strand.
GTTACGCTCTGCAAGTTTACATTTGCCATTTTGGAATCTTTCATGAGGGTGGGCTTAACAGCACTAACTCTCATTGGCTAGTGAGATTTAGGTCGACTCTGGTCAATTTTGTGGCTGAATTCTAGCAAGCAAGTTTAGAAACTTTGGGGTTTACTGTCTATAACATCATTTGACATCTCAACTTATTACAACTACTTTAATGTTGGATAAGTAGTATAAATGTAACATATAAGGGGGAAGGGGCAGTCTGTTGGGAAAAAATAACATTTGATTACTTCACAGTCCTGCTTTGATAGAGTTGTTGGGCAGTTGGATAGTTATTTGCTGTAGCCAAATTAATTTAGATTGCAAACACATCCTAGCTGTCAACACTGGGCATGATGCACTGCACTGGAGTCAACAGTGTTCTGACAATAATACTGTCAAAACAATATATATTGTGGTTAAAGTGGAAAAACATGATTCAGTTCAGATATAAAAGTAAAAAGGCAAAAATAATAATAATAGCAATAATACAATTTGTTTGGTATAAACACACTATGATAATCTCATATCTTTGTAACGGAATTACAAATAGTTGCTGTACTTAAAGCTACCGATGTTTCTAACTGATTATCGTACGAATATTGTTATTCTTATGGGAATATACGTGCAAAGTTTTTGCAATGAAACCTCGATCCTAACTTTGCTTCGCTGCATCTTCTTAATCTTCTTGCTAATCTTCTTAAGTGCTTAGCATTTCAGTAGTGCACTAAATCTCGCATCATGTTAGATGAGATGCAAAAGGAGTATCTAAATGAGATATAATCTAATCAAAGCATAGAGCTGTTAAAGACACCAACACAAGTTTACGATGAGTGCCAAGAAACGACAGAATACAACACTATCACAAAACAGATTAAATGTAATACTGGAGTATTCAGGCAAACTAGAAACACTACTGACAAAGAGGTCAGGATCTGCATGAGAAAATGCATTTGTTTGTGTTTTGCATGTAGCATTTGCTTGTTTTTATACACAGAAAAAGCCTTTAATGTAGCATGCTAACAAAAGAGACATGTGAAGATTCATACTGACACACCATTGTCCGAATCAGTGTTTCTTCGTGGCAAGTGCAGCCACCATAATGCATCTTTACAATCTGGCCAGTGTCACTGTAATTTAGAGAAGAGAGAGAGAGAGAGAGAGAGAGAGAGAGAGAGAGAATGAGAATACTAGCCTCTCTATGGAATCATTGGGATTCTAACTTTCAAACTCCCAGAGTTCCCCACTTTTGCTTTCAGTCTTCTTACATTTCTGTGCTACTACAACTGGAACAGCTGCATCTTCTGTTAATTTACTGATGCTTATTTGCTACAAAAAAAAATCAATGTAGTTAGAAGAATTTTTAAGTTTCTATTATAGATGTGAACTCAGTTAAGTTGGCTTTACATATAAAGTATACATTTTAGATTTGTTTGCTTTTCATATACAGTAAATGAAAAATTTATAGAAAAGCTACTGTGTGCCAATACAATGACAAAATTCCCATTTAGATCATATGTGCATTCAAGATTTTAAGTCTCTCCAACATTTGCAGATTGACAATTCTAATGACAGCGTCTCAAATTTTTCTGTCCAAAAGTCTAAAAAGAGTCCATTCTGGTCTTAGGGACCACCAGAAGAACCATAGTCCTGGGGAGAGTGTAAGTATGTGTGTATGTGTGTGTGTGTGTGTGTGTGTGTGTGTGTGTGTGTGTGTGTGTGTGTGTGTGTGCGCGCGTGTGAGAACATAAGCTCTGTGAGAAATGAAGTGGAGAGACCGCAGTTCTTTAAATGCACTGAACAGCAGATTGTAGCGACATGATCTGAAGGCAGTGTAATTTATTTAGGGATTTACTGGTGATGCCAATAAAGTGTGAGGTTATGAAACTATGATCCAGAGATTTAGTATCTTTCAGAAAACCTAAAGGTTAAAATCAGATGGAGTTGCGATAAATAGTGCTTTTTGTGAGATTCACAACTTTGAGGAATATGGAGCTGAAGATTATTCAGTGATTGGAAATGCTATGAGCAGAGGTTCGAGGAATAATGCTGTGGTAAGCTTTTCGGCTTTTAAGACATTTTTGAGCTTTGGTGACAACGTCTTCAGAGATCGGCAAAATAGTGTCATTTTGTTCTTTGTCTCACCCAGTGTGGCTGCAGATTAGCAAAGAAAGCTCCTATGGGATCTCTTTATGATATTTTTGCTAAGCTAACTAGTTTAATGCAAATCCAATGAATATATGTACACATGGTACTCAGGCTAAAGCATCTGAATGCTAATCCAAGCATTGGAGATTTCAAAACGGGCATACATGAATGATGAGCAAATAGACACCTTCTTATCTTATGATTGGTTCTACATGGTGGCCAATATTTGTTTATTGTGACTACACCTTCAACATAGGGCTATTACTGCTTGAACTGGTAGCGAACTGGTACCACACACACACAATGTGTGTAGTGTTTCCCAATAATGGTATAATTTGTCATTTTATTTTACATAAAAAAAGTCGTTTAAAAAAATAGATACAGACAAGTCACCGTAATTTCCGGACTATAAAGCGCACCCATATATAAGCCGCACCCACTGAATTTTACAAATATTTTTATTTTTAACATAAATAAGCCGCACCTGTCTATAAGCCACAGGTGTCTACACTAATGTACTTTACACAGGCTTTAACGAAAGACACGTTACACACGGTGTAACGGGTGAAATATGTTGCGCTTCCTTTAGGAGCATAGCGATATTTTGGGAATAGCATGCCAGAAGCGAGCTCTCCCTTCACCCTGACTCAACGCGTTACAACGGCTTGTATCTAAACAGTAGCCGACCAAGAAAGTCATTGTTCACTGTCTTCCTCCTTCCTTTCACAACTATTTCTCTCGGGAGTTTATCTTTTGGCATCGTCGTGCGTTTAAAAATCACCCGATGGAAGTTTTCTTCCGTTCGGAAATTTCATTGGTCTAATGTTATGGGGTTCAGTTTTTTAGCTTGAAGTTTGTGAAACCGGGAAAAACCCAGGAAAAATTCATAAATTAGCCGCTTCGTGGTTTAAGCCGCGGGGTTCAAAACGTGGGAAAAAAGTACGGGCTTATAGTCCGAAAAAAATACGGTACTCGCGCGTTTAGAAACAATAGAGAGCCCTAAAGCTGTGTGACAGCATCACTACCTACAAAACTTTTCGAGATTCCTCTGGTTTCTCTAGTTTTCAAAAACATGGTCGGACTGCCTATGCTAAACTGTGCATGAGTGTGTAAGTGAGTGTGTGTGTGTATTCCCACCTTGCAAATTTCCTAACACAGTATCTGTATCTACACTGACCCTTCAGGACAAAGTCAAATGAAATATATAAATTAATGAACACATTTTTACTCATATACATCAGTATATAGTGTGTGTTTGTGTGTATAGACTGTATATATTCTTTCAGCTTTAGAAAAATAATAAATAACAATAACTGTAAATTTCAGATTGTTAAATTTCGTAGTTAAAAATTTTGTTCAATGTGTCCTTCATTTTCCAAAATGCATGTACGTGTAAGTAATTTACTGATACTAGAGCTGGGCGATTTATTTTTTTATTTTTTTCTTCAATTAATTCGAATTTACGCTTTAAGACGATTTTATTTTTTTTTCTTAAATCGAGGAATCGCAAACATAAAAATGTTGCCGCACACATCCAACCAGATACATTGTCATTGCACCAATGGCAGAATAATTAAGAAACAATATTGTCTGACCACATGTCTGATTAACCGCTTACATATGAGAGCATTCTATGAAGGAATGTAATGTAGAAATAGTATCCAATGTTTCCTCTGTGGTTTGAAAATGGTTCGGATTTCAGAGGACAGACTTTTGTCAAATGCAAAATATGCCGAAAGTCGGTTGCCAAGTCGGTAGTGGCAGCACCACTAATTTATTCCAGCATTTGTGACACCAAGCTGAGATAATGTTTACATTGGTTGAAATGGGTATTTTCTTGCTTTGTGTTCAGAAATATTTTATGCTTAATTCAAACGGCACAATATTTGCTTTCATATTCATAATTTGTTTTACATTTATTTTCACCATGTTGACTACTTTTTTAATTTACGCCATACCGACTAAAAATACAACGTTCCTTAACCAGATGGTTTTTCAATTTACTAAGAAAAGAGAATTTTAACTACAACATGACTGAAGTTTGTTTTAAGTTGACTAGATACACATGGAAAAAAAAAATCTAAATCAAAATTGTGAAATCGGTCCAACAAACTGAAAAAAGAAAGAAAGAAAGAAAGAAAGAAAGAAAGAAAGAAAAAAAAAAACACATTTAAATTTTTTGCCCTATCACCCAGCCCTAACTGATACTAACGACTCTTTACTTAATGAAATGCAAGCAGATTCATCACTGCTCTGTCACAGCTGTTGTGGGAGGGGAAAGGTCAGGAAAGAGGCTGGTCCCTCGCATCGACACTGCACTAGCATGCTCATCTGATGAGCCAATAATGCAGGCCAGCAGCTCACACTGAGCAGAGCAGCTCGACTGAAGACTGATTGATCATGCGGAACAGCCCGGCTGCCTTTATAATGTCCCGTTTTTCAGCCAGGCCTCCCACATTCAGCTCGCTAAGATATGAGATGAGACGAGTTTTACCAGCACGCCAAAACAACAATTGCCTTGAATGACGGTGCATGCATACGCACTACAAAATGAGGATAAGTGTGATCTATTTAGTCTTTGCCAGCGAACTCCTCCCCTCAGACCGAAGAACGCTTTTAAAAAGCGGCACGCTGTGACAACACTGTGTTTTCACGAGCTTTTAATGTGAATGGCTGGTTCCTGCTGGTACAAATTACTCAAACTGACACTGACAAAAGCAATCTAATATGAATTCAAGCAATTTGAGCTAAGCCTCAACACTCCATCCGATACACACTTCGATTTCTACAAACTTCAGAAATTTGATGAAACTAAAATTAGGCTAGATGAACCCCAAATGCCCAGGATTTTTTTTTTCTACATTTAGACAGACACACTGTAGCAAGATACAGTTATGACAGATACAAATATGACAGATAAGATAAAAATTTTGATAAAATGGAGAAAAAAAAGAGACATAGTTGCACGTTTGCAAATAGATTACTTTGCAAAAGTTCTAATGAATTTTCCTGTGAAAGCAACCGTTTCTTTGCTTTATTCACAGAGGAAAAGTCCAATTTCTAGATAAAAAACCCTGCAAATGTGAGGATAAAACCCTGTAATTTTGAGCCTTGTGTAGGGAAAATTGTATTTTATTTGGGGGGCAAAAATTGCAAGAAAAAAATGTCTGAGATTCAACCTTGACTCAAACCATGTTTGACCTGAATACAGTTCTAACGCATTGTATAGTCTTGCATCCTGTTCCTCTTCTGTGCCCTTAACTCAACCCTTTCATCATCTATTTGTGTGCTGTCCCTTCTATAAAGCTTGATGGAGCAATTTAGCTTTGTCCCTTATTACCTATTACAAAGTGATTGAAAACGGCGTATACTTCTTGATTGCGCTCATAAAAGTAAAATCTGTTCGTCACAGAGACCAGGTGCGCGGCGTTTGAACGCGTACGGCCCGCCGACTTCAAATGACTTTCCCTAACATCAGGCAATAAAAATCAGTGACGACTAGCAGAACAGGCGTAGGACAATCGTTCGAGATGATCGACGTCCTACGAGTGTGATTTAGAGAGACAAACAAGACAGGTGGCTGAAGGATGAGAGATGTAAGCATGAAGGGCAAAAATAGCGGATGTTCGGAGCGTGGTTAAATAGAGCAAAAAAACTACTCGAGGCACAGGAGAATGCAGGAAGAGAAGAAAACAAGCACAGACAGATGCATCAGTACTGCTCTTTCTGCATCTCCTCAATCAGTTCACATTACATTCATGATTTTGTCTAATACACTATTGCTATGTAGAGGAAATATGAAGGAATTTAGTAATCTTAACAACCTGTCCTGATAACCTGACTCATTTCATTCACTCACATCTCAGTTTCCATTTCATCGTTGTGCCCAGCTGCTGAGCTGCACTTAAGAATAACTTAAGTAAAACCTCAAGACAAATCTAAGCTTCACAACACAATCACTAATTAAAAGCAGGCTTTCAGATAAACTACAGGAAAATCTTTCTTGCCCACTAATGACCAAACTCCAGGTGCTTGTTTATTCATTTCAACAAGAAAAGGCAGTGCGATTTCGCCTCGGAAGTCTTCTAATCTCCAATGCTTCCCCAATATTTAAATAACAAACAAATACAAAAGATTTTTTTTGGTGGGTCTTGGCACAAAATACAAAAGATTTTACTTCTCTGTTTGAAAATTGTGATGCGTTCCCTTGCAAATCATTTCTCTGGAGGAGAAGAAAAAAAAAAACAAGAAACAAAAGACATGCAGTGCATTTACGCACAATGAGTTCAAACAGAAGTTTTACAAGACACAGAACTGACCTGTCAGAAATAGAGCTTTTGGATCTCTGTAGAGGGATAAGGAGGCATCTTCGAAATAACGATTGTAAACAGTTTGTAAGGAGTCCTCTTTTTTTCATATGTATGTTTATTCGTACAATCACTTCGAAGAATAGTGGCACTGTTCAGGTAACATTATCACCTCACAGCTCCAAGATCCCTTGTCCTTGTGTTCATGTTCTCCAACAGATTTCTCATCAATCTGACCAGCGTAATGCAGTTACTGAAGATGAATAAATGAATAAACTCATTACTCATGTATTCCACTCGCTTTCTCTCCCTCTCGCAGTCATCAGCCGTATAACCTTCTCCATACTGATTTAAATCTTTCAGGCTGCCTGCCACTTTTAGTTTAGTATAAATCAAAATAAATTCTTCAAAACATCTTTAAATGTTTCCATGGCCTTTGTGTGAGTGATAACCTGCGAATGTGTAACTGATTGCAGCCTGTCATCGCTTTTCCCACCATGTCACCTCAAATCCCATTTTTTTCTTATATATCACAAACGTTTTTATTAAGTAGATATTACACACTACATGTTTCTATTTAAGACACCATGACTTTTTTTTTTCCCAATGTGTACATGAAAAGGAAATTAAAATGAACACAGCATGTCAAAAAATAAAATAAAAAAAATGAATATTGTTTTTTCATTTCATCTCTGAGCTGTATGCAGCAGTTCTAAACATCAGGCCATATAAGGCTCACTTTTCATTTCCCATGATCATGCAATTGGACTGTAGAGTAGTCTGATCTCCCGCTTCTTCCTTTCTTCCCAGGTCCTGCCAAATCCTCCCGTCCAAATTAGAGCTCACCCCGGCGCATTTTAAATTCGCCAATCTTGCTGGCCCGAGTTACCCAAATCTAGCAGGCAGAAGCTTCTCAGAGCCTTGCCAACCCCTACCTTGTTCTAACTTAAGATCAGACAAGACTTTACTAATGCTTGTTCCCAAATAGGGAGCATGACGTATCCTGCTGCCTAGTCAAAGAAAACCTCTCTGCTTAATGAAATTACAGCCGTGAGCCCAGCGGGTTTAAAAATAAAAAAAGGCCAGAGACAAAGACAGTCATAAGAATCTTCACAACTAACCACTCCAGAATACTTACTTAGCAAATTCAGAATATTTAAATTAAACAAATTCAGGTATTAAAGAAGACGTAAAAAAATGTCATGTTACGGTTGTTAATGGGAATTGCTTAACCTGAGCTTTGCATGTAACTGGACCTTCACGAAATCTACTTTGCAAAATCTTGCCTTATACACTGTTTATTTGAACAACATGACTACAATGTTTTTCCTAGGAAAGATTTATTATACGAAGTTATAGCAACAGCAGTTCAATGGTAGTCTAAAGTCAAATCTACATAGCTACAGTAAAGGTCTCTTGCCATTCTGGACTCCTAACAGTGAAGAGAGTTCTAGACATACAGTACACCAATTTTAACAGCATCCTATGGAGCAATCAATGCTTCAAACTATAATGCTAACAAAATATACTAAACCTTATATCTGTCAAATGATATATCTATATATATTTGAATATTGATTTAATTATAACCATTAAAAATGTTCCATAGTAGGGGTCACCAAATGATGAAATTTGATGTGGAACCTAAAATAATCCCAGTGTCAAAAAACACTGTAGCAGAAGCATACGTATAGAAATTTATATCTAGATATACTGTATACCTAGCTTGTAAAATTCTCTGAAGAAGCCAGTCTGCTATAGCTTGTCTAATAATACAGTAAGCAGTTGTATAGATTATTTAGTCAAAGACTGAAGAAGTCATCAGAAGTTAAAGTTTTGATAGAAATAATAAAGCTTCAGAAACAAAATGGACAGAAACTTTTACATTTATTCCCCCGGCAAGTTCAATCTGCAAGTAGGTATATGCGAAAATTAACCATGAGATCATTTTTTTTTTATTGTGTGTGTGTGTGTGTGTGTGTGTGTGTGTGTGTGTGTGTGTGTATATATATATATATGTGTGTGGGGCTTCTTGTGGATTGTATAAAACAGCCATGAACAGGTGCATACCCGTACAGCTGTACACATGTGCATGGCTGATTAAGAGCTAAACAAAAGAAGTCATGTGGTAAAATTTAGTTCAAAACAAAACATAACCAATTCATATTGTCAAATGTATCTTAGTTTTAGCCACAAGAATCATTAGTGGTTAAACATTGAGTTTACTTTGTATAACAGTGAAAAAAAATGTATCAGAAATCGTGAGAAACAATGAAGCCTTGAAGCATCAATTGATATGCTGTGGCTGTGATTACTTATCACAGTTAGACATTAGGAGCTTCCAAAGGAAAAGCTTAAGAGACACTCTCCCCTTAAACTACCCAGAGGGCACTCGGATACAGCGCCAGACACCGCTCTGAAGACACTGCCATAAGGAGTCAGTAATGCATACGCTCCTGTCGCATTGAGCGACGCAATTGAACGATCGTGTTTTTGCTTAAAGGGTGGTCTTAAAAAATACAGACCTCCTAGGACACATGGTAAGAGCAGCCTTCATGGATATCAAATCCTGACTGCACTGCATGTTTTTTCAGATTTTCTTGGAGAAAACTATTTTGAGAAAATCAGTTGCCAAAAAATAAAATAAAACCCGCCCACAGTGATTTCTAAGAGCATGAAAGTCAGCAGAGCTTTACAAAAGCTCCTTCTTCCTGTTGGGTTGAAAAAAAGAAGATCCAATGAAAATTATTGATTTCACTTTGGGCACAGCAATGCAATGCACTCTGGGCACAGCAATGCAATCCTGACAGGGGAAGAAAGAGCCTTCATGAGAACAGACTCGCTCACGATGTTGCTTTTTATTTTTATTTATTTTTTTTTTTTTTACGAGCTCAGGCACCATGCAGCATCGTTAGCAGAGAGGACAGTCATCATTCAGCAGCGAGCTGTCAAAAAATAAAAAGTCCCTTTCTTCATTTTTTATGACTTGCGAACGAGTGCAAATCGTTGTCAGCTTCTCATTCTGCATGGCTGCTGGTGTTCGGGGGCAGTGCTGACATTCCAATTCTTCACAGCTGGTTGAAATGGGAAGAAAAAGGTCATCGATGGTGGAAAAAGACTTTTGAACTATCAACCAATTACCTCGTGATTCATTAGAAGGAAAATTTGTGGTGAGAGGTAAAGGGTCAACCTTCACATAATGAGATACATACATGTATTTTCTATTTCGACTATAGCACTGAAAATACTCGAGCAGTCCAAAGTCAGGTTATTTGAAATTTATTGAATGCCAGTTACAGCTGATTATCATTATTCAGAAATCTAAAAAGAAACAAATATGGCTTCACGTCATTCAATTTTTTTTTATGTAAATCAGCCAAATTAAAACAAATAAAAATAAACAAATATAAAAAATGTCAAAGGGATGTGTTGTAACCATCACAGTCCATTAGCAAAAGAAGAATCTTTACCAGTAAACAAAAACCTTTTGGCAAAGGGTATAGATGATCTAGACATGAATACAAACAAAAAAATGGATTTATTCTTTTTTGGACTATAATGATTCCAATCTATTTCCAATGCACAGTCCTGCTGTAAAAAAAAGTGAAAAGGAGGAAATTGAATTGAAATGTTTTTCTGCATGAGGTGAGCTGAATAGTGAATACAAAAATTGCAAATAAGAAGTTTAAACATCTTTTTTACAAACTCCGACTGCCACCTGTATTACATTTTAATGTAACAGGACATTTGCAGAAATACTAAGCAAGGTTCGTGCTCCGTGTATCTTCTGCTCGTTCAATTTTCATTTTAAAAAGAGAAGGTGAAACAATTTAAAAGGCTTGTTATTTTTATTTACTTCCAATACTCCAGAACCAAACTACTGAAAAACAAGTCATTCTCCTGTTTCTTTGTGGATGCACTGAAAAGAAAATCAAATGAAAACTAAAACAAAAAAGGGCTTGATTTTTTTTATGATGTCAAACTGTAGAACTACAGAAGCAGTACGTCACAGCTGTGTCAGACAAGAAATGGGAGGAGCTTAAACAGTTTATACATATACCTAATATGCATCTAATATTTTTGAATTGGGTATCAGCTATTTTATATACACGTTTTTAACTTAACATCTACAATATTTAATGAAACTGTTTTTAATTGAATCACTTGTATACATATGACCTAATGGTACGGATTAACACAATCGTATGCACGTGGGCCGTTAACATCCAGATTCCTTCTGATAAAATAAACCCTATTTACATCCAATTTGCACTTTCTGAATCTGTTATGTTTTGATGTTATGTTAGCACTTATGCTTTGATGCTATGCTGCTGTGCATTAATTTCGTGTGTTCTTGGTTCAGCGTTTGTGTGTCTCGAGTCTCCTGCACTGTTTCCGAGTTTTTCCCGCTTTCCTAAAAGGTGTGCAGGTTTCTGAGTTTGTTTCCTGAGCCTCCTGCTTCCTCTAAAGTTTCTGCACCCCGTTTGTAAGACTTTGTGTATTGTTGTAATGTTATTTTATCTGTTTTCTCACGCTATGTTGTGTGGACTGCATTATTGCTCTGCCCTGCATTAGATTTTTGCAAATTTTGCCTTTTGGATTATATTTGGAGTGATAGTTTCAACCTTTTGTAGACTCTATTAAACAAAAACCCCAAAGCATATATGGAAATAGGATGCATTGCAGCAAGTCTTTTTCTAAAGAACAGTATGTCTTGGAGTACTAATCAGTGGTTATATATACATCCATTTTCTGTTGTTTTTTATTACAATTTTTTAAAACTTTTAAATAACAAATGTACACAATATGAACAAATGTTTGTAGTCACCTGAGCATTGCACTCATTTGTTGCTTCCCCAAAGTATGGCAAAAAGTACAGAATTGACTATGGTTGCATTCTATCATGTAGCATTGCAGTTTCCATTGAATGGAACTTTGACCCCACTGAACACCTTTGAGTTAAAGTGAACCACCAACTCCTCACTAAAGTGCTTGGACTTGATGGTCAAGTATCCACAAAACATTTTATAAATATTGTATGCATATCTCCACAGCAATACTCCTGATCAACTCAGTTTTAAGACATAACCAAGAAGCTCATTCAATCCTGTTTGGCTGAGGCCACATCCACATTAACATACACTGATGGTTGGACAGAATGACATTAATACTTAAAAACTCACTACAATCATACATTGTCTTGTTTGTTTGAGATGAATGGCTCACATAACCCCTGCCACTCAACTAGAAAATTCACCATTTTCTCAGTCTATACTACATCAGCAAAAAAAAAAAAAAAAAAAAACATTTCCAATGGAATCCACGTCAGTGTTTTTGAAACGCTCTGTTGCCCGAAAACAAAAAACGCTGCGTCAGTGTGGACGAAAGGCCAAAAACAGAGGAAAATAGATGTTTTATCAAATGTATCTGGATTAAGGTGGATTTACCCTGATGTAGCAAAAATCTGCACATACACAAACATGAACAATCTCTTTCTCTCTTTCACGCCCTCACACACACACACACACACACACACACAAAAGTAGATATTCTCAGTGGACCTTTAAACTGCTGACAACACTCTCTCTCTTTATATGTGTGTGGTAATATATATTAATGTGTGATTAAGGGGCAGGGTATTAACCATTGCAGAGGTTATTCATGAGACACTTCAGGTATAGAGCAAATAAATGACTGCACTCTAACCTGTTCCATGAATCAGTGTTACAGTGTACACCAACAGCATAGAATACCATGTGACAAGTACAACACAAGTTCACACAAGTTTTCTTATCCTTCCAAAGAATGAGAGAATTATTAGAGAAAATAGAATTAGAGAAAGTATTGATGAAAAGTCAATCAACTAAAGGTTCCTGTCGAACATTAAAACAGCACAAAATGTTTTACATCTTGGTTAAATGAAAGATTTGCAGCTTGACAGCAGCATAGTGAGTTTTTAAAAGTTCATGGGGGGGCTTACTGGTACAGCACCGGTACACACAACTGCAGCACAGCCTCTAACCTTGAGGAATCTACAAGGACTGGCTCTTAATTAAAAGACCTAAGAAGAGTCCATGGGCATCAATCATGTACCGTGCTAAAGATCTAACCGTAGCTTTGTCGAGCATGACCACAAAGCATTTGCTGAGAAAACTCAAAAGAAGGTGAGCTAAAGAATCACACTGGAAATTAAATCACACAATGCCTCTTATACTGCTTCTGACAGAATTAGAGTATTAGGCTTGCTCATCAGGGACAAACTTACACGTAAAGAACTTTCTTATTTATTCTTTATTAACGCATTATCTGTGTAAGGCTGCTTTGAGACAAAGTTCATTGTTAAAATCGCTATACAAATAAAAATGAATTGAATTTAATAAAGTCAAGTCAATGTCAATTTAACACAGAATATTGTTTGTGCAATAACCAAAAAAAAAAAAAAAAAAAAAAAGAAAGAAAAACAGCAGCATGCCGATAGCCAGCTTTTCATCTATTATATGTGAGGTTAAGTCTTGGCATTTCGCATGAAATATATCAAATATTATATATTCAGAGCTAGAGTCCTCACAAAATTATGTGCGTCGCTGCACTATGAATTTGCCAGTGGGTGTTGCTACTACTTGGTTGCCATAGTAACTATCTTTGGATGGCACAAATAGCATTCCCTTTTTTGATAGAAAATCTCGATACAGTTCATGTGTGCTATACTATATACAGTCTCAATTGTAGTCGCTGCTCCATATTTACCTGCTGTAAAGTTGCTGGACATGGGCACTTTTACTCACAGTCACCAGCTCTCATTAAGATGAATGGTTTCTAGTCGTGCTGTCGTGGTGTGTGTGTGAAGGTAGCATTAAAAAAAAGTATTACATGGCAACATTTTGTTGAACCTTTAATGAATTTTTCTTTTTTTTTTTTTTTTAGTTTCCACATAACTTTTTCAGACTCGTCTGTAATTCATGCAGGTTTATCAGCCTAGTAATGGTCATTACACAGACAGCCAGATTACTTTGGTTGAAGTGTGTGAGATTTGAAAACATGAGCCATCATTACATCAAGACATGTATTATATAGAAATAATAATAATAATAATAATAATAATAATAATAATAATAATAATCATCATCATCTCGGTTCAGAAGACTTGGTCATGCAACTACAAATAAAAAAGCTAAGCACTTAAACACAGAAGCTGCTTGTGGTTGCCAGAAAACCAGGATTCTAATCCGTTCACTCAGAAATACATCATCATCCAGCTGTTTGACAGACAGGGAAAGCCTCTCAATTCAAGACAACACAATATGATGTGCTTCATGGATTCTCTCAAATTATCCCATATCTAGTGAGAAAAAGAAACAAAGGCTTCATTAGCTTCACAGTTTATTACAATGAGCAGCTCTTTGTGCTAATGCCTCTCATACTATTCCACTCGAAACTCACTCTTTAATGGATAATTAAAGCAGGGGTTTGAATAAAGCAGTTTTTAGACTGTACAAATGAAACAGTGGGTGCTTTTCACAATAGGTATTACACTTACCTAAGCAAGCAATTAAACGAACATACCCCTGGCACTAATGCGATTAGTTAATGAACTGAACACATTTATTGAGAGCGCATGATAGTGATCTACTCGAGCAAAATGAGCGGCTTGCTACTGCAGCTTTTTACTAAGCTTTTTTTCCAGGCGGCCGTTACTGAGCCTGAAACGTTACTGCCCCGCATTGGGATTTTACATTAATCCAAAAACGGTTCTGAAACGCAGAAGAAATGAACGGTTTCACTATTATTATATTGTTGTACAGCAAAATAATTAAGCGTTTTGGAAAAAAAACAGGTGCCCTTCATTGTTTGGAAAGCATTCTTATTATTCTCTTAGCATTTTTATTAAAACTGAAAAGCATCAAATGGTTTCTGAGGTGGGATGTGCAAATTGCAAAATTAAGCCGGAGTGTCCAGTCTCCCAAAACACCAAATCTGATAATCCAGTGAACGTCAAGTCATGTTATTACAGCTTTTTATTATCATCACAGTGCTCTATACTAGGGCTGCCCAATTTGGGAAAAATGTCATGTTGCGTTTATTGTGGTTAATATTGCGATATGCGACATAATAAATAGTGTCATGGGTCCACTTGATTGGTTAGCAAGGAAATTGTACACAGATTAGTGATAATGCTAAAAATGTTTCAAAGGAATATTATTTTACAAAATTAAATAACATTTGCATTACCGTAAACATGCTTTTTAACAATAAATAAAAACATATACATTTTCACATAAATAAAATATTTGAAACATTTTGCCCAAACGGTGAATGACCTGTTTAAATTATTAAACCCATTTAAATTATTTACCTGTTTTTCTGCTAAAGTTTAATATACAGTATATGTTCACAGGCAATTTTGCATAATTGTTAAATTTGTTTAACCTTTTTTATTTTATTTTTTTTGAGGATTACTAATGATTTGTATGGTGTGGGTGTGGAGCATTGTGGTGGGAGAGCAGAGCCATGGGGGGTGACAATAGAAATCTTATCCAGGGTTCCAAAAGGCTAGAACCGTTTATGCAGGTTTTGACACGTATTATATATTATGTGTATATATATATATATATATATATATATATATATATATATATATATATTACACCAGGTAAAGCTGACCATGTGAATGGGGATGTGTGTGAGAAAGCTGAGGTTGCCAGGTGAAGGCGTGCCAATCCGCGAGGCGTCGAGAAAAGTTGTGCGTTGCCGCGAGTGGGTGTGTGTCCAGGCGTGAGTACAAGAAAAAGGAAAGCGGCGAGGCAAAAATGTATGAAAAAATAAAAGAAAGCTCTGTCTGTTGAACCATCCGCCTGCCGTCTCTTTCTTCCAACCCAGAACCAGTGAGATCTGTTACAGATTTATCATATTGCCACATGATGTAGCAACTTTAATTTAGCAAATCTTGCACAGTTCCACTCTCTGCTCAGTGTTGGTAATCTTTAAGCTAAAATATCATATAACAGAGGAAGCGATTTTCTGGCTACCAGTTCAGTGTTGGTCTGCTTAGCATCCATCTACAACTCATCACCATCACTCATCAACTCAACGTCACGTGACCACACACGCCACACCTGCACTGCCTAAACTGAGACTATCTGGTCTTTTTTTTTGTTGTTGTTAGCGGCGTGAAAAATCTTAAACTGTTCTCAGAAAGTACATGTCCACGCATGCACATATTTATTTCATTAAATCGCAACATAATCGCACAAGCTGATTGCGATACGATTAATCGTGCAGCACTACCCTATACACACCAACTAGGAGTAAAACTAGGCTTGTGTGGCATAACGTTTCATCACCTTTATCTTACGCTGCCTTTTTAAATCCCAAAAGTCTTCAAGATGCTTCTCTAAGCTACAGTATACGAGGACTAACTACGAGCGAGTTACCTGCAAAATTCTTTACCCTTGAGCAAACACCGGCTGATCTGGCAGCAGTATCATCACACTAAATAAAAACATAATTAAAGCAGCAAAATCCTGATTTCAAATTCACAAATAAATACATCTTACACAAATCTTTTTTTATTCCCCTCTGCCTGAAAATCGACACTTTTGTTGTATGCCAAATTCAGCACCAATTCTAAAAGCATTCGCATCTACAGTTTCTTATAATCAAGGTAGTAAATTTTCTAATCCTTCCAGTCAGTAAAACGTCAGAACGGCACATCTTGCCTTCCTTGGGCTAGGGGTTCCAAGGGACTCTTCTTTGGGACGGGCAATTGAGAGATCAATGGAGGGTGAAGGATAAAAAAAAGAACATCAATGGCACAAACGTACGCATGATTTCTCCAGCCAGCAGGTTTTAGATTCCTCTGGGCCTAATTAAAGTGGTGGCATTTAACGCCAGCCTACATTCACCCTGCTGTCTTCCCTCTAGGTGCTTAATGAAGTGCAAGCACATCTCTCTCAGCAAGACATTCAGATAAAAACACATAACTCTAAATTGCACTGCCACAGCCTTGCTAACAACCATTTTACTTCCTCGCTGTATGGAGTCTGATGCTACGTGTCTGAAATGATTTTCTGTAAACATTCAGGACTTTCTGAATGTCTAGCAGTCAAGGGCAACCGGGATGTGAGCTACGTCTGCTCTATTAACAGTCAAGTACTTAAATGTTACAATTAATTTATTCCTATGCTCTGGATGCGACCCTGGACTGATTGAGCTTCTGAGCTTTTCAAAGAAAAAGCATTTCATTATGCGTGTATGCATGCAGGATATTTTAATAGGTACACAATAGAAAAATTGACTTCTAATATCAGGTATCCACGTGCCAGCAGTGCAATGAGTCATAGAAGTCAAAACCTTTAGATATTTTAATAATCACTGTCAATGTTGTACTTTTTTTTTTTTATTGTTCTATTGGTCTTTTAATTATCACTCTCTTCAAATGTTGTACATTCACTATATGGAGAAAAGTTTGTGGACACCTGACCACAAGGTGCATATGTGCTTTTTAAACGTCCCATTTAACATTTATTCAACATTTGGGTGGTTCCATGAAATTCCGGAGTAAGAACGGGAGCTATGAGGATGAATTCGGACCGTACTGAAGGTTAACAGTCTGCTACATTGCCTCAGGACTACAGTTTGCTTCTGATCACTATCACTGTACCCCACAACATCGTATATCTGCAATAAATGGACATCCGGTGCAACCCAGATGAGGATGGGTTCCCTCTTGAGTCTGGTTCCTCTCAAGGTTTCTTCCTTATGCCTTGTTCATTAGGGACAAACTTACACTTATAAAGAACATCTTCATTTTTTTATCACCACATTATCTGTGTAAAGCTGCTTTGAGACAATGTTCATTGTTAAAAGTGCTATACATAATAAATATGAGTTAAATTAAATTTGCTGTTATACAAACCTCCACTCTTATCAGGATGTTTTATCAGAAAAGTCAGGTGTCCCAATACTTTTGTCCATGTAGTGTATCTTAATTTCATATTCAGTGCATTTGATCTTGTTTTCAGTTTAATTGTTATTTAAGCTGCTGCAATATAATTTCTCACTGCATCAATAAATTCTGTCTATCTGTCCGCAGTTAATGTTCATAGTCAGTGTCAGAATGTGGGGAAAATCTGATCTCAGTAACACTGGTTGTGGCTGTGGCATGGTTGATTCCAGCAGACAGGCTGCGATGCTGGTATCAGAAACTGAAATACTGCTCTCCTGGGATTCACACTCACTAAGCTTTATACAAACAAAAAACAAAAGTGTCAGTTAGGCCTTTTTCAAGTGAGAGGACAGAGCAAGTGGAGAAAGTGGACAGAATGTAACTCTGATCACTGTTTTTGGTGAACAGAAAAGCACCTCAGAATGAACAATACATCAAAACAAGCTACAGTAGACACACTATACACTTTATACTACAGTATACACTCTTATTGGCTGAATTATTAAAACTGAAATGATAGATGTATTTTTTTTATATTTTTGCAGCATTAGTCAGTGCTACTATACACTGTAAACATCACACATGGTCATCAGGTGATGACAGAAATTCAGACTGTGTGTGAAGAAAAAAATTAAGAAAAGGCCTATTATGCAGTTTTCCTGGAATATTATTCTGATTGGTTATTGAAGGCCAATATTCCAGACCAAAGCACTGAACAAGCAGATAAAGAACGAACACACTGAAAGACCTGTAGTAGGTGTTTGATCCTGTCTGTGTTTGAGCTCTGAATCGCCACCACAGTTTTGTACTCAACTGAAATTCTCCAAAGACTTCAGGGTAGAGGGTAAGCACTGCAGGAAACACTACTGCACTGCAGCATGCTGGGTCTTGACAAAGATTAAATGGCTTTGCTGGACCCAGTGTTCTTAAAAGTCCCACCATGAAGGATGGTGCTACTTGATTATCGAGCTCTCCTTGCACCAGCACGATTACAATTCATCATCGGGCAATTATTAAGTCAAGTCAGAAGTGCTTTTACTGTACAGAGCCGGAGTGCTACAGAGAAATGCATTACGGTAATGTAATTTATAAAATCCCATCTTGGATCAACTTCTGTAAAGAAAATGTAAATTTCCACAGAAAAGGAGCCACATGCTTAATAACATGATGTTGCACTCAGCTGGCAAGTAAAGCAAGGCATGCAGATCAGTTGATGCTGTCTAATGATTGGTCTAGTAATCAATCTGGTGAAACTGCAAAGGCTGGATACATCCTGTAATCAATGTGCAAGCTGATTTACTATAATGGCTCATTTGAGAGCACTGTGAATCACTCACACTCGACACAAAACGAAGTAAAATCAAAGGAAATCTAATCTGAACTATAAAAACTATAAAAACAAGCCAGTTGCCAGAAGCCACTAAAAACAAACAAACTCAATTTTGATGAAACTAAAAAACATTAGTGGATTTAATCGTAGATGGGAGAAATTTTCCAGGCTGAATTTATTTGATGATCAGTTCACTTACAAAAATTTAATTAAAAAGAGTGCCTGAAGAAGCTTCAAAATCCTAATGACAACCATTACATACACTCAAAAGCAATAAGGTCGATTTTTCCAAGAGGAATGAGGTTGACAATGTAGAAAAACAGAATGTGGTAGAAAAAATAGATAAATAAACAAAATAAATAAATGAAAAAGACACCATAACTATGAAACAAACAATAATGAGGCAAATAAGATAATATACATTTGGCTTTTGCCCTGATGCCATTTTTGGAGAATAACTCAAAGCAACAAGGACAACACAAACTGGCATAACAGCCAGAGGTGGTAGCTAAGACACACAAAACACACTGCACAAGATGCACAGTAGTGGGTGTAAAACTATTTCAACCATGGTTTTACACAACAGTGACATCCAACAATCTATAAACCAAATAAAACATAATCACAACCATGCAATCAGTTTTTCTAAATACAGCCAAACTAACACCGGGCCAGTGATCTGGTTCCCTCCAGGACACCTTCCAGATATGCTTAACCACACTGACTTAACTGGCCTATACATGCATGTTCTCAAAAGTCTTTTAAACATTTTTTGTGACAAAATGTCTCCTAATTACCTAAAATTATTCTTATGGCTGGATCAGGAACCTGACAAGGTTGTGATGGACTTTAACAAGAAATAAGGCTTGAGATATGACATGAGAACATCACACATAATGTGCCCAACTGGAAGCCAAAATTGCGAGAGATGTGTGTGTTAACAAAGAAACAGCAATTTTATAGTGGATCTTTTGTAAGCAGAACTGCATTTTGCCAAAAAGGTATTAATTTTCCTTATTTACAGAGACCTTTGGAACAACCTGAGAAAGTACAGTGGCTCCAGGGAGTAATTCCTGCCTTAAGCCTAGGATTCCTGGGATATGCTGAAGGACGAGGAGGAGAAAGATGAGTTGGAGGATGAGGATTATGTTTTAACATGTGCTTCAGTCCACACAGAATAATTAAGTCTCAGCTGGGCACTAGAAATTGGAACCTCTAAGCTTAGCGATGTTAAATGGTTGTTCCAAACTGATGTGATTAAAAGCATTTCATCAAAGTGAGCGCTTTGCCCATGAGAGTTATTCATGTTAGTGACCTATAAATGCAAATCAAGTCCAAATAACAAGCCATAAAAACATTTAGTAATATTGCTGTGTCTAAATTTATAAAACAAGTGAAAATTGTTCTACACCAAATGCTCTGTGATGTAGGGCTCATGTTTTTAAGCACTTCTTCAAGTAACACCTCATCAATCATGCACTAACCTTAGTAAGTTTGCAAAATCTAAATATGTATGGATGTTTTTGTTGCATATTCGATCCATCCATCTTGTTTTGCCATTACAGTAGCACCCTGGTTTCAGCTTTATTAAACTGTTAAAAATATACACTATATAGACAAAACTTGTAAAACATCTTCCCAGAGGAGTGGAAGATATTATTAGATATTGGTGTGTGCTTGTGGAGATGTGTGTTCATTCAGTCACATGGGTTTTAGTAAAGTCAGGCAATGATAAGGGTAAGGAGGCCTGGGGTGCATTCAGCCTTCCACTTCCTCCCAAAGGTGTACAGTAGGGTTGAGGTCAGAGCTCTATAGCCAGCCACTCAAGATCTTTCACTCCAAACAAATACACCATATATTGAGGGAAATGGCTCTGTGCACAGAAGCACTGCCATGCTGGAACAGGTTTGAGTCTACTAGTTCAAGTAAAGGGAAAATGTAATTATGTAAAAATGTAATGCCACCTTTTGCTGCGATTACAGCTGTAAGTCGCTTGGGGTATGTCTCTATCAGTTTTGCACATCGAGAGACTGAAATCTTTGCCCATTCCTCCTTGCAAAACAGCTCGAGCTCAGTGAGGTTGGATGGAGAGCATTTGTGAACAGCAGTTTTCAGTTCTTTCCACAGATTCTCATTTGGATTCAGGTCTGGACTTTGACTTGGCCATTCTAACACCTGGATATGTTTATTTGTGAACCATTCCATTGTAGATTTTGCTTTATGTTTTGGATCATTGTCTTGTTGGAAGACAAATCTCCGTCCCAGTCTCAGGTCTTTTGCAGACTCCATCAGGTTTTCTTCCAGAATGGTCCTGTATTTGGCTCCATCCATCTTCCCATCAATTTTAACCATCTTCCCTGTCCCTGCTGAAGAAAAGCAGGCCCAAACCATGATGCTGCCACCACCATGTTTGACAGTGGGGATGGTGTGTTCAGGGTGATGAGCTGTGTTGCTTTTACGCCAAACATAACGTTTTGCATTGTTGCCAAAAAGTTCGATTTTGGTTTCATCTGACCAGAGCACCATCTTCCACATGTTTGGTGTGTCTCCCAGGTGGCTTGTGGCAAACTTTAAACGACACATTTTATGGATATCTTTAAGTAATGGCTTTCTTCTTGCCACTCTTCCATAAAGGCCAGATTTGTGCAGTATATGACTGATTGTTGTCCTATGGACAGAGTCTCCCACCTCAGCTGTAGATCTCTGCAGTTCATCCAGAGTGATCATGGGCCTCTTGGCTGCATCTCTGATCAGTCTTCTCCTTGTATGAGCTGAAAGTTTAGAGGGATGGCCAGGTCTTGGTAGATTTGCAGTGGTCTGATACTCCTTCCATTTCAATATTATCGCTTGCACAGTGCTCCTTGGGATGTTTAAAGCTTGGGAAATCTTTTTGTATCCAAATCCGGCTTTAAACTTCTCCACAACAGTATCTCGGACCTGCCTGGTGTGTTCCTTGTTCTTCATGATGCTCTCTGCGCTTTAAACGGACCTCTGAGACTATCACAGTGCAGGTGCATTTATACGGAGACTTGATTACACACAGGTGGATTCTATTTATCATCATTAGTCATTTAGGTCAACATTGGATCATTCAGAGATCCTCACTGAACTTCTGGAGAGAGTTTGCTGCACTGAAAGTAAAGGGGCTGAATAATTTTGCACGCCCAATTTTTCAGTTTTTTATTTGTTAAAAAAGTTTGAGATATCCAATAAATTTCGTTCCACTTCATGATTGTGGCCCACTTGTTGTTGATTCTTCACAAAAAATTACAGTTTTATATCTTTATGTTTGAAGCCTGAAATGTGGCAAAAGGTTGCAAAGTTCAAGGGGGCCGAATACTTTCGCAAGGCACTGTACACAATGATTCACCAGACTGACATGGTAATGTTTTCATTTACCTTGATAACCTTGATTTGTTGTCTGTCTGCACATTTCACACTGTAAAAGGAGCCAGTTTAACGAAGCAGTGGTCAAGTAATTTTGTCCCTTTTTTCTTTCCAGGTCTAACTGATCCACCCCGAATCCTGATTTCTGGATGGAGTTCTCTTCAACTAGAAATCATTTACTGCAGCTGAAAATGGCTCCACATGAACAGTTTAAAGATCCATTAGATTACTGTGGAAGATTAAACTCAAGAACCCTGAAGATGGATCTGGACTGTAATTAATATGAACAGTGTGCTACAATGGCTTAGGGCTGCAATCACCATGAACGTTTTTACATTCAAGAGTCCATCAGTGTCAACATCACTTGTCAACCTCAACAACTATGGGACTATATGTGATTGGACATTCTGTGTCACCCTAATAAAATGGGGTTCCCTTTTGAGTCTGGTTCCACTCAAGGGTTCTTTCTCATACCAACTGAGGGAGCTTTTTCATGCCACTGGCTTGTTTATTACATTTACATCCAAAGCATTTGGGAGACACCTTTTTCAGGAACAATTTGCATACATGTTATTTCTACAACAGAGCAGTTCAAAGTTAAGGGCCTTGCTCAAGAATCCAGGAGCAGCCGCTTGGTAGTGCTAGGATTTGAACTCAAACTTTTGATCAAAAGTCCAACTTCTTAGCCATTAAGCTACCACTTATTATTAGGGGTAAATATATTGGAACTCATTTATATTTGTTATCAATTTTTATTTCTGTAAAGCTGCTTCGTAATGACCATTGTTGAAAGCGCTATACAAATTACATTTAACTGAACTTGCAGAGTTATACAGTGTATTCATTCCTAATTACCATTACACTATATAGAGCAAAGACACATTCATACATGTAAAAGAAGAACTGTAAAATGCTCATATACAGATGGTCCCCGAGTTACGATTTTTCGATCTTACGATGACGATAGCGATACGACAAAATTGTTAAAATATTTAAAATTTCACGCAACAGGCACAGGCAGCAGCGGATGATGTTCGATACGTTGGCATGCAGCTGGGATGAGCGTATCTCTCGCCCTGTGAGATGCCCCACTCTCGCTAGCGGTCGACGGAGTAAAGTTATCTCAGTGTGTATTCTTTTCTGTTTCAAATGGTTTCAAACAGCAATTTTAGTGATAAAAGCATATCTTCCAAACACCCAAGTATGTCTCCTGCTTGTAGTGAAAAAAACAGAAGAGGAAAGCCATCAGTTTAGTGCAAAAAAAATCTCAATTATAAATCAGCATGAAGCAGGAAAGACTGTCACAGTCATAGTACCATCTTCGACTTAGGATATTTTGGGTCGTCTTAACGTATCTCAATCGTAAGTAGAGGACTACCTGAACTTTACTTAAAAGACTGAATCCTTATGCTCCTGTAGGTCAAAATATTTTAAAAAGTTTTATTGCCGTCCTACTTTGCATTTTCAAATCTTACTGCTTGGTTTTGTTTTGTTTGGCAATTGCAGCTTATGATGATGGGATGTTCCCTGTCTTGTTGACAAAAGCAGACGAAAAAAAACCTATAATGTGATCTGTAATAAAGAAATTGCAAATGGTTTATAAAGTTTTAAACGAACGAACAAAAAAAAGTCCATCTTTTCAAAGATTATATCTCCCCTTTCATGACTGTGTCCAGCTTCAATTAAGCACTTTTTCTACTCTAGCCAGTCTGATTTTTGTAAATTATGCAACTATTTCATTTGCATTGTGAAAGCACAGTCAGAGGCAGCTTTTCAACCTCACCTGAATTAAGTTGTGTAGCAGTCTTCTCACCCTCAACTCTCCCTTCTTGTCCAATTGTATTTTTTTAACAGATAGTACACAGGAAGGATTTTAATATAAATCACACAATCCAGTGTCACCCAGATGAGGATGTCTAAGAGTCTAGAGTCTGGTTGCTATCCAGGTTTCTTCCTAATATGTTTTTCCTGCAATAGTTACTTCTGGCTTACTCAATAAGGATAAATGTATACAATTAAAATGTATATCCTTATTTTTTTATACTGTACTTCTTTAAATCTGCTTTCTGACAAAGTCTTGACAAAGACTGACATCATGCTCTTAGCCTCCATATTGCATATTAATAGAAGGCAAAATGATCAGGCAGTCATAATTACCACTCCAGCCAACATCCATCATTGCAATCACCTTTTGATTAAAATCTAATTTATATGATGCATCTAATGATGATTTCCATGTGAGGATGTGCGAAGGGAAATTAAACAGTGAACGCACCAACAAACTATGCAGCATTACAGAATCGCCCAAAGCGCTTTGCAACAAGAGAACAGCCAGAACTATACTTCATGCCTTCATCGAGCTAAGGGGCTCAGGGACACATCTTTGGAAAGCACAACTGAGATCAATGGAGGATGAAGGAGAAGGAAGGATCAATGGCAGAATGTACTTGTGATTTCTCTGGCCAGCAGGCTGTAGACTCCTTCGGGTCTAATTAGAGTGGTGGCATTTAATGCCAGCCTACACTCACCCTGCTGTCTTCCTCTGGGCGCGATACTACACAGAACTACTTTTCCTGCAGTCTCATGCTATAATCCGATTTTTAAAAGAGGGCTTTTTGTTATTTACTTGATTTTGAATCTAAACGTATAAGGCAAATGAATTTCTATCAGTGGTAGATGACATACACCATTCTTATACTCAAGTATAAATAACCTGCTTAAATATTACTTCACTACAGTAGAAGTATTCCTTTTATATTTCCACTTCAATAAAAGTACAAAAAAATCCTTCCCTTTGAAAGTACATAAGTACCAAAAGTTAAAATATATGATATACTGATCTCCACTATTATGGACAAAAGCTGGTGGACGCCTGACCAGAAGATTCTATGCACATTTTGAAAACCCCATTCCACATTTACTCCTCATTTGCTGTTAGAATAACCTCCATTTTTATGGGAAAAGGTTTCAATAGATTTCAGAGTGTGGCTGTGGAGATTTTTTGCTCATTTAGCCACAGGGAGTTTGTAAAGTCTGGTACTGATGTAGGCTGAGGTGGCCTTGGGTACGGTCAGCATTCCAATACATTCCAAAGATGTTCAACAGAGTTGAGGTCAAAGCTCTATAGCAGGTGACTCATGAACATAACATGAAAAATACAATTATTCCCACACACAATCCTTACAGATTGTAACATTGCTTAATAGTTGTAAAGCTGCAATTTAATGGCAGACAATACATACATGAAAATAAATCAGGGATAATAGAAGTACTCAAATCCTTCCATCATTTCATCTAAATAACCCCTATTGGAAAAAGTTGACTCCAGATTCTTCACTCCAGATGATACAATATAAAGCGTATTTTAATTATGAAAGTAATTATGAGCTATTTTATGTAAATTAGTCACCTCTATTCACCAAGCAACCAATTAAACATGAACAACATTATGGAAGGCTAACAACTAACATGCCAGCTTCAGTTAGCATAATAGCTCGATACAAACCAGCTGAATGATTGTAGCCGATAGTCAGACACAATACAAACTGTCTCGAAAAATAAATACAGCTCGAGTACGGTGATGGGTTTTAGGTTTTTCTCACTGTGACATCTGTTAAATTGTAGCTTTGTTAAGAATTAAGATCAACACACTGAAGCTGTCTGAGGTGATATGACCGTAATTAAAAAAAAAAAAAAAAAGGTAGTACAGATTTTTCTTGCTATACACCTCCACTAGCTTGCTCATTAGGCAATAAACTAGTACTCTAAAGCCTGTTTTGTAAAAATTTCACATTTAAAAGTGCATCATAAGAAATAAAATGTAAATAACAGTAGTATTATGTAGTGCTTGATGTGGAAAGTTGAGATTTTTCTTTCAGCGCATGTAAATAGGACTGATAATGATACTTAAACCAGACCTTTATTTATATATTTATATATATATATATATATATAAAAACATAGTTAGTATTTTATTTGATCATTATAGTTTTCATCCATAATCAAGTTAATTCAAGGATTTCTGATTACTTTTCTAAATCTAGACTGCTTCCATCCACCATCACTTGTTTTTGGTTCACTCCTGAACTATATGCTGTAAAATCTGCAAATCATCTTGGATGCTTGTATTTGAACACTGACCCTACTAACACAGAGACTACTAAGTCCAAGTCTCATTGCTATAAATAATAAACCTCTTGAGCTTATTTAGTACTGGCTCTTAGCTCAGTGGTCCAAGG
Organism: Silurus glanis; assembly: GCA_014706435.1. Taxonomy (NCBI): domain Eukaryota; kingdom Metazoa; phylum Chordata; class Actinopteri; order Siluriformes; family Siluridae; genus Silurus; species Silurus glanis. The sequence continues at coordinate 1,193,605 of JAAIIK010000024.1, forward strand.
TGAAGCCCTCATTAATTTTGTTCAGTAATTAGCTAAATCTACTGTTTCTCCCTAGCTCCCTTATCTCCTGTTTACTCTCAATCTTTCTGCTCTAAACTCTTTTTCCTCAGATTGCCCCTCTGTACTTTCTAAATTTAATCCCTCCACCTGCCAGCTTGATCCTGCCCCAACCTCCCTCATCAACCCTGCTCATTTATAAGCTCATGCCTGATCTCACACTTCATCAACAAGTCCTTTGAATCAGATTCACTTGCTCTGCTGCTTAAAACAACTGTGGTGACACCAATGCCTTGATCTTCCTGACCTTTTAAACTATCAGCCTATTAACAGTTAAAAAGCGTGCTAGCCACTCAGCTACAGAACTTCGCGCTTTCCAGTCTAGTTTCTTTCCACCGCATAGCACTGAAACAACTCTCAGAAGCCTCTATAATGATATCCCCACTGCTGACTCTGGTGCCCTCTTGTTCTGTTAAACCACTGTGCAGCCTTTGTTACTGTGACTCACAAGGTTCTTCCTTCACCATTCTTCCAGTGGAATTTCTGCCACCACTCTTATATAAGTCATATACTTTACTTTCTTAAGTCTTCCAGTGACTTATCATTTCTAATTCCCATCCATTAGTTATGTTTCCCCTTTTAACCAATGAAGCAGAAAGTTAATATGTACACCCTCCAAAACAAATGAATCTTTTTAATCTGCTGCCCATGACAGATCACAGGGAACACAAAGCGAAAAGTGCTAACTCACTTCTTCCACATTTTTCCACACATTTAGGAGTTTGTATGCTACATGTTTATCATGTTAATCCATGACTCCATGGTAAAAGAGGGAGCAATGTTATATGTCACTAAGCACTGACTACAGCTTCTTAACATGCTGGGATATACAACAAAAAAATAACTATTTTTTTTGTATCTCTGTACCTGTACTTTAATAATGACAAAGCTGAACAGAACCTAATCTAGAGATTACAATGTCAGGATTTTAACTTGAGTATTAATTATAATCAGAATATTCTTCTTTTATAAATTTCTTAATTTAACTTTAAAGTACATTATTATCCTACTTATAAGAAGCACATACCAGTAATTTTAGATTATGGTTCTGCTGTTTGATGCAGGGAGCTTGATAGCCAGTGTGTTATTGTACTAGTATAGTAGTGCTTTGTTCCCTTCCCATTATAACCATTTACAGTACCATTAAACCAGTCAACAGAAATGAACCAGATCTAAACATTGAGCTCTGTGTCTCTGGCTGTTGGAGTACTACTGCATCTTATTAAAGTCTTATTAAATATCTTTCATAAAGGACACTAAGCTGAACTTTTTGCTATATATATATA
>JAAIIK010000024.1:1202624-1238198 GCA_014706435.1 Silurus glanis
ATATCATTCATTCATTCATTCATTCATCTTTTCCCGCTTATCCGTAATTCGGGTCGTGGGGGCAGCAGTCTAAGCAGATTCCCTAGACACTTCTCCGTGTCCAGGGATCGGGTTGTCAAGACCCCCGCCTTCGACTGCTGCCCAATCCTCTCAGCACCGGTCCCTTACGGTCCCTCCTGCAGGTGGTGAGCCCACGGGAAGGCGGCCCCACGTCACTCCGACGTCACGGTCCTTGATTTATTTTTCTCGTAAGGGTCCCCTGGAGCATAGAGGGTTAAGGGCCTTGCTCAAGGGCCCAAGAGTGGCAGCTTGGCGATACCGGGGCTTGAACCCCAGACCTTCCGATCGATAACCCAGCGCCTTAACCGCTGGAGCCACCACTCCCCCCATATATATATATATATATATATATATATATATATATATATATATATAAATAAAGCTATGGGCCCTAGTGGTCTAACCTGCCTCATTTCGCTCTGGCTTAAGAGAGATATATGGAATCAGTCATCATTACTGCTTGGACAGTTCACCCATGTGCTCTCAGTTTAAAAAAAAGCTGAGAGCACTGAGAGAAAAAACTGAGAGAAAACCACTGCTCGCCTCTATTGTGCCCTGTTTAGCTGCTAATTGGCGATTTCTGCTAACGGTTTGTTGTACTAGTGTTGTTGCTGTGTGATATGTTTCAGTTTGCTTTCAGTGATAAAACCAAATCATTCAATAAAAGATTATTATAAAATATACATTTCCTTGTAAAGCCTGAGTAATACGTATCTTTCCAATGAAACCCAAATTCTAAAATCTGTTCATTGTTTGTTTTAAAGACCATTTTAACTCCCGCCATTGGATGCTTATGATACTGTGCATCAGTAGAGGTACTAGAATAGAACGAGCCAAGTGTACAAGAAAAACTGTCATGTCCCGATCAGAGTCATTAGCATGGCAAACTTTCAGGAGTTCCTGCACCACCCATGTCCCCCTAAGCAGCGAGCAAGGAAATGAATGGAGACTTCAAAGTCTACTGCACAAGCATGATGTTCAAAGTCTATTGTACACACACTGAATTTCTCCGTTTCACTGTGTACAGACTACACGTGGTAAAAGATATTCTGGAAGACAATCTACCAGAAACAAACTGTCAGGATGATTCACAACTCAGGTATCTGAGGTGACTGCAACATATAGTACAATTTTACATACGCCTCAGTGAAATTTTATTTTTATTTTTTTTTAAATAAGAGATATAAAAACTGCATTTTGTTTCTCATCTAGTATTGCTGTGACCAAGCTATTTCACACAGATCTTGTTTACACATGATACTTAATACTGTGTTGTCGTTACCTAATTAATGAAACCGAACCCATTTTATCCTTTGAAATACTTCATGAGTCCCTTGTTTGTCCTAAACATTTAAACTGTACATTCTGTTCAAGAAACAAAAACAAATCTCTTAAAGTTGCTAAATATTCAGTTTTCCAGCATATTTGCATATTTGACCCCTTTCGACCAGCAGCTATATGTTATATATAACAAAGGGCTGGTGAAGGTGCAGGTTTTCATTCCAAACATGCAAATCCACCCCAAATTCTACTGGTTGAAATCTAAATGATTTTCATTTTCAATGACTATCAGGTGTATCGCTTGTTTGGATGGAATAAAAACCTGCACGCCCACAGTGTGCTTTTTTGGAAAAGATTAGACACCCCTGACTTCGGGACAACTGAGGAACTTATACACAACTATAGTAAAAGGTGCAAACTTCAATGATCCTCAAGAAAGTGAAACGCTTCATTGCCAATGGGGTTATTTTTTCTTTAGGGATACAGACGTAGCATCTGAAGGGCAATCTTATCAAAATAATATGTAATTTTTTATAATTTCGTATCTTTTATAAAGTGCGTATCTGTGATATACTAGAAAAATTCTCTAATGCACTGATTCAATACAGAATATTGACTTGGAGTCAGTTTTGGCATATTTTTGAGATGCAAACGTATTTATTGCCATGAATAAGGCTTTCGATTTTTAAGGTATTTGAAAACTAACGTCTGCTGTCTCACTGAACATATGCAGGCTTTTAATAGTCCACCACAGACTCCACCAAGGACTCAGAATATGCAATGGCAAGCTGCCAGTTTTCTTTAGCATTTAATCAACCTAAGACAAAAAAAAGTTTCTAAACATTCTTGGATGCTACAATCAACCCAACTCTTAACAGTATTGGTTAATTTTTTTAGACGTCTATTTTAAGAGCTTCATATTAAAAAGTGCTGTTGTGTCTGGATCACTTTTGCTTGGAGCCAATGAAATAGTTAGCCCTTTTATACTCTGTGTGCTCCCAGCATCCCTGACTTCTTTATTCCTTTTATAACCAGACAGTCAGCTCATGTTACACAGTGCTGGCTGAGAGCTCAGAGAACAACAACGGAGATAAAAGAGAAAAAAAGATTATCTTAAAAGATTTGAATAAACTGCCTGTCTTTCTGCAATTGTTAAAATAGACGGAGGAAAAAAAAGTGCTGCAGGTTGAAATACACTGTATGACAGAGATGCAAAAAGCTAACTTTTTTTTCAAGGTCATGCATAACAGAGGCACACGTGTTTACAGAAATGTGTTTTATTTATCTTATAAGCACAAATCTCTTGCAATTGCATAGTGTAATACACCTCAATACTGCCATATATTTGTATCCCTTCTCCCGATTCTCTGCTGGACTCTGTGCATTAATGTTTAAAGGCATTATTTTGTGCACAGACGAAGAGATGCACAGACAACCTGAGGCATGAGTCAGAGGCATAAAAAGCGTTTAGGCAAAAATCATTTATTTTCTGTAAGAATATGTAGTTTATTATGTTAGGTTACATTACAATACAGGTACAATATTACATGCTGCTAGAAACTAAAATTAGTGCACCCTTTTTTTCTTTTTACTTTCAGAAATCACAAGGCAACCAGAAAGAAATTACAAATATAATTGGTGACTTGAAGCACTGATGTGAGTGTGGAAGTGTAATTTTATTTAGCAAAAAAAAAAAAAAAAAAAAAAAAAAAAAAAAAGGGATCAGAGACAAGGAAGGTAATTAGATCACTGAAATTGGACAGCTTTATTCTGATGAGCCTGTGCAGCAATTATAAAAAAAAAAATCTGTAATTCAAAGCAAAACTTTTCCTCATTTTGATGTTTAAAAAATATTAACTAAATCTTTTGACCAGTATTTTCATGATTAGATCCACTGCTCTGATGCCGCAAGACTGCTTGTTTAGATAATTCTCTGAAAGGGATCTAACTTTCCTAATAAACGGGCAGTTAAGTGTATATAAGAGATTTATAAAATGATTCCTAGACGATGAAACCAAACCCAGTACACATATTTGATGCCTTATGCTAAATACATGTATGTGATTAATATATGCAGTTTAAATATGCTCTATACACTCAATTTATAGAACAATTTGCTGTTCAATAGACATTTCAGGATTCACTTATTTACTTTTGATTGTTCTTAAAACATGTGTCTAGGTTTAGTCTGGTGTTTTTCTTTGTATAGTGACATTACAGTATAATGGTTGTTTTGGTTCTTTAAAAACCAGGTAAAATACAAATGCCAGCTAAAAAAAAAAAAAAAAAAAAAGACAATTTATCACACAAGGTTGATCTTACATAAGTATGATAGCCTTGAAAGCCACTGCTAAAGCAAATACAGCTTATGTACGCCACAGTCAGAAAGCATTTTAAAACAAGCAGGACATAAAATGGCTGCACTGCAGACCTGCCAGGGAATCACCACAAAACATAACCAGTATCAGATGAGATCTGTTTCATATATCAGTATGTATATATGCAGACTGTGAATAAAAAATTTTGCAAATTCTAGGTGGTTCAGCCAATAAATATGTAAATAGCCTCAAATAAAAGCAATTTTTGCTAATCATCATTGCTTTAAATGTCAACACAATGGGCTAGAGCAGTGGTCCCCAACCTTTTTTGCGCCACGGACCGGATTAATGTCAGACAATATTTTCACGGACCGGTTTAATGTCAGAGAATATTTTCACAGACCGGCCTTTAAGGTGTGGCGGATAAATACAACAAAATAAAATTATACGACTGGCATAAAAACTGGTATTTTCTAAATATAATAATAAATGTGAATCCACTGTGTTGTTTTTTGTCCATTTTGCTCGCTTGGGGGTTTGAATTTAGCGGTAATGTATTATGTGTTAGCGGCCGGAGCAGCCCCTTTAAGAAGGTAGCGGATGGAGGTAAGGCATGTGACCGAGGCATCATGACATGCATCAAGAGTGAGTCATAGACAGATGTGGCGGAGAGAATCCGGTAATTTTCTAAAATAAAACATCGTTCAGAATGAGATCATAAATAAAACGGAAATAATCTAAGTTATGTATTCTTTCTGGGCGGCCCGGTACCAATTGACCAACGGACCGGTGCCGGTCCGTGGCCCAGTTGTTGGGGACCACTGGGCTAGAGTACAGGAACACACAAAATCAAAACTGCTACTATAAAACTGTACAATAGATACAGATAAATCAAGTATAAAGCTAAAGTGTGTCCTAATTAGAAATGCAGAGTATGCAGTAACAACCTGACTAACAGTTAGCCACGATTAACTGCAATGATCCCACTTGCATTTTGCATTGAGCAATTGCTACGCACGGAAGCCAGACCACCCAATTCACACTCTGTAATGATTTTATAATGCGGCTTGTCCATTAGCAACGGTACTTTTAATCAATGTTCCTTTCAAAAACTGAAGTATGCTATTGTCTCTAGGATGGTTAGTGACAAAGCCTATTTATCTCACATCTCTAAGTCAGGATCACATTAGCAACAGGATCGATACAAGCAGAACTGATTGAACCTCATTACAAACAATGATGAAAATAACCATGTTTGCATAGTAACTTGCATAGTAACTACGTCTTTGAGTGTGGACGCGTGTGAATACATGTACTACAGGTAAGTAGAATCAACGGCTGGGTGTATGGTACATGACTTTAATGCACAAAATGGAGGCAAAGAACCACCTATACAAATTCTATTAAAATCATGTAATGCACACATTGACATGGATTATCCCACGTATACTGTTGTCACTTGTCCAAACTTTGAAATTGTAGTCTACTATTCGCTCATTTTTTGTACATTAGATTGAGAAGTCTGATGGCTCTAAATCATATTTCGTAAAAATATAGTGCAAGATGAGTACATTTATTTAAATGAATTACAATTGGGGTAGAGGGGGGAGAGAATGTACATGTGAATTTCATCAGTGCAATGTGGCTACTAATAATGAAGCTGTGAGCAAAAATATCTTAATTCTCTCCCACTGAGTTCTGTGATAGAGTACATTCATTGGAATACATTTAAATATTCAATTATTGTAACATCATCACTTATTGTAAGTCATCATATGTCTTGGCCCACTTATCAAACTTGTCATAGTAGTCATACGAGTTCAATAATAAAATCTCATCCACTACACAGTGCCCAGCTTAACCACTGGCATGTTTTTACAACAGAAATAATTATACTATATAATTACATATATCTGCTTCATGAATAGAACAGAATCATTCCACAAAGCCTTCACAGACCACAGAGCAGTATGTTTCTTTTTTGAAGGTCTTTCAAAAACATTTCATTTCTTTTAAAAGATGAATCTTTTTTGTGCTTCATTGTCCTTCACCATCATTAATGTTTAACATTATAAAAAGAGTTACTGGAAATGGAATGTAAAAAAACTCCAAAGTAAAATAAATATCATTAGCTGGGTATTGCTGTCAACTATATTCAGTTCTCTGTGGGAAAAACGTCATTGTTTCCAAAGATAACACTCCAGCTTACTCATACAATTTTTATATAAAAACCTGCCAGAAAGTTCCACCTGCCGTCTGATTGAGACTAATTATGTACTTGAGTGAAGTAGCTGTGGTACTGTACCAAGGATGTTCAGGTGTTTAATAAAGTTATGTTCTGTGAATTTGTTGTCATAATTTGATGTTTTCCAGAAACCTTGTTTCGGTGTTTTGTCAGGGCATATTGGCATGGTTGGCAATTAATTAAAAAATAAAACACTTCTAGTATTGATCCCACCAACTAAACATATAGAGATGCACTGTGTTTCTCCCCTTGTGTGTGGATATTATGCAAGAGCCTTAACAGCTCAGCTCTTGAACTGTATTAAACCTGTATTAAACAAATCTATATTAATATAAATGGTTCACCAAATTTGCCATGCATTACAGACAATTGCTCTCATTCAACAATCCAGGAAACGATCACACGTGTGAACATAAGTCTTACATTTGTCCAATCTTGAAATCCTCCATTACCAAACAAAGGAAGACAGAGATACCATTTTATTTCATTTCCATTTTTCAAGAACAGGACTGTAATAGCAACAGACTGAGATCCAGACTTTTCTATCCCCAGGCACAAATTCACAGATTCCCCTGAAGGATCTCATGACAATTCTAGACCAACTGAGAGATGTAATCTCTCCAGCAGGTCCTGGTATGCCGCAGGGTTTTCATCCAATTGGACATGCCTTATATTTAGCTCTAGCAGGAGCCAACCAAATCATTTAAACTGGCTCCTCTCAATACTTTATCCTCATTATATTCATAACATTATTGTCAATTAATACCCACACATCTTATAACCAAGGGTGAGCCACATCACCACAGAAAACCATCCCAGTCTGTACATTGAATTTGGACCATGCCCTTCCTGAAACAACCCTTCCCAATTTATTTAAGCTAGGGACCGGCTGTGGAAGTGCAACTCCATTGGCTAGAGTTAATTCCCTGCCCGGAGATTAAACCCAAGCCAAGGTAATGAGAATGATAAAGACTAATCATTAGTCCTCCTAAGACCCAGTCATATTCTGGAAAACTGTTCAACCTTTAGTGTACTCTGAAGCTCAAACTTACCCTTGGTTTATTTTAACATTCTGAGGAACATTCATACCAAAAATGAAATGGTTTTGTGTCTATTCTGTGTATTTTCTAACAATACCAATAATTTTGTTTTATCAAACTTAAACATTAAGTTTAAAGAGTAATTAAAAAGATTCATTCATATCCAGTGTTAATGGACGGACAAGGCCTTGTGTGAATGTTTATGTAACTTCTGTATAATCACCTAGACATTAAACACAGCAAGAGCACTACATCCAATTTTCACTTAACTCTGTATGATGTACTGTAGGGCTGCAACAACTACAATAATTTCCGGACTATAAAGCGCACCCTTATATAAGCCGCACCCACTGAATTTTACAAATATTTTTATTTTTAACATAAATAAGCCGCACCTGTGTATAAGCCGCACTGTGTCTACACTGAAACTAATGAACTTTACACAGGCTTTACCGAAAGAGAGTGTCTGTTACACAGTGTAACGGGTGAAATATGTTGTGGCTCCTTTAAGAGCAGAGCGGCATTTTGGGAATAGCATGTCACTGCATTCTTCCGGTATTACTGCGTGTGTGTGCGTGTGAGACTGTGGATTATGTCCTTATTATTTTCTGATGCTCATTTCTAAGTTTCTTTGACTAACCCATAACGCTGTTGCCAAGAAAAATAAAAAAGCACGAGTTTTGGAAACCTGTCTGTGCTTATATGATTTCTGTTGCAACTGGAGTTAGCGAGCTATCCCATGACCCAGACTCAACGCGTTCCCACGGCTTGTATCTAAACAGGAGCCGACCAAGTAAGTCATTGTTCACTGTCTTCCTCCTTCCTTTCACAACTACAGTGGTACCTTGACCTACGAGTGCATTAATGTACAAGTTTTCAGAGGTACGAGCGGTCACTCGGTCAATTTTTTTGCTTTGTTACGCGAGCAAAAAATTGAGGTACGAGCTCGAGACGCCGCTGCTAGATGGCGAAGCGAAGCCAGAAAGCGAAGATTGTGACGAAAATTAAGATAAGCAAAGAAGAAAAAGTAAAAATGTTAAAGTTTAGGGATACGTAGTGTACAGGAGTGATAGTAAAAAACGAGTGTTCCCTCCGCCTCCGCTTATCGCCTCTACCCCCACTCCACACACACACACACCCCCCCCCCACCGGCGTTTTCGTTAGCTCAAGTCGTCTAATCTCCAAGGAAAATACACTGAATAAAACCTTATTATATCTTTACATACTCTTTCTATTATGTTTTTATACAAGATTTGTTATTTAGAAATGTATTTTCCAATTTAATAACATGAAACATAAAAACGGGGTGTCATTTTGAGGGTTGGAACGGATTAATGCCATTTTAAGTGTTTTCAATATGGAAAACTGATTTGACGTGCGAGCAAATTGAGATACGAGCTCGTCCACGGAACGAATTAAACTCTTAGGTCAAGGTACCACTGTATTTCTCTGGGGAGTTTATCTTTTGGCATCGTCGTGCGTTTAAAAATCAACATCGGTGAAAGTTTTTTCTCCCGAAGCCATGCAGCTCAGAACACAGGTGAGGTGCGTTTTTTCGTTTCCGTTCGGAAATTTCATTGGTCTAATGTTATGTCGCTCAGTTTTTTGGCTTGAAGTTTGTGAAACCGGGAAAAACCAAGGAAAAATCCTTTGTTTAAGCCGCGGGGTTCAAAACGTGGGAAAAAAGTAGCGGCTTATAGTCCGAAAAATACGGTAATAGATAAAATTGTTAAAGAAATTTGTTGTCAATGAATGGCGTTATCGATTATTTTGGCTGCTAAAGTTATGGGTTAGCAGGACGGTAAGATTACATGTCCGCTTGTGAAATGGTGCACAGTACAGGGTGAATGGCAGCAGGAACAAGTGTGCGTCCCAAGTCATCAAACGCAGGTGAGCATTTTATGCATGCGAAGCTGAGCTTGTTTGGCACGGAATTACCACAGTGGTGCACGAGCACATGAAAAGAAAACACATTGGTGTCACGGATGAAGGTGAAACATCAGCACGGTAAGCAAAAAAAAAAAAAAAAAAAAACTGTATAATCCTCATCATCTGAAAAGGTTGTAGTTTAACGAAGTGCTATTGTGTAAACTGTTTAACTTCAGGAAAGTCGCACTGGATCTGTTATGACGTGACTCATGAGCATCAGGTTGTGCAATCAGCTCGCTCACTACATAGTGATGGATTCAATTAAAACGGTGCGAACAAACACTAAATATAAAAGCAGCAAATAACAGCAGCAGTAAACAATTACATTTTTAATCACTGTTGTGGTTTTCAGTGAATGATTATGCATTTGTACACCAAGGAATATTTTTTCTTTTTTTTTTTTTTTTTTTTTTTTTTTTTTTTTAAATCAAGTCTGTAAGCTTGCTGTGTTTCTCTGTTCCATTCTCTTTTTTATAGCATTTGTCTACTACAACAGTATCTGTTTTTTACAAACGTTATTTACTGCAGCTTTACTACATTCAAATGCTTGTTTTAAATGTTTGTATATTTAATTTATGCATATATCATTTAATTATTATACAACATTAAACAAATTATATATTCTAAATGCTTATATCGTCACAACTGAACAAATTAGATTTTATATAGATTTGTACAGTGTCCCAACTTTTTTGGAATCGGGTTTGTATAATAGACTACAACTAAATCACATTATAAGATGCTATATTACGAAAGGTCGAAAAGGTGTATATTGGGAACACCTTGGGAACCTGAAACGCAGCTGAAGCACTACTGTTTAGACCAATTTAAAAAGGTTTTAATGAAAATCAAGTATCTCAATAATCTATTGTAGCTGCCAGCAGAGGTAGGAAACAAGACAAGATCTTGAGTAACACTACACCTACAACTAACATATGCATATTATTTTGTAACTCAACACTAGGCCATGATTTATATGAACTGTGCAAAAGAAATCTTTGGTCATGTGTCTAATTGCAGGAATTGAATAAATGAATGAATAAGTGAACAAAAACAGAGTAAAATCGTTCACTGGACAAGACCGAAGCAAGACTAACAAGCTGCTGTGAGCACCACAAGTCTCTAGCCTTGCATTTCATTAAGTGACTCACTGGCTTGGGATACCAAAGCCTTTAAAGAGTAAAAAAAAGAGAATCCATGTGGCTTTTGTGTCGTATTACAAAGCCCCTTTTTATGGCAATAACCAAGACAGTGACGCTTGTGTAATGCCAATAATCAGGCAGCAGATGTAAAATTAGCCCAATTTTAAGCCACATTCCGATGAGGATTCATCAAAGGACACAATACAGCAGAAACACGAGTACGCATCTTGGATATTAATACTTTCTAACCTCAAATGCCCCTGAAAGATTGGACATGAATAATACAGCTGTGATCTCTGAAGAGGTTCTGGACACCAGCCTGTAAGTAATTTTTACCAAGGGACCGTGAAAGAGGAGAGAGTGCAAACGGGCTTGAAGCCATTTTCATTTTCTTTTATTTCAAGCTAGTGCAGACACCACCATGTTTCTATGAAAGTGGGAGGACAAGCGTGTGAATGGAAGGATAATAGAAGCACAACACAGTTGAGAACGGTTGTTATCTCACAAGCTGAATACATCTTTGCTTGCCTTTGATGGATGTGGGGGCAGGTAGCGGACACAACTGGTATACCAAATAAAGCAAGAAGAAAAAATGACTGATTGAAAGATCCACTTGGACCCGAATGATATATTGGTGGTCTGATGAAAGTTTTCAAAGGCGCTGGTGCAAGTAAAGGTCTCTGCAAATGTGAATGTTTTATAAAGTGATCCAAACATATCTGTGAAGCTTGATTTAATTCCTTCAATGTCATTTCACATTTAGGCTAAATATAAAATGGACAATTCACAGGTTGACTAACAAACTAACAGCAGTAGTGCTGCACACAATCATTTAAGAAAGATTTTAATACTTTTAATGACTACAATGGTAATTACACAGAGAGGGGAATTTCTGTGTTAATATCAAATCAGCCATAATAGCTATAAATGCTAAAAACATATAACAATACCCCCAACAGCTTAGAAAACTTTGTTGTGACGTAATATTCCTCAATACTGATATATCACTCAGCCCTATTCAATACATGCTGGTGGATTGTTATGGGCAGAGATTGATTTCAGGTGCAATGTATGTATTGTGTGCTTCTGACAACAGACCTGTGTGCACCGTGACGCTCTACCAAACGGAAGCTCTCCACGAGCCACCCGTATAGATTTTCAGCTGTATCAGAGCTCTGCATGTGAACTGACTGTGATGAGTTTCATTCGTCTTCCTCAACCCGAGTATAAATGACAAAGGCCTTACACAGACACCCTTATTGGCTGAAGATACTGTATAGCCACATCACAAGTATAGTATGATATCAAATGTTTGGTTCACAAAATCTCCAGTGCATTTTAATAGATGATTAAAAGTAATATTTACACAAACACATGGAGTGTTGCCATTAATCAGTGCCATCAAATCAATAGAAATAATTGATACCTTGTAAATACAACCAAAGTCTTTAGGTTATGCACATTTGAGATATATTTTCAGTTTTAACACTCCATTAAAATAGCATTGGCTAGGTCATGAAAACAATATAGTCATTAATTAACACCATACTGTAAATTATCACATGTGGTAATGCAAATAGTAACCTTTCTTTACAATAGTGGTGAGCAGAAAAGCATTTCAAAATGCACAATACACCAAACCTTGGGCTGTCAATCGATTAAAATATTTAATTGTGATTAATCGCACAAGTTAACTCATGATTAATCACATCATCGCATAACCATTTTTCTGTTCTAAATGTACCTTAAATTACTACTTTTAAGTTTTTAATACTCTAATCAACATGGACAAATATGGACGCTTTATGCAAATGTATGTTTATTATTAGTGCAACTGTACTCATCATAGAACATCAAGACAAAACATTCTTGTAAATGTTTTAAAGTAATTATGCTGTTTTAAATTACGTAAATCATCAGGACACCAAGAGGAAAGAGAAAGAGGTTTCCACACGGACGGTTTTAATTGCCGGATGTGTGCACCATGGCGGATTTTAGAGACTTGTCACATCAAAGTTTTAGTGATTAAAAAGTATTTTTCAGTGATTATATATACACTGGCGATCAAAATTAGAGAACAATATATAAACAATTGAACAATTCTAAAATAATGTCATCTTCACTGCTCAACAGTTGAAGGAGTTTTTGTCCTGTCTATACCATGCTACCAGAACACCTTTTCCACAAAATAACTTTGGCATTTAAAAAAAAAAAAAAAAAGCATTATTTTGCAGAAAACACACTGATCAAAATTAGAGAACAACAATGACTGTAGCATGGAAAAAGATTACAACAAAATTTTCTGAAGGTTACAACAGTCAGCAATTAGTAGGAAGTGTACAGGCCTCTGCTCTGAATGACTTCAGCACATCTGCGGCCACTGGACAGCACTAGTCTCTCACACTGCTCTGGTGTGATTTTGGTCCACTCTTCTTCCAGTCTCCTCCACAGTTCGGTGACTGTAGTGGGTTTCTTGGCCATAACTTTGTCACCAAGGATTTTCCAGAGGTTCTCTATTGGGTTGAGATCAGGACTCTGGGCAGGCCATATCATTATTTCAATGTTTTCAGTTTCAAGGAACTGCTTTACCCGTTTTGCTGTGTGACATGGAGCGTTGTCCTGCATGAACACTGCGGGCTGATTGGGTGATGAACGCATGGAAGGAACCATATGTTGTTGAAGAAGGTTCTGATAAACATTTGCATTCACTCTGCCATGTAGCTGTATAAGAGGCCCAACTCCTGCTGCAGAAAACATGCCCCAAACCATGACACTTCCTCCTCCACTTTTCACTGACTTCTTTACACACTTTGAGTTCAGTCTTTCTCCAGTTTGTAAACATTATTTTGCAGAAAACACACTGATCAAAATTAGAGAACACTTTCAGATACCTCCCAGTTATTGGTGTTAATCTGGCACCTGGTGCTAATTTATTTATATATATATATATATATTTATATATATATATTTATATTCAATGAATAATGACAAAAACAGTTTAGAAGATTTTAGCTTTTGCAATGTCAAAAAACTAGCATCATCAACTCACATTGATAAAGAACAGTGAACCTAATATGTCACAGTCAGTGCAATAAACTGGTGCTCAGAAGTTGTGCACTATTTAAGAAACATTTCGAAAATTGGCTTTTTATAGCAATTTCAAAATAGCATCATAACTTTATTAACTAGTTTTTAAAGACCAACATCACATTAATTTATGCAAAAAAACAAAAGAAATAACTGCACCCAGTGTTTTTTGTTTGGTTTACCTCAGTTCTTTCAGTATTCAGTGAGAGAAATCTAGCCTGTTTTGGGCTTGAACAAGTGCACTAAAGGCAGGTTGAATATCTAAGGTGGATATGCGAAGGATAGCACACAAATGCACACAGCTCAGAAACATTCTGCTTCAATTTCATTTGAGGGCTAAGAGCTAATTTCTTGAAAGCTGTCCAACACATTCGCTGACGTACAAAAGTGCACTGATGACGATTATAAAGAAAAACAATAGTGGCCTTCGAAATAAAAGACAATTGTATTTAGTGCACCGATCACAAATTTTACACCTTTACTACGAACTCACCCAAAGTGCTAGGATGTGTATTAGGATGTTCTCCTATAGCAGATTCATTTACATTTGCGGAATTTAGCAGACGCCCTTATCCAGAGCGACATACAAAAGTGCTTTGAGTCTCTAGCAATGAATAAATCTACAGGGATACGCAATTTGATAAGATTCTGCTTATTAAATACAGACAGTTGCTTTTCTTTCAGCAAGCTAATATGAGAACACACTAACACAATTTATAGTATGCATTGCATGTACGGTATGCATATTATCCTCTCCTGTAGCCTCTCTAGCTTCAGAAAATAAAAGGGTGCTATTTTTTTCACCTCACTAAAGTAAAAGAGGTACTTCTTGACAAATAGCCAATCTAATAAATGTTTTGTTTTATAAACACATTCAACTTGGATCCTTTTCTTAAATATTACATTGCTCTGTACAAGGGATCAAGGATCCAGAACCACCAAAAACCCAGACCAAACAGTTACTGCATATGCATGAATGTGACATCATTAGCAGAAAAACAAAGAAGTACGTTTCCTTGTTAGAAAACTGGGATAGAGTCACAGGGTCAGTTATGATTGAGCATCCCTGAAGTAGCAAGAGTTCAAAAGTTTTGCTCACACCTTCTGATTTCTACCCTGCCACCTCCATTAATCCCATCTACTACCTCAACTTATACCATACACCCAGGTTTGCCTATTTATTAAATCACCAATGATGCCTTTCATCATATTCACCCTGCTATCTCCTATGTTCCATTCCTCATTTACATGTACCTCATGTTCTCCCCGCTAATGTCTTTATTTCTATGTCCCCATATTCATGTTTCCCTTGTTCACCTTTTCCAAGAGAGATTAGGCTTTTAATCAATCAATCTTCTACATGAATAATAAACTGCTTCTATCTAACTTTACAGCACACAAATCGTGCTACTTGAACGATTCAAAAGGTCTGTGAAGATGTGATGAGACACCAGCTGTCCTTTTCTGTTCCAATAATTCAGTCAGGTGAGAAAGTGATCTGAATTATTTACGACCGTCCTCTGCCCAAGCTAATTCAGCACATTCGGTACTTTCTCTGCACCAAACCCTTTGAGTTTCACCGCTGAGGGTCAGAGAGTCAGCGTAAGTTTACAAATGTGGAAAAAAAAAAAAAAAAAAAAAAAAAGATACAGCTGCTCTCTCTCACCACTCAAATCAATAGCAACACCGAAGCTATCCAAACACCCTGCTGCTAATGGCTGTGTTTCACAAATTTCTCCAAAAATATTAACCTCAAGAAAGAACTGTGAAAAAGGAAAAGAAAAAACAACATGGAGAAGCATTGCTATAACTGGCAAATGATCCTTTAAATCAACTGTCGCCAACATGCATGCGTTTGGATACCAAAAAAAAAGCACAATTAGCAGTGTTACCAAAAACATAACACGCTTTCTTTCTAGCAAGATTGGGGAATCTTTTCAGACTTTAGACAAACTAAGGCACCGAGGGTGGGGGTTGTGGATGTGCATGCATAAGGAGCATTGAATGGGTGCAGGACCGCATGTCGGAGCACATTCATGCCCACACACTGACACCAGCAGCAGGTCGCCAGCTCAAAGCGTGACAGGAATGGTGATGAACGGCTGTCTCAGACGAGCACGATATCCCCCCCCCCCCCCAACCCAGTCTGCCATTCATGCTTCCACCTGTCATGTTCTGTGCAAAATTTGGCGTTTCAACCTTCAAAAGCAGCTTCTATCTCGGCAGTGCAAAAATGAGATCACACTTTTGTCCATATTATTCTATAGAATGTGGAGAAAATCGATCAAGGCTTCTATAGAGGTAGTAAAAGGGAAGGGAGAAACGCACAGAAATGATAATCTAAACCTCGCAGTAGTGTTGATCAGGGAAGCCTGGTGTCTCATCGCTGCTGTCATTGAGGTGTGGGTTGGAGTGATGGAGCCACCTTGCTCATTGAATCTGAGCAGCACTATTCATCATTGAAATACATGATTTAAATAAAGTAGCCCTGAAGAGGTGAGACAAACATAGGAAACAAGAGAACAGCCACATTTAATTAAAACACACACAGAGTTGAACCATGAATAGATCTGCATAACGGCCAGCAGCAGGGCCTGGTGCTGATCTCATTCAGCTTGCCTATCAATAAGAACTAACCTTCACTATGGGGAGAGAAAAACCATCATACATCTCGGTCTAAAGATGAGCAAAAACAATAGTTTTACTCCAAACATGTGGTTGTGCGTTGATTTTTCACAAAGCGAGCATGGATATGAACAATTTCTTCTTGTCTATTATTATTGAGAAGTCACCCTAATGGACGAGTATAAAAGAAGAAAAAGCGTTATAATTACCAAAAAAGATATACCGTATTTTTCGGACTATAAGCCGCTACTTTTTCCCCACGTTTTGAACCCCGCGGCTTAAACAACGAAGCGGATAATTTATGAATTTTTCCTGGGTTTTTCCCGGTTTTACAAACTTCAAGCCAAAAAACTGAACCCCATAACATTACACCAATGAAATTTCCGAACGGAAACGAAAAAAACGCACCTCACCTGTGTTCTGAGCTGCACGGCATCGGGAGAAAAAACTTCCATCGGGTGATTTTTAAATGCACGACGATGCCAAAAGATAAACTCCCGAGAGAAATAGTTGTGAAAGGAAGGAGGAAGACAGTGAACAATGACTTTCTTGGTCGGCTACTGTTTAGATACAAGCCGTTGTAACGCGTTGAGTCAGGGTGAAGGGATAGCTCGCTTCTGGCATGCTATTCCCAAAATACCGCTATGCTCCTAAAGGAAGCGCAACATATTTCACCCGTTACACCGTGTGCAACGTGTATTTTGTTAAAGCCTGTGTAAAGTACATTAGTGTAGACGGCTTATAGACAGGTGCGGCTTATTTATGTTAAAAATAAAAATTTTTGTAAAATTCAGTGGGTGCGGCTTATATATGGGTGCACTTTATAGTCTGGAAATTACGGTAGTATTTTTAGCGCAAAGTCACAGTACATCCGAGATACTTTGAGGTATCTCTGAGTGCAGGAAAGTCTGTATGCTTTTCAGAACATATATAGCAGAAATGGTTAACCCTTTGCCATGTAGAGCAGAAGGTTCTCACATGCTATGAACATTGAACTGAAACAATCAGCCACTGTTTGATGTGTGGAGCAAGAAGTGTCTTTGTGGTCAAGTTTTTGAAAGGTACAGTATGTAGGAAAACAGGGCCAACTCTGTATGTGATTCAATTTTAAATTACAACTGCGAGGCATAAAATCCAAAGTGGGACTAATCAATTTCTCCATAAGGGAGCTGTGGTTTACTGTGCAAAGTGATTTTATCACTCGGTTCTTTGTAGGCAATTTACTGTTTGATGATATGGTAAGGAAACATCCCTGAAAACATGATTTCGAAGGTCATACTAAAAGATCCGCCATTTATCAGAGAAATATATACCCTACGATCTACAATTAAATTATTGATCTGAATATAATGAAAAGGACAAAAGCTAACCTGTAAATGTCTTAAAGGAACATATTGGTACAAAACAAGTGAAGCCAAATATAGTGTGTTGAGAGCCAGTTCCGAACTATTTCATGTAGGTAGTAATCTTTTAGCTAATTAAATTCAAACAGCTAGATTAAATAACATATGGAGGTGACTCGTGACCGTATCAGAATTCTGACAAACCCAAGCAAAATAAACAACATAAAGTAGCTATGCAACTTGGCTGCAAACACACATGCATTCACTGTGCATAAACAGAGAAAGTAAAGATGCTAGCAAGACTTTTTTTTTATTATTATTAAAAGTGAGGAGAAAACAGCAAAGCTGAGGTCCAATAAACATTAGCCAACAAAGTGTAGACAGAGAGCAAAACATTTCGTTTTCAGATCTAAAACAATGTGGACATAGCCTGGCATGAACCTAATCAGGACTCTCAACACCTGAAAAAGTGTGTGACAAATATCCACTAGCCCTTTCGCTTTAGCTGACAACAGTTAGAGGTTAGTCAGACACAATTCACAATCAGTCTGGGTCTGTCAGTCTTTGTGATGAGGCCGAAGGGAAAAAACTAAGCAGTCAGGAATTAGCTCTCTGCAAGAAGCAGCTGTCAATCACTGGCTCCCCACAGAAAGCCCTTTCTCTCAACATGCACTTTGCCTGCCAGGGAGATCCCCAGACAGAGCAGAGAATCCACTCCAGAACAAGCAGCTTACTACAGTTAGGGTATATAAGAAGAAAAAAGAAAGCCAGTCAAAAAAAAAAAAAGGCACCAAGTTGTTCCCACACTGCTCTCTAAAGGTTTGTGGCTTTCAGTTTCAGTCTCTAAGCAGCCACTAACCACTTCAACCATACAGACAGTAAAGCACAGTGTCTTTGTTCAGAACTGAGCTAGCAAGCGTTAAACTCAAAATAAATTCCTGGAAAAACTACAACATGGGTATAATTGTGCACAGAATGTAGTCCATCTTGTGATCACAATGAAAGCACAGAAAAGTGACTATTGCAAACAATGAGGGGGAATACATATAGAAAAACATGGAACTAACACCACAATAAACTTAACCGTCTTTAACTCTGAACACCATGATCTTTTAGAATAAAAGTCTCTGTTCTGGCACCCAGGTTGCAAAAACCTGTGTATTTACATCTAAGGCATTGGGAAGACACCCTTATCCAGAGCAACTTAAAGGTGTCTCATTTATACACTGAGCAGTTGAGGGTTAAGGGCCTTGTTCAAGGGCCCAGCAGTGACAACCTCGTAGTACAGGGTTATGAACTTACAACTTTCTGATCAGTAGTCCAATCTTAACCACTAAGCATCCGCTTCCCTTAGATGTTTGCATTCAAATGACAGCTAAAAACCTGGCTCTTCTAGATGCATTTAAATTAATTATATCACCTCTTACACAGAATTTTTAAGGCTGAGCGCACTCATAGTCTTAGTGAACAAGTATCAGGATGATTTCATTGGTATTAACAGTAGAGCACTTCTGTTAGTCACTTTGGATATCTGCCAAGTAATAGAAATGTGAATAATCCAAGAGGCTGAACGGTGATGCGCTACATGAAATCTTTGAGCACAAATAACAGCGAGGCCATTTCTTTTTTATTCACTGCAACAATCATGTCTAATTACAGTGACTGTAATTTGCACTTGTCACAAATCAACTACTTCCAAGCTTATTATAGTTAACACAAGCCATCCTTAAATGTTTCAGCAAAAAAAAATATTTTGTTAACTGAAAATCACATACAAATGCAAGGTACCTAATAAAAAAATACATTTAAACAGCTACTATAATTGTCAGGTGCCACATGCAAACTAAATAGAATTTCAGAGAAATTCTGCAGCTAAATTTAATGTTAATAATATTTTTATTTTTTTAAACTTTTGGCCACGTCTACATTTTAGAATTTACTCATGGCTCTTGAACAAACATCTCAGAAAATTGCCAGCCTTACGCACAGGAGAGACCCTGGGAAGCTACAAAAGGTGACACTTAAGGACACACTGTTTGACTTTAGAGTGATGGTTTACAATAAAGTAAAGAGTCTGTTTTTTTTCTGGTCATCTTTGGTGGAGGTTTTTTACTTCTTGCTTGCTGATTTGAAATCTGGATGTACATCTTGATTTGGTGTAAAACTGCACGATGATGTCTATTGTTTAAAAAATTACTTCACCTGAAAGAAGATAAACTTGGAGTCTGACCGAAACTGAGGCACAGCTGCACAAGCCACCCAAAGAAGTGAGAAATTAGCTTTAAAGAATATATCACAATTCCATTTGTCTGCACTTGTCAAGTCTTTCAATCGATACAGCTTTGACTTTGTCTTAAGCAAGATAAGGCCATAGGCATTTCGCAAGCCCTGAAAAGCAACATCTCACAGCAGGTAACCACCCAACAATCTGTTCTCAACATGTACCAACACACTACTAATTACAAGTGGCACCGATACTCTTTCCATCAATGAATCAGAGAGACAGTTAAGAGCTATAGATTCGTTTACTCATTTATACACAGGAGTCACTACTGAGGTTTGCAATCAATGTCTATTGTGCAGCAGAACTGTCCGCATTAGCTGTCTCAGGATCATGTTCAAAGCTAATCAATACATTTTGAATGCAGATCAAATGTAGCTTATGGCACGAGGCCAAGTTTAATTCTGCTTCGTTTCAAAAGATTCACGTCAGGTACTCGAGCTGAAGCGTAAAAGAGACATCGGAATCATCAAAAATTGACAACATGAAGGTCAAATGAGGGCTGAGTCATTGCAAATTTGGTCTAAATGACCTTTCCGCTCTGTAGAGATGGAGACAGAACAACAGCGATTAGGGATATGACAATCTTTATAAACAGCTTAATCAGATGCTATAGACATTATAGAATAAATGTAATTGAAAATTTCCCAACCAGGAAACCCCTTTAAATCACATTTGAACAAAATTATAATTAGATTTAAGTTTTATTAATTACAGCTCTACTTGTTTTTGATTTACTAAAGCTTGGGCTGCACAGCACTGAAGCAATATGAAATAACGTTAAATAATGCAACATGCATTATGAAAATTCTATAACCAGAAATCATATTTGATGTTCTTTTCAATAAAGAAAAAACTTCTTAAAAGGAAAAGCAATGTTTGATAGTAGCATTACACAAACCAGTACATAAAACATTACCCTGTATTTACACACATATTCTATGGGCTAGAAATGGTGATCGACAGCCGATCAGAACCGATTTCCAGAATAATGTTAGCCAACGATCACTGAGGTTACAGGTATTACTTATGGTCCAAGATGCCAAACGAGACAATATTTTGAGCCAGCGAGCACCACTGTCATGGTGTAGATAGTGCATTCTTAGTTTGAGCCATTTCAACACTAGTGAAAAAACAAAAAAATGTAAACTATAAATAAATGTAAATGAAAAAAGTCATTATACAGAATGACAACTATAGAATGCATAAGGCTAAATCTGTATGCAATGAGCACGATTCAACAATCAGACACTTTGGACTATAACATCACCCTATAGAACATTTTTTATTGATTTGTACAAGACCAAAATAGGCCTAATAAACCTTGTATTGCACTCAGTCAATGGAACCATGGGTTAAAACTGACAGGCAGACTAACTTTACAGGACTGGATGTGTTATTAAGGCGACGTTAAGGATCACCAAGTGTCAGGCGTGACAGGGCTCTTTTGTTAGCTGAAGCTACGCTTTGATACATGGCATTTACGTGTTTGTGTCTCTTTGTGTTAGTTAAAGGCTTCGCAGCAACAGTTACTTCCCTGCTTGAGATCTCGAGGTCCCCCTTCCAACAGAATACATTTCAAACCCTAATTCAACACCCAAAACATATAATCAGAGTATTTGATTAGGCAGATCAGATCTGTTAGAGTGGGGCCGGGAGGAATTCTATAGAAATCAAAAATAGAAAATTGAGAATATTCAGGGAAACAGACTTGGCGAACACTGCTCTGCACAAGCAACTGAATATTTGATTCGTTAGTAGAAGGCAGTGCCACTGTGAAAGTAGTACTCCTTTTACATGTTTATTTGAGTAAAAATACAAAAGGTTCAAAAGCTTTTGAATGAATTTAAGTAAAAAGAAAGTACTCATCTATAAAAACTATATATTAAATCATTGATGCGGTTTAAATTTTCCATTCTCCTGCACATCATGACTTTTATAGGAGCGTTCAGCAGTTACAGAAACTCCTTACTCCATACAAATGCTGGTGAGAACCGTGGGGTTAAGGTTTTGCTTTGCAGGTTTCATTTAATGCCGATTTATGTAGGAGTAGCAAGGAAGATGTTTTTCTGAAATGTAGTGGAGTAAAACAGTATGGTATTACACAGTCAAATGTAGTGATGCACTTGAAAAATGCAAGTAAATAACAACGTAAACCTTCTTCGCTACAGTCAAAACACTGCTGGTAGATTTTATTTTTTTTGGGTGTTGTTTATACACCAAGGTAGTTAATAAATTACTGGAAAAGAACCTGAAAGAAAATTTGTTGGTGTTTTAGGTTTTTTTGTGTGTTAAGATTTAAATGCCGGCACTCGCATCAGAAGTAAATGTCATTCCCCTTTGCATTTCATTTCTTTATATTCGTACACATATGCTAATAAATGGCAATTATCGGTAACTAGCTGAAAGTACCCTTTCGCTACGGAAGGCAGAACGCTAAGCAATATGGCAATAAGCAGTAAGCACTGAGCAGGACTGGATGATCAGAGATCAGAACGTAACGTCAACAAATAACGTACTACCCCTTTGTAGTACCGATACAGGGCAAACTACTTTGAAATAAATTTTTATCGTGCATCTAACATCTAATAAGAAACAATGTACTAAGTTTCATTAGGATCCGTACTGTTATTTCGAAGAATTTACAATGCGTGAGAAATCGAGTTTTTCGCGAGTTAGCCGCGATCCAGGGCGAATTTTTCAAAACCCTTTCTTAGTGAGCACCTAAGACCCAAGAGGAAGGTATGTTCCAAATTTCATTGCAATCCGTTCAGTGGTTTTTGAGATTTCGTGATGAGTGAGTGAGTCAGTCAGTGGTATTTGAGCTTTATATATATATATTATATATATATATATATATATATATATAGATTTCCTGGGCATGTCCATACCACAGCTGATTTACATGTAGTGATGCCTACAAAACGCCATAAATAGATGGTAGAAACTGAAGTACTTTTGAGACACTTCAACCAGAATAAGTAAAGGAAATTATTAAGATGAATTTTGTGTCCCTCTGATCTCAGGTATTTTGTATTTGGCTGGAAGAAGAAAATAGTTTGACCATTTAACAGCCAAAAGCTGTTACTGCTGATCGACAAAAATACCCTACTACTAGTCATAATTTCTTGAAGAAAAAGAAAAAAAAAAAAAAAAAAAAAGATTAAATCAATATCTATATCCCAGTCTTCAAATATTCACTTCCTTCTAAGGGAATCATCTGCTTACTCTTCCATTAATTTCAGCTGGAATTTACACCAACCAGGCATAATATTAAGACCTTATAACATTATGAGCGGTGAGTGAATAACACAGATTATCTCTTCATGCCACCTGTTAGTAGTTGGGATATATTAGACAAGTGAATTTTTTCATCAAAGTTGATATGTTAGAAGCAGGAAAAATGGGCAAGCAAGGGCCAGACTGTGATGGTTAGACGACTGAGTCAGAGCATCTCCAAAACTGCAGCACTTGTGAGGTAGAACAGGGGTGAACGGGATCATGGGCAGCCAAGGCTCATTGATGCATGTGGGGAATGGAGGCTGGCCCGTGTTGTCCGATCCAACAGACGAGCTCCTGTAACTCAAATTGCTGAAGAAGTTAATGTTGTTAGTTACACTATAATTTACTGCCATGTCAGCTACTGAGGCTATCTTCATGGCAAGAACAGTTTATAAGATCAAAAATATCCTAAAATCACAAAGAAATAAATATAGACAAATATAGACAAATTAAATGAAATTTTTTACATTAATACATGACAGAAATTCTAAAACTTTTTCTGACGAAACCTTGTAAAATAGCTCTTTAAACGAATTGGCCTCATAAAACAACCGTCTGTGGTCTTTATAAGCAGTACAGTCCAACAAAATATGCTTAAGTTAATGCAGTTAATGCTTGACGGGTCAGGACTGTTGTGGCAGCAAAAAGGGTGCCAACTCAATATTAGGCAAGTGTTAATATTATGCCTGTTCAATGTATAGTGGAATTGAAATATCAACATCCTCCTTTTTATAATAATAACAATAATCTTTATTTTATATATAGCGCCTTTAAAAACAACATCTCAAAGCGCTTTACAAGCACAGAAGAAAAATGATTACTATAAATAATAATAATAATAATAATAATAATAATAATAATAATAATGCTAATAAGAAAAAAAGAAAAAAGAAAATAAGTAAAAAAAAAATAAATAAATAAAAAAAAATAAAAGTGAGTTTTAAGAGCAGGTTTACATTTTTATTACACAACTAAGACTTATTAGCTTCAAAATAGATTTGGCTTGACTTGTTGCATTTTTATTTATTCATGGAGCATGTCCTGAATGCCATTTAGGCCGAAAAGAAAGGCCTAAAAAATATAACTGGAATTGAAAAACCTGAAAGCATAATCTGTATGCAAATATGCAGCAGCTCATTGCAAACCATACAATTCAAAGCCGATCAACTGTCCTCTGCATAAATTCGCACACAGGAGATGATAGTCTTTGGTGTTTTTGTGTGCAAACATTCACAAGAAAAACTGATTTATGCATACATCCATTCTTATCTAGCTCGATAAACAAGGCCCATTGTTTCTTTATTGCTACCACATTGATTGCTGAAACTTTGAAATCATCAAGCTTTTCACATCGTGCATGGAATCTTCCCCACATGCTTCAATAACCCTAATATCTAGTCAATTCCAATTCATCTCCTTGCATTAAGAATGGGAACGATAATTATAAATCCTACACATAAAACC
The DNA here is from genome assembly GCA_014706435.1 of Silurus glanis. Lineage (NCBI taxonomy): Eukaryota > Metazoa > Chordata > Actinopteri > Siluriformes > Siluridae > Silurus > Silurus glanis. The sequence goes on from JAAIIK010000024.1 coordinate 1,226,722, forward strand.
CACCTGAGCCTGTGCATTACTGAGAGTGAAATTCAGATTTATGTGCCTCTTTCGTGTCTTTTAATAAGTTGCTTTGGATTTAAGGCAAAGTGTGTAGTGTCAGTAAATTGTAGTGTTAGATGGAGCTATACGGAGCCCCTAAAGTACATGGCGATGGAAAAAATATAAGTTTGGAAAATTGGCATCAATAGTTTTGCATTCAAATTTTTTTCCTTGACCGCTGCAAACTTCATTGAAATCGTAATTCTGGTTTAAATTCTAGCTGGCAGCAGCGCAGTGGTTCGGACATATGTTCACAGTGGAGCTGGAATTTGGACTCCAGTATAAAGAAATAATATCAGTGGTGAGTTCAAGGCATGGTTTTCACATATTTTCATGTGGATAGTAAATGAAAGAGTATTATCTCAATGGAGAGGTTATATACACTTTGACCTCGTTGATTTATTCCAGATGGACACTAACGCAAGAAAAAGCAGAATAAAATGTATTGAAAGAATGCAAATATCTTTGAGAAAGAACACAAAAAAAACTGACCACAATAATTATTAGACTTGCTCAGGGGGAAAAAAATTATAAAGCCCAAATTAAGCCTTCACTTTACATCCAGAGCCTTCACTCCAGAAGAAAGGTACATGGGGGAAAGAGCATTGTGTTTAGAAGTCATCAGAGCGAGGACACCCATTGAAGACCGTGTCCCTGTGTCCTGCTCACAGCCACCCCATGGACTTCTGTGTAATGAGTTTTTCTCCCAGGCCTGCCAGCTTGATGTGTCCGACATGGGAATTCACCCACTGCTAACAAGGACATCAGCTAGGAAAGTTCATGCAGCCATATGCTGTTGTGACACATTTACAGCACAATGAGATGCCAAAACATCACAATATCAGAGTTTGCACATTTTGTAACAAGTTAACAAGTAACAAAAAAGTTGGAAGAGTTTAATTTACATTTTTCTCCTCAAACTTTCATAGAACTTTTATTGAGGGGATAGAATTATAACAAGAATTTAGATCATATTTAGAAAATTTCATTTCATCTCAATATTCAATGCAAATCCATAAATATATATATTTAAAGTAGCGTGTACATACATCTATCTATCTATCTATCGATATCTATCTACACACACACACACACACACACACATTTATTTATTTTACACATACTGCAGTGACAGTAGACATGGTCCATACAGTAACATCATACTGTATGTTGCTCCTGAATATACAGTATGATGTTACTTTTTCCCCTTTTCCCCATAACATTTTATTTAGTTAATCTGTACTGTATAAACATTAATCAGCTGCCAACCTAGCAGTTAGAGGTTCAGTTCCACCCACCATGATTTTTCAACAAAAACTTACACAAGAATCCTATCAAGTGGGTCCTTATGTCATAAATCATATGTGCTCAAATCCAACATAGGAGTCTCCAATATTTTTGTGAGTAAAGGCTTCCTGTGATAAAATAATGTAGAAGAAATATCTATAATCTGTTGCTATCCTTAAAAATATATTAATATATACCTTATAAAAAAGTATTTTAATTAATTTACATACATTTCCAAGCTGAAAATGAACATAAAATGTTAAATAAAAAAAAAAAGTCATTACAATTTGTTGAACTAGGATATATATGGTATAGCAATGATACTGGTAAATACTTGATGTGATAGCATTACTTAACAAAAGAAATAAACAAAACAACTTTGCATCATGTGATATGATGAGACTTACTATTTTACTACTTTATATAACTGAAACTCTACATGCCTGGAAAAAACACCCCATTACTGGTCAGGAAATGAACAAAGAATTAAACGAATAGATAAAGTAAATTAGTATGGCATAACTTTCCTTTTGATTTCATTAAATGCCTTCCATTGAAGTCTTGTGGATTAACTTTCAAACAGCTTTTTACAAAAAGAAGAGTCAATGTTGTTCCATTGCATGTTGATAAGCTTCAAACAGTTGATGATGAAACCCAGATTTGTTGATTTTACATCAAAAAAATTGAATCACTCAATTTTTAAAAGACAACTGAATTTATTTATTTTTTCCCCCCAGAATAGTTCACTTCGGCAAAAAGTAAACTAGCAAATGGTGGCACAGGAAAGTCTCAGGTTTCACTTGTTTAATTCTTGCTCTTAACCAATGATATGATGTTAAGACCATAAAACCATATTTAGACACTTGAGGCTTGACCTATTTTTTTGCCTAGAAACCTACAATAAACAATGTCTCTAAATGGAAACATGTTGCTCTTTTAATTTCATCTCAATCACAAGCATTTTAAAGGATGTTTACTCCAAAAAGACAAGACGGAAACATGCACACATTAATTTTTTTTATTCAATATCTACTGCACAGCTTTTGTGTTTTCTTAACATAAGGTGTGAAAGTCTGGGAAAAAAAGCAAAATGTTTGTGCTTGGTTTTTGGTTTGCCAGAATTCAACCACAGCAATATCTGATGGGTTTTCCCCAAACCTCCACACTTCTTTAGTTATTATGTTATGTACTGTTGCTTTTAAGTCTGTAATGCCCAGCAGTTCTAAAAAGCCGCCACCAATCTCAACCCTAATGTTTAGTTTAGCTCTCTCTTTCTCTTTGTTCATTTCTGGGTCAGAAGAGAAAAACAATCAGAAAAGCGAAACATCACTGTCAGCTGCTTTAACAGCTTCATGAATTTTTGGATTGTTATCAGCTTTATGTGTAAGTCACAAAGAGAAGAGGGAAAAACATAGCAGCTGCCAAGTACATACATGTGAATGTAAAAATAAAAGCATTTGCAGCAAATCCCGAACTTGCACAGGTCGAAAATGCTGTCGGCAACATCACCAACTGTTTCCTGGCTGGCACACACACACACACACACACACACACACACACACACACACACACACTCATTTACTCCTGCTGTGCTAACAGAAAATATTTTAGTGGGAACACTCAAACTCAAGCTGAGGTTGAGACACGGCCTAAAATACATGAGCCAGGTATTATATTTTTGAATGTGGCTAACATCCAAGTGTGCACAGAGTTTGGCTGAAGCATATATCAATCAAAAACCTTGACCCTTATGGACACATGCTGAAGTTTCTTTTTTCTCAGTTCCAACTACGTAGAATAAATATAATGAGAAGAAAAAAATCAAAACAAACAAACATTTGAATTCTAAAATAAGCTAATTCTAAAATACTAATACTGTACTCCAACAACTTAAACCCTCCTTCATGTTGTCGATAGGTATGATCTTTACAACAAATAGTTTTTCTTTAACGAAAGGTTATAAGCAGAATCCCTTTAAATTGCTATCCCCATTCAAATAATCCTCAACTAACCGTTCTCCTAGATTATCAGTCTGCTGACACTGCTGCCATTTGTACCTGAATGTCAGCCTTTATACTCTCATTTAAACTTTAGAATTGAGATAAAGCCTGTCTTAAACCAAGTGTTCAGAGTAAAAACAGATACAAGATGTTTTATATGTACTAGTGTGTAATCAAAACATTTCTCTTTGCATGAAACAAATTGGAAATATTACGTTTACATTAAGAAGAATTATTAAGAACATCCTATTTGGCCATCCAACCTACGACTGACTGATTACAGTGTTGACTGTGGGTTCATTTGGAGGAGGTGTTAGAAATGAGGGTGTGATCAGAAAAACTTCCAATGTCTCGTGTACATTTGAAAAATACCGGAAGCTGCTTGCTGGTCATTAGCATTTAGTCATGTGATTTTTGTACTTGTAAGTTATTATTTTAATTATTATAATTATTATTATTGTTTGGCCATAAAAGCTCAGTAATGATGTAAACCATAAACAATCCATCAGAATATTCAGTGTATCTAAGCTTATGTACAGTATACACAAATAGAATAGATTAGAAGTATATGAACAGCCACCAAGATACAATTCTTGAAAGGTGACGTACCCCCCAGCATAATGTTGACCTTGCAAGCATGATAAAAACATGCACAATTTCATCACAGCTGAAAGGTTTCGAAAGCTTGTTTTGATGTTTAGGTGACCTGCTCTGAATCAGACATCATTGTTAAGGCTATTAAGGATCATATCAAAACACAGTTGTCTGGAAATACTGACAAACAAAAAAGCTAAATACATTTCAGTGTCAATCCAACATACAACTGAAGTGATATGCATAACCCTACCACCACACTTAGTAATGTCACAGCTAAACACAGCCATGCAAATGGAGATGCTAGCCAGACTCTAATTGTATTTTTACACTTGATCTATGGACAAAACCATAATCAAATTTGCATATTTAAGAGAGAAAAAGACATGTGCTAGTGGATTTGCTAAATAGCAACAATACGTAATTACATATCATTAGCTACCACTTTTTCTTTTTTTTTTTAGCTTTGTCTGTTTCCAGGCAACCAGAAATTCAGAATGAGTATCATACTGGAGCTTTTTATTTGCTTACAGCACTAGCTAATGAATTTATTTTTTTTGTTCATCCCTGCGGTTGTCATGTTTAGTTGGTTCACAGGTATGTGATCCGGTCGACATGACGTCACTTCAAAACTTTATTTGAATCCAACACCGCTCAATCATTTCCGATGATCCACTCAGGCATACTGTTCCCAAAACATGTTCAACTCTCTACACTACACGTTATTTGCATCGAAATGATTGAATTGCATGCCTCAGTTGTTTAATCTCTTTGCAAATAAGAATGGAGCTCAAGCAGTGTGCATTTTAACTGCCTTTTCTCCCTTATCATCTGAATCACAAAAGCTTCTCCCTGTGTACGTTACAGTGATTTAACCCCGTGTCTGTCTTTTATCAAAAATATCATGCCCGCTCATTTATTTTTTTAGCACGTCTTGTAGGTCACTTGCCTCCATAAATATAATTTACGACTCAAGACTATTCAGGTTATTCTAATGAATAAAAATCTGAAAAAGACTGCAGTATTTTCTGTCAGAAACATTTATTCCAAATGATACTCACTAACAAAATGTTGATTCATACAATAGTTGTTCAGATCCACAAATTTCATTGGTCCAAAAGTGGTTATATTTAGTATAACTGCACAGTGATGTTTCATTGTGTATCATTACATTGCTACAGCAGAAAGTTGTCAGTGACGTCATCAGTAGACATGGCAAACAACACTTTTCATAACAATAACTTTTTAATTTAAATCTAAAAGTTTGTCAAATAAAAATACAAAAGGAGGAGAAACATCTGTTTTGGTGGCCACACCTAATGAGTTAGCTGGTTAACAAAAATTTGTTTCTTTTCAGGATCTAAAATATACATTTGCCCAAACTGTGTCCAGAATGCCATTCACTCACTATTCTTGAATATAGAATTCAAGACTACTATAGGTTTTATAAAAACAATAATCGCAATTGCAATCCTAAGTATGTGTTATTATATGTCCCAATCTTCTGTATAAATGTACAATTGTTCAACGCTAATATATTCCCCTTAGTATGTGACCGGTTTATACGCAAAATGAATATTTAATTATATTTGTGCTAAAACTATTGATAGCAATGAGAACAAAAGTCAAAAATATAGAACAATGATAATGAACTACGTGGCAAAAATGTAACATGGTATAAATAATACCAAATAAAAAATAATAATACCAAATAAACAGCACTCTTTGTACTTTACTGTCATTGGTTAGTTGTATTTGTTTCTTGAAAAGGTGTGTTCAATACTTTCGGCACAAATGTAATTCCATAGAACAGACACTCAATGAAGGTTTTACAGAGCCAATACACTGTACACAGTAGTGAGCAAGTAAAAACTTCATTATTGTAAATCTAAAGTTGCTTTATTGGATATGACACGCCAACTGGTAAAAAGGAAAATATAAATAAATAAATAATTTAAAAAATTATATATTATATTATATTATATTTTATATATATATATATATATATAAATATAGATATATATATATTTTATATATATATATATATATATATAAAAATAAATAAAAAACTGGTCACAGTTCACATCACTGCATGGATTTCACAGCTGTTTGGGCTTTCTGTACTAGAAGGCCAATGGTTTTACCTCAGGCATCTAATCTTATCCATAAAGAGCAGGTGTGCAGCAGGTTTTTATTCTAACTCAGCAGGAGCCATGGAGCAAGATCCACTGATTAAACAAAGTGAATTTTAATTGGTTGGAATGAAAATCTACATCCATACCAGTTCTTTAGAGATAATAAATAAAGGAACCACTGTTTCAGACTGATCATCACCTATATCTACAGCAACTAACTGGAAGTTAAATCACTAGAAGACAGGAACTTTTGATCAAGATGTTTAAGCAATTCCAAGAAAGGTCCTCACAGATGTCCAACTTGCAGTCAAGTGTACAATAAGCCAAGCAGTAAATAAAATTGGATTTCCCCTTAAAAGTTAAATACGAGTCTGGAGTGAGCGACTACACAATATTGTTTATTAACACCCTGACAATGAAATGTGCAACCTTCAGTGTAGCAGCACTACGAGCTTTCCATCTCCTAATGAAGTACGTTATAGAGGAGCAATCTAATACAGTCTACAGTCGAGTGGCTATAAATTCCAATCCACAGAAGGCAAATATTTCAGTCAGGTTTCATTCATGTCATCTGCGAGGCTGCACGTGTGAGAAGCCACTACGCTCATCTATCAAAGCCCTCGATCGTCTCCGCTCCGTTCGATTTAATTAACTCCCATCTTAATGGAGTGATTCATATCTCTATACGCGTTCTGTACATGGCTGGTACTGCCAGCATATGATGGTGGTTTAAATAAAAATCTACTTACGTGAATTAAAAGAAGCACTGCAAGCTCTACTCGGAATTAAACGAGGTAATTGGATTAATTCAGTCGCATAATGGAACTTCATCTGTTCATGTAAATGCTTTAAATGGAAGCAATGGCATTGTAATATATGTAGCACAGATATATTCATGGCATCACACTACCAAACTACTACTGGCTACTAAACCCAGGGCTGAACAGCATGCAATAGTGTTGCAGCAAAATGAAAGTAAAATAAAGCAAAAAAAAAACAAACACAAAAAACCTGCCAATGCAAAATTGATCTCAAAACTGTTTTGTTTACTTAGTCATTAGTCTTACTTGCCCTGACTTCTATGAAAAGTAGCAGTCACTGTATTTCCATTTCTACAATACTAAACTTTTTTTCCAAATATTCATTTTTAAGTTAAGGAACAAAAAAGACAAGGTGATATGATGGCGTATATATTCTTACTTCTCCTTAATTTTTTTGAATAAACCATTTACTTTATCCTTATTTGGTTTAAATAAGTACACAGTAACTAGCATGCATTGCAGTGAAATCTTTTACCATTGCTAAACAAAGCACACAGAGGACTTTGGATTTGGTTGAAAATGTATGGTTTTGAGTGGTGTTGAAAAATATATAAGGACAAACCAAGGCAAGACCAAATAAAGTTTCATTTATGTTTCTGACAAGACCAAGATGATTGATTTTTTTGTCCCAAAACCTCTCCAAATCCACAACCCTAGAAATTAATCATTATACTTTAGGCATGAACCTCCTGTCAAGTTGTTTTCATATTATAGACTATGGATTTGTATGTGTTTGCTGGCCTAATTTTTGCTACATAACCTTTAACTTCTCTAGCACCACTGGTACCTTAAAAGATAAAGATCATACAGATCAAGCAGAAAAAAAAAATGCTAATGGTTGGGTGTATGGGAAACACATGCAAGTCAAGGCACCTGCCTAAATCCATGGGATAGAACTAGTTGATCATTTGGGTCATCATGTTCCAGTGTCAAAAAAAATCTAAATTTGATTTGTTGCGTCACTCACTATTCCCAGGACTGCTTTTTAATCTAAGGATAAACAACAAATGTAAGGGGAAAAAAACTTACAGAAGTAGTAGACACAGTCATAATAAATACATTGCACAATTAAATGTATATTATGCAGGAGATTAAGATACTACGGAAATCCTTTTTTTTCCCCCCCAATGCAAATCAAGCACTCAATGTTGAGCTGGAAAATTCCTCTTCACAAGGGAGCACTAATGCGAAAGAAAAGCGATACAAAATGAGACTAAAATTACATAGCGAGGAGAGAAAAAAAAATAAATAAAAAATATGCACCCGCAGTACAATCAAAAGAATTGTTTAGTACTCAAAAGGAAATTACACACCCTATTCAGTACAATCAAACGAATCCACAATACTCTCTACTGTCTCTCTCTGCCTGACATCTTTATGAAGAGAAAATCAACCAATCTCTGTTGCTCTCCTCCAAAAGATCAGAAGCTCCAATGACGTTTCCTCACTTAAGTGCTCAACCAAATTCAGCACGAGCTTTTAGACTTCATCTGGTTCATTCTACAATCTGTGCTAAGCCAAAAAGCAGAGACATGCCAGATCCGGCACTGTACACCTGCATTGCAAAGCCTCAATCATCTCAAAACACCATTACAGGACATGTGCAATTACCAAGAGCTGGTCTCATACAAACCAGTGGGGGGAAAATGGTTTTTTTTTCTGTTGATTCTGACTGTGTGCTCTTTTGGTAGGATTTCAATGTGTCCTTATATAAAAAAAAAAAATGGCAAAAAAGTGGCATATCCAAATAATAGATTGGAGGGCATGAATTAGCACCTTCTAAATTCAACTATGTAGCTATTCTATTCTAATCAAGTCAAGTTTATTTCCATATCGCTTTTCACAACAGACATTGTCTCAAAGCAGCTTTACAGAAATTAACAGTTAAGGTGAATGATGTGTATTTATCCCTGATGAGCAGCCATGGTGACTGTGGGAAGGAAAAACTCCCTTAGATGTCATGAGGAAGAAACCAGACTCAAAAGGGGAACCCATCCTTATTTGGGTGATATCAAGTATGCAAGTATAGTCTTTCAACAGTACAGAACACTGGAGAGTGAGAACTAACATGAGCACTGGAATGTAAGATTATGAGTAATGTCCTTTCTACAGTCTTATACAGTCATTTGTGTTTATAAAACTAGAAGCTACTGAGCAACTCATAAAATAGCTCAACATTTGTGATCATCACAGATCCAACACCAGCTTCAGTATTCAAGTGCAGCAAGCATATTTCCACATCTATTATCTATTTCATTAGTATAGCGATGCATTTTGTAAATCTCTTCATGGCTGTAGCCCATTGTAAAGCCCAAAATATTAAAACATCCAATGTGTTTTCAATGCTACAACACGGTCACAATTAATCCTAACATTCAATAATCTGGTCTTTATTTTCCTGCCAACATTACTGCACATACTAATTTGACTCAGCCTGCCAAACATGCTCAAGACATTAGCTTCTTGTAAAGCTTCAGCACCTTCTCATTACCTTTACATTACCTTTACATTACCACTTTACTGTTGAAAGAAAAAAAAAAGAAGTCAAGTCAAGTTTATTTCTATAGCGCTTTTCACAGACATTGTCTCAAAGCAGCTTTACAGAAATCAACAGTTAAGGTGAATGGTGTGCATTTATCCCTGATGAGCAGCCGTGGCGACTGTGGCAAGGAAAAACTCCCTTAGATGTTATGAGGAAGAAACCTTGAGAGGAACCAGACTCAAAAGGGGAACCATCCTCATTTGGGTGAAAAAAAAAAAAAAGAACAATGCAAATCATGACAAGAATTCTAACGGTTTCCCGTTACAAATACCATTAAAAACCATCAGCTGTTAACAATGAAAACCATTACCAAAATGGTTTCCATGATGTAGTGTGTTTGCGTAAATCATTACATCATTATCAAACCAAAACATGAAACGTATCTGAATCTGGATGCTTAATGATGCCCTAATGGTCCCCAGCGGTGGTCAGTAGATGTCAACATCATATCTAAATGTTGCCAAAATTGTTCCATTGGTCCTTTCTGGTATCCTCTAGACATAACATTCCACCAATAAATTGCCAGTAGAGACCCATAGGGCCTGTTACAGTTTCCATTAAACCTACTAAAATTTCCATTTTAACCATTAAAGTTAATTACAAAATCTATGAGGTTTTCTGTTGTTTTTTTTCCCCCAGCAGGGTAAGTGTTCTAAACATGAAATGTACTGCTAAATAAAGAGAATCCAAAGTCATTCACAAATCCAAAACACACGACATAAAACAAATGCATATGTAAAGCGTTTTATTCAGTAGCATGTGTCAGCATAAACTCCTAGAAACAAATCCACACAAAAATACAAACACAACTTGTCCAGTGTCAACAGTTTTTGTGTTTGTTTTATAAATTTTGTTATTGCAAAACTTCCTTGTCATTAAATAGTGTCATTTTAGTAGTGTCAACTTACGATGCTATGTACAGTTTAGCGGTGGACACGGACCCTGATAGGATCACAGCTGTGTCTGATACATTTGTATTAGAGCAACCTTGCCACTATCACATCAGTGTTATTATTGTGCTGAGAAAGATCCATCTGTTCAACAGTAATCCAATTCCAGTGATAGATGGACTAAAGGCAAGCTTAGATCAAATAGACAAAAGATGGATTAATGTCAGTATAATGTGCTTGGCTGAAGAAAATGCTACCAAACTGAGAATATTTCATCTGTTGATCTATAGCCACAACATTTCAACATAAAAAGATCAGTTCATTGAGTGCTTCAACCTTTTTTTTTCCCCTCAACAGCACACAAAAATGGAACATTTCAATAAAATCAAAGTATAAAATCATAACGCTCTTTGAATCATCTAAAAAGATTTTTGTTCTTTTGTTCGAATAGCGAAAGCAAAAGGCATTGTTTCACAGTGAAGGCAAACTGAATATCAAGACTACCTCTAAGGTCTTCAACAATATCTTTTTCTCATGTGGGTTCACAGGTGGAAAATCTCTCACTGTTACGCTTATAAAGTGTATATTTTTCTAAAAAGGTGCCAACAGTGTTTACTAAAAACTTTGTTACAAAAAAAAAGCTACAATTCCTTCACTGTACTTGATACTTAAGCTCAAACTGTGTACAAACCATGAATAGCCAGTCTGCACAAACCATGAGCACAACCTGAAAGCAAACCAGCTACTGTACATACACCCAGCACCCAGTCTATAGATATATACAAACATTTTATTTGTACATTTTTATTTGTATTATTTGTACATTTTTATTTGTATTATTTGTACATTTTTATGTTTTTTCTTATTTTTAGCTCAATTAGAAACATGTCGATTTTATTTAGGTTACCAAAGCAGTTCAAAAAATCATCTGGGGAAAAAAAAAGAAACAAAATCAAGTTGTTGTTTTTTTAAGCGTATTTCATACTTGAGCTCAAAAAGGGACACAACCTATTAACAAACCAGGTAAATACAACCAGCCTGTAGATATCCATATCCATCCATCTATTCATCTATTCATCTATCTATCTATCTATCTATCTATCTAATCTTTTTTCAACCAAACTTACAGAGAGAGAGAGAGAGAGAGAGAGAGAGAGAGAGAGAGA
>JAAIIK010000024.1:1238298-1265838 GCA_014706435.1 Silurus glanis
TTTTTTTCTCAGTAATTCAAAACAGCTATTTAGAAAGTAATCCTATTTCACAAAAACACAAAGCTTTACATTAATCACTGTACAGCTGCATACAATAGAATACCGTACCTCTATCATTTATATTAATAATATATACTTATTTCCCTAGATCAATTATTTAAAAAGAGACAGGTTTGGAGAACTGGTTAGATGAAGCACTGGTTCTCTGTCTGCTTCATGCACTAACTTGTGCAAAATTGTGCACGCGAGTTTTTTTCGGTACAGCCTAAAAACCAATTTGCTGTGAATCTCGGCGCATGTACTGCATGTGTGAAGCACGGATCTCTCACCCAGCTTTCCTCGGGACTCCTCCAGCTTGCGGATCTGGTTCTCGATGAAGAGCATGGCCAGGGCGAACAGCATCAGAGCCAGGAGCTGAAACTTGGGCGGCATCATGGTCCTCAGGAGCCCCATTAAACCACGCTATACGGACGATGAGGATGATGATGAAGGTGATGGTGGTGGTGCTGATGTGGACGATCTATCTGCATGTCATGCCGCCAAATGCAGGCTCGGAAATCGCCGATTACACACACATGCGCGACGAGCACTGGGTTTGTGCTAAAAGTGCCGACAGTGACACGCGAGCATCAGTCTGCAGACATTGCATTTCTGTTGTGCCTTGGGGGTGCATGCGCGCGCGCGCGTGTGTGTGTGTGTGTGTGTGTGTGTGTGTGTGTTGCCTGATTAAAGTGCTCCACAGTTGTGAGCTCGCTTCTGCGATGCTACTACTTCTGTGTCTGTGCGTACGTGTGTATGCTTGCGCGAGCCCGTGTGTGTGTGCAGTTTTCCTCTGGCTCTCGGGCTTTATTACTCGGTGGACTGTTGCTGTGTGAAGTCAGATTGCGATGCATCTCCTACAGTGCCATCTACAGTACTGGAGTTAGAGGGGGGGGGGGGATATTTTGTACGACTATTTTTCATTCTCTTGTCATTTTCTAGTGCTTCAACAGTATCTGTATCACCAGCTTGTATGAAACCTAACCTGCATTTTCATGTGCATGTGTGCATGTGTAGAAGTCTGGTGTAGAAGAGAAGTATGTGAGGGTGGTGCAGGACATGTATGAGGACAGTGTGACAGCAGTGAAATGTGCAGTAGGAATGACAGACTGGATTAAGGTGGAGGTTGGATTGCATCAAAGATCGGTTCTGAGCCCTTTTCCTGTTTGCAGTGGTGATGGAAAGGTTGACGGACGAGGTCAGACAGGAGTCTCTGTGGACTATGATGTTTGCAATTGAGATGGTTTGGAAATGTGCACAGGAGGAACATGGGGTATATCGGTAGAAAAATGGATAAAGCTGCCAGTAAGGAGGAAAAGAGGAAGGCTAAGAAAGAGGTTAAGAGAGTAGTATTGCGACAGATAATGCGCTGTGGTGACCCCTAGTAGCCGAAAAAAGAAGAAGATGATGTGTGCAGTAGGTTTTAAATGTCTGACAGTACTAGTGAAATGTGTTGTGCATTCTTTTTAATTCAATTTTATTTGTATAGCGATTTTAACAATGGACCTTGTCTTAAAGCAGCTTTACAGAAATGAATAGGTAAAAAAATGTAATTTATATGTTTGTGCCTATAGGTTTGGTCAATATAAGTTTATCCCTAATGAGCAAGCCAATTTGTGAAAGTGGCAAAAAGATGAAATGGAATGAGGAAGAAACCTTGAGAGGAACCAGACTCAAAAAGGAACGCAGTCTCAACTGGGTGGCACAGAATGTCCATTCATTACAGTGTTTTCATTGTTAAGGTGTACTGTTCAGTGGTGGGCACTTAAATGTGGAACTGTTTATGTAAACTGCTGTCCTAAGCCACTGTAGCAGATTGTTCATAATAATTACAGTCTAAATCCATCATCAAAGGTCTTGGGTTGCTTGGTAACTTCATTGATCTTTAGGCTGATCTTCTGGAACCATCCTCAGCTCCACAGAGTGGTCTCCGATTGAAGAGAACTCTATCCAGAGGTAGGGCATCATGATGAATCAAGCATATTTGAAAAGAAGAAAGATCACTGGTACATAAGGAGCATGTTTAATTTGACAAAAAATGGAGGGAGGGAGGAGAGAGCGAGAGAGAGAGAGAGAGAGAGAGAGAGAAAGAAAGACAAGACAGAAGGAGAGCAGAGGGGTGACAGAGAGAGAGAGAGAGAGAGACATATGAATTATTAAATATCCTTTTTGCTGCAATGTTAAAGACACTGCACAGTCTGATCAAGGTGTGAATAGAGATTCTGGCAAGATAACTGAAAAGGCGAGCCAGAAAATAACACAAACATGAGGGATCTCTGGGGTAAGAGATGGCCGACTGCACCACCATCAACAAACTTGAGTGAACTTGTTATTTATATTATTTATTTTATTTACAGCAACCAAAGTAAAACAAGGTAGAATGAATGAAATTTTCGCATGATTTTCTTTTCGTATTTGGTGTGTGGGTTTTTTCTTTTAATTACTGTGCATTAAAGCTGATGTGGATCCTGTCCACAAGAATGTAGGCCAGCTACATGTTGGATCACTGGGTATGAATTATACACTTGATGGAACACCAGTCTATTGTTAAGGACTATGCACACACCTTCTTCTAATCTTTCACTGAATTCAAGTATGTTTAATAATACTCGCTGACTTTTCACTTGCACAAACACAAAAAAACATAAATAGTGTTTATATTAAAAAACACTTGATTTTATACAGCATTACAGCCCTCAAGCTGGTAGTTATTAAGCATTTGCGGCATTTAGCAGACACCCTTATCCAGAGCGAGCCCCTCATTAAGCCCCTCATTAAGAAACCTAATATGGATACAAACACACTTACAAATTACAGACCCATTTCAAATCTCTTATTTATGTCTAAGATTTTAGAAAAGATTGTCTCTGCCTAGTTATGTTCCTACTTACAAGAGAACAATATCTTTGAAGAGTTTTATTCAGGTTTTAGGCCCCATCATAGCACAGAAACTGCTCTAGTTAAAATCACTTATGACCTGTTTTAGCTTCAGACCAAGGCTTCATCTCTCTGTTAGTTTTGCTGGATCTTAGTGCTGCGTTCGAAACTATAGATCATGACCTTCTCCTAGATCACTTATAAAATTACATTGGCATTTAGGGACAGGCATTAAGGCATAAATCCTACCTGTCTGATCGTTACCATTTTGTAGACTTAAATGGAGAACTATCCAGGGAAGTGCAAGTAAATTATGGGGTGCAGTTCTAGGACCTCTGCTTTTCACAATATACATGCTTCCATTGGGAAATATTATTAGAAGACATGGGATTAGCTTCCACTGTTATGCTGATGATACCCAACTATATATTTCATCGAAGCCAGACGATACAGCTCAATTGGCTCAGATAACTGAGTGTGTCAAAGAATAAAAAAATTGGATGACTCATAACTTTCTATTATTAAATTCTGATAAGACAGAGATTTTGCTCATCGTCCCAAAAACCAGTACACAGAAGCTCCAGCATCTCAACCTGCATTTAAAAAAATTTACTGTAACTACTAGTTCAATAGTAAAAGACCTGGGAGTTATTGTCTTTTAAAAATCATATCAACCATATTACAAAAACAGCCTTCTTTCACCTTAGAAATATTGCTAAGCTAAACATGTTGTCTATATCAGAGAAGCTCGTCTATGCATTCATGACCTCCAGACAGGACTATTGTAATGCATTACTAGGTGGATGTCCTGCATCATTAATAAACAGGCTACAGTTAGTCCAGAATGCAGCAGCCAGAGTTCTAACAAGGTCAAGAAAATAATCAGTGTTGTGCTAGTTACTAAGAAATAGTAACTAGTTACAGTTACTAGTTACTTCATTCAAAAAAGTAACTCAATTACTTTGTTGATTACTTACACCAAAAAGTAATGCGTTACTGTTAAATGTAACTTTTTAGTTACTTTTTTAAAGAACCTTCTTTAATGTTCCCATTAATGCCCTTTTATGCGTTATGGTCTATACAAACACAAAACTGACTTAAACACAAAGTAATTTTTAAACACTATTTTATTTAAGTCAGACCAGCACAAACTGAATATATCACAAGGATTTCTGAAATAAATAACAAAACAAGCTGAATAATATATTCAGAATCAAAAACTAAAGTGGCTTCTGCATCATAAAAGCTGTTGTGTTGAGCTCTTAAAAATGTTCCTTTCACAGCTTAAGTATGAAAACTATCAACAATGTACAACATAACACCGAGTTCGCTTCTAGCTTCGTCGAGGCGTGGAGTTTCTGGAGGAGCTTTGACAGATTGGAGTTGCTGTTTATTGCAGTAGATACGACCTTCGAACCAGAAAGACACAGCTTACATTTGACTAAAAAGTTTTTTTTTTCTTTATGCTCAACTAAAGTGAAATAATGAGCATATTTCCACTTTGAGAAACTCATCTTTCTCTCGCCTCGACTCGCCATTACTGCCGCACAGACCTGAATAAATGGAAACACGCCAACAGTGCGTCTTCTTCATGTTTACAGTGGTTCTCATCCACCAATCCTACAATGCGTCGCTGCCATACGGTAACGGTAACGGAGTTAATTTATTTAAAAAGTAATGCGTTACAGTATTAGTTACTGTCAAAAGTAACTGCGTTACAGTAACGCGTTATTGCCCAACACTGAAAATAATATAATATAACCCCAATCTTATCATGCCTACACTGGCTACCTGTTAAGTTTCGAAACGACTATAAACTACTGCTACTAACTTACAAAACATTAAAAAGTTTGGCTCCCATGTATCTCTCCAGTCTTCTAACACGCTACAATCCGTCACGCTCCTTGAGATCTCAAAACTCCGGACTTCTAGTAGTTCCTAGAATAGCAAAGTCCACTAAAGGTGGTAGATCATTCTCACATTTAGCTCCTAAACTCTGGAACAGTCTTCCTGACAGTGTTCGGGGCTCAGACACACTCTCCCAGTTTAAGTGCAGATTAAAAACATATCTTTTTAGCAAAGCCTACACATAACATACGTCTCACATCATAACCTTGTGCTCCAGAACATCTGATCACATGCACATTATCAACTTGTGCTTGTTAATATCATGAACAGCAGATACGTTAATTCCTCTGCTCTGCCTCTATTTCTCTACCCATCCTGAGGCATCCTGAGGTTGCTCCAGCCCCAGTCACGCCCCAGCTCATGAAGATTGTGGACCTTTAAAGAGGTAGATGCCGACCCTGCAAACATCCCAGACCATCTAGAGACGTACCAGCACCCTTTGGATCATGTGGAGTTTGGACATTGGACCTCTGTGAGTGTTTAAAGGCTCTGGCGTGGAGAAGCTGGTGTTGGATCTATGATGATCGCAAATGTTGAGCTATTTTATGAGTTGCTTAGTAGCTCCTGGTTCCATAATATCAAATGACTTTATAAGAGAGGAAAGAACATTACTCATAATCTTACACCCCAGTGCTCATGTTAGTTCTCACACTCCAGTGTTCTGTATTGTTTAAAGACTATAATCACACTCTTGATGTCACCCAAATGAGGATGGTTCCCCTTTTGAGTCGGGTTCCTCTCAAGGTTTCTTCTTCATAACATCTAAGGGAGTTTTTTTCTTGCCACAGTCGCCATGGCTGCTCATCAGAGATAAATGCACATCATTTACCTTAACTCTTAAATTCTGTAAAGCTGCTTTGAGACAATGTCTCTTGTTAAAAGCACTATAAAATTAAATGTGACTTTATTTGTCACAGTTCAACAGGGTTCAAGGAATGAAAAGTTTGTGGTGCATCATCTTTATATTGGCAAGTTTTACAGCCCACATTTTGAGATTCCTATACTGTATATCCATGAGCTGTATTTTACCTGCATACAGATAAGGCACATATGTCGTGGCAACATAAATTTGCATATCATCACTTTCACTTCAAACATCCACAGTAAGCCTTTTAATAGGTGACCAGAGCTAACCACCAAATGGTACTCTCCGTATGATGATTCAGAAGCTCAGTTAGACTCTGAGAAGGCGTATCTGTATTCATGTGTAACAACATATGCTGCTTCCATCAGTAAATGCTTTTATAAAAAGTATTATGAAACTTTAATATTTTATTTGGCACTGCTAAATAGTCTTACAACAGATAAGAGAGAGATGCTCTCTTGCAGACAATGGAGTTAAACATGTCGGTTTAAAGCTTTAACCAGACAAAGTAATAACTTCTGTGATTACCTTCTGTTATTATAAATGCTCTTTCTGCCATGTGTTTGCAAGCAGCCCCAATCAGAATCTCCTGTATGTGAAGCTTCATTTTTTCCTGATATGGGGGTCTAATCTAAAATTGATGGAGAGGCTTGAGACTCTTGTGAGCTTGAAAATGGCGATGTAAAATACTGTATAAATATAAAGGATACAGATTCACCGTGAGAGCACCATCTTCACAGTAAAGCATAGTGGAGGTAGAATAATTTTGTGGGGAGGGGTAAAGGGCCAGATGAATAGAGATAAATACATGGTAATCCTAGAATAAACCCTGTCTGCTAGAGGTTTTATATATATATTTTTATATATTTAAATGAAAGCAACAGCAGTGTTTCATGAGAAAAGTCAATAGCAATTTGTAATATTTCTTAACTTTGCAGCTGTGAACTCTAACCTCCTGGGTGTGTCCTAGAGGCTCATTCTGTTTGTCTGTTTTATAAACAGCTTTGCTACTGAAATAATAAGTGTCTTTATCAGCACTTTAAAGGTGACAATTAATGCTTTTAAGCTGAAGTTGTTATCCTGCATTTAAATTAGTCTTTTATTAGTGTAAAATGACATTACAGTAAGAGAGTGTCTTGTCATTGCTTTCCAGGACAGAGGACAGACTCTTGGAGCAATGCCTATACTCATCATCATGTAGGACGCTGACTTCTGTAGGCCTGCAGCTAAACTGTATTCCACTGGCCTGCTTTCAATCTCAACTTTGTATCTCTGTGATTCAACACTGTTTACTCCGCAAACACCATTACTACTGTAAAGCATGATGGTGGTAGCATTATGTTGTGCTGCTAAAAAAAAAAAAAAAAAAAAAAAACTGGTCAGGGTTGAAGGTCAGATTTATTTATTGATTACTAAATAAAAAATAAAAAAAGATTGGATTAAGCCAAAAACACAGCAATCCAAGAAAAAATATAGTACCAGGTTGCTAAAGATTTAAGGTCCAGCTGGTTATAGATATTTAAGCTATAGAACTATAAATGTATGAAATCTGACTTAACCTATAACCTACAGCTATAAAAAAATATAATTATGGTTTAAAAAATAAATAAAAAAATAAACTTAAATGTGCTATAAAAATAATAAATAAACTAAAAATTGGTTTAAAATTTAGGTTTAACATTTTAAAATGCCCTAAACTTTCTTTCGGATTCTCCCATTAGGGGTCGCCACAGCGGATCATCCGCATGTTTGATTTGGCACATGTTTTTACGCTGGATGCCCTTCCTAACGCAACCCTCCCCATTTATCCGGGCTTGGGACCGGCACTAGGGTTTGTGCAACCCTAAAGGCTGGGGTTGGTTCCCTGACCGGAGATCGAACCTGGGCCGCAGCGGTGAGAGCGCTGCATCCTAACCACTAGACCACCAGGGAACCTAACATTTTAAAAATGTTTTTTTAAATATGACGTTTTTTTTTTAAATATGACGAATTATGCATTCAACGCAAAATATAAAATTACCTGACAGCATAAATGCTAATATCACCAGAGACTACTTTATATGGAAATATAAAGAACACGTTATGGAGATAGAATGTCATTCTTTGTGCTCTGTCCCTGGTGTGCAGTGTCCCTTGACTCCCTTAACACTGAGCATAGAGGGATGAAAGATATAAGACTCCAGCTGTGCATGAAATTACTGCCTGCCAAATCGGCTGTGTTTTGCAGCTGCTAAAAATAGCCCCATTCACCTTCTCTCATCAGTCAGGTGCAACAGAGAAGCAACATGCAAAAGTATTTTTGTACCCATCTCATTGTAATACAAGAGGTAAAATACTGCATCTCATTCACTATGTTGTTTAAAAATATATGACAAACTATGAGAAAACTATGTGATAGAAGAAACAGTCTGGCCATTTTTTTCAGGATTCACCTAAACATAATTGAGTAACCGAAGCGTTCGAAGTTGCTTTTTTAAAATGTATTCTTATTTATTGATTTATTTGCTCTAAACCAAAACTCCATAGCTTATGTTGCTAGTTGCCAGTTTTTTTTTTTACAATACTCCATGTCATTACATAGTCACTTCAAATAGTTGAAAAATATTTGTGTCTTATAATCGTAAACTCCTCAAAGGTAAAACACTTCCTGGTGTTTGTCGTAACATGGTCTTCTTACCAACAACAGCGAAGATGCTGTTAATGAATGCCAAACAGAATCATAACATTTTATGACATGTAATGCTCATAGGAAAAACTGTAAAATGAAATAGATAATAAAAGCAGCTTGAAATATGAATAGGGAGAAAATAAATCACAATTATAGCAAATAGACATGGCTGTCTGTAAGAAGCTAATCACTACCAAACTTACTAGCAGAATTTAACCACAGATTAGTGTGGCTTGTGCTTTCACCTCGTCAGCTGCTAGCATGTAGCAGGCTTCAAAGTAGCACTAGGAGTGGCACTTAATGATGAGTATTGGTCCATGAGCATTAGTTTCATTAGCATTTGTTGTTCAGAGGGTGCAAGGTGAGAGAGCGAGCCTAGGAGACTGTGGTCGGCCACTCTTCAGACTCCTGGGGTCCAGTTAAAAGAAAAAAGTGATCGATTGAATAAACTCTGTGAAATGGTGACTAAAACCCATCAATTGAAACATAATGAGTTCCATGGCAGCACCTGAGGGTACATGGCCTTATCAATAGTTGTGATTCAGAGATAAGGGCTATATTTTCACTTTACAAAAAGAAAGCTACAATAGATCCCTATAACCTGTGTGCCCTTTTAATTCTCTAAAAGTGAACTTTAATAAAATACACCATTTTAATGAAGTACATTTTTAACTGTTGATCATCATGGTAATATCAGTTGACATTATTTCACACAGATAGCTGTGAATGATTTTTTTTTTTCTGCTTTATTTAGCTTGGACCCAGTAAATAAGGTGAAATGAGCTGAAAAAAAAAGATCTATTTTGAGTAAAAGTGATAATGCTGCTGTTTCTGAGGTATCTCAATGCTTAGATAAAATCCTTTTACTCTGTGCATTTAATTCAGTATTTTGAATTCCACTGTCTGCATAAATCAGACTGATACCAAGCTACACTATATAGCTACACATATGTGGACATCTGACCATCACCTGACCACTTGGTGTTTTGCACAACATTGTGCCCATGTTTAAAATACAGCAATCCCCGGTTATCGCTGTGGTTACGTCCCAAAACCGTACTGTAATGTATTAACATTTGACTTTTTTTTATAATTAATAATTATATTTCTATTAATAAATTTCATTATTTTAACATAAAACTCCATAAAAACAGTTTTCAATAAGTTTTTTTTTTGTCTATCGTGCTATCTGCGAGAGACCGGGAAAATCAGCAATACAAATGAGTTATGTGACAAATGCGAGATTCGAACTGCGGTAAAGCGGGGGATTACTGTACACTTTTGTTTATAGTTCTCTTTTGCACATTACTGTATAAAATATTATACAATAGGTTTACTAGTCGGCGCTATTTTGTGTTTTGTGTATCTGTCCCACACTGTCTTGTGTTGTCTGTTTGCGCTGTCTTTTGTCTGCACTGTTTGCACCAGGTTGCACACGATGCACTTTATGTGGTGAGGACGCTTGCTTTAGTCCTCAGCTCTGTGTTCTGTTATGTAGCTCTATGTTGTGTGATGTTGCTCTATGTTGTTTAGTGTAGCACCAGAGTTCTGGAGGAACGTTGTCTCATTGCAATGTGTACTATGTCAGCTATATATGGTTGAAATGACAATAAAAGTCAAGTCAAGTCAAGTCAAGTTTATTTCTATAGCGCTTTTCACAACAGACATTGTCTCAAAGCAGCTTTACAGAAATCAACAGTCAAGGTGAATGGTGTGTATTTATCCCTGATGAGCAAGCCGTGGCAACTGTGGCAAGGAAAAACTCCCTTAGATGTTATGAGGAAGAAACCTTGAGAGGAACCAGACTCAAAAGGGGAACCCATCCTCATTTGGGTGACATCAAGAGTTTGATCATAAATCTTTCAACAATACAGAACACTGGAGAGTGAGAACTAACATGAGTACTGGAGTATAAGATTATAATTAATGTTCTTTCTACAGTCTTATACAGTCTTTATGGTTAGTGGCTCCTAGTTTTATGAGCTCAACATTTGTGATCATCACAGATCCAGCATCAGCTTCTCCATGCCAGAGCCTTTAAACACTCCAGGAGGTCCAATGTCAAAACCACACATGTAGTGGGATCCAATTGGCACTGGTACGTCTCTAGATGGTTCGAGATGTTTGCGAGTTCGGCATCTACTTCTTCAAAGGTCCATAATCCTCATGAGGTGGGACGTGACTGGAGCTGGCCAACCTCAGGAAGCCTCGGGATGGGGAGAGAAAGAGAAGCAGTGGAGAGCAATTAGCGTAGCTGCTGTTCATGATATTAACAGCACAAGTTGATAATGTGCATGTGATCAGATGTTCTGGAGCACAAGGTTATGATGTGAGACGTATGTTATGTGTAGGCTTTGCTAAAAAGATACGTTTTTAATCTGCACTTAAACTGGGAGAGTGTGTCTGAGCCCCGAACACTGTCAGGAAGACTGTTCCAGAGTTTAGGTGCTAAATGTGAGAATGATCTACCGCCTTTAGTGGACTTTGCTATTCTAGGAACTACTAGAAGTCCAGAGTTTTGAGATCTCAGGGAGCGTGACGGATTGTAGCGTGTTAAAAGACTGGAGAGATACATGGGAGCCAAACCATTTAGTGCTTTATAAGTAAGAAGTAGTAGTTTGAAGTCTATTCGAAACTTTAAAAAAAAGCTTCTTGACTTGACTTGACTTGTGCTTGTTGAACACCCATTCTAGGTTTAGTCTCTGCTGTACTGTTATAATATCCTCATTCCATTTCTGGGAAGGCTTTTCAATAGATTTTTATGCAAGGATGTGCGGATTTATGCCCATTTAGCCACAAAAGCATTATTGAGGTCAGGCACTGATGTTGAGCATGGAGGACTAGAATGCATTTTCATAGCATTACATTTCATCCCAATGGTGTTCAGGGGAGTTGAGGTCAGGAATCTGTGCAGGACACTCAATTTATTTAACCTTGGCACAGCATGTCTTCATGGACTTTGCTTTTTGTTTATAATATGCTTACACTGAAATACCCTTTCAACACATGTCATAATGTTTGACATTGCAGTATACGTTTGTAGAAGACTAATGATATGTTATTTCAACTATCCGGTGAATTTTTACAGTGAATGTCATTGCTTTTGGGTCTGGTTCTTCTCAAGCTTTCTTCCTGTTAACTTCTCAGAATAATAAATTGGATAAAATACAGAAGAAAAGAAGGAGGAAATGGAATAAGAGAAATGCCTAAAAACTGATATTTACAAGAGACTGCAGAAAGAAAGATAAGAAACTCTGTGCTGTGTTTTGAAGAAAGAGAGAGGTGAGGCTTCAGTGAGGCTCTGCAGAAGGAAGGTTCAAGGCTTGGATGCTACAAAGCTGAAAGAAAGTGTAAATCTGACAAGCTCAAGTGAACTGAAGGAAAGGACACCATAATCATCAAGACCTCTACAGTGTTAAATGGACTGTATATTTTTAGCATGGTCCGAGTGCATTCATTAACATCTAAGGCATTCGTAGCCTTTACTACCGCAGAAATTGGAGCAGATAACAAAAGTATCCATTATATAAGCATTTTTTTTTTTCCAAGACTGACCCACAAACACCAGCCTGTCAGCACTCCTCTGTCATCTACCATCGCAATTTTCCCTTTCTAGTGTACAGCTTTTTTTGTGCACATGTAATTGCTGTGCTGCATTGCATTGCGTTGCATTTATCGATTGCCTGAAATCGCTTCCATTTACGAACAGCATGCATGCCTTTACAATATGTGAACACCTCTCTGCACCCCATTTTACAAAGAATAGGTGTAAGATAGCTTCCAGAATTATTGGCCATGCTGATCGGAACACATGTTCAGCAATTTCTCAAGGTCTCCTGCACCACATTGACACATTCAGAGCTTGGCAGGTTACCTTTGTTTACATAAAGAGTGTCACTGTAGATCATTTTAGTGATTTATTGCCATGCCTTCTTCATAATGTGTGTGTGTGTGTGTGTGTGTGTGTGTGTGTGTGTGTGTGTGTGTGTGTGTGTGTGTGTTCCCCCTTTCGCATTTCAACATTTCAGCAACCAGTTTAGTATATCTTCTCAAAGGACAATAGTAAAGAAATTGAACTTGGATATATTTCAGAGTTGTCAATGTGCAGCTTGTATATCAGTACAGACAAACGCAGGAATTTAGCAATGCATAAATCAGGCACATATTCATGGTAATGAATAAATCATGCACAATCATTCTGTGCATGATTAATCTAATGAAAGCTAATGAAGACTATGCACTAAATGTTATAATTAAATACTGTAATTAAAATCTAAAATGCACTCCTTCATTGATTAAGTTAAGAATATTTGCATATGTAAAAGTATTTGAAAATCACTATATTTTTAGACTTTAGGTTTACATAAAATCATTTAAATCATCTCACTCATACCGCATAACTTTCGAATGCTAAAATAAAAAAATGTCCAGATTGCACTGCATTTCAATTGAACAGTTTAGTGTGTATAGTGTATATATATTGTATATATTTCATTAGGAAAGCCAACAATTTTGTATCACTTTAATTAGGTACCTTGGGCAATTCACACACACACACACACACACACACACACACACACACGCACACACACACACACACACACACACACACACACACACACACACACACACACACACACATACATACATACAGTCATGTGAAAAGTACACCCTCTTTGAAGTCCATGGTTTTACATATCAGGACATATTCGTTATAACACTCAGCTGGTCCTTAGCAGAATTTATCTTCAGATGTCATGCAGATGTCATTTAAGACCATCTCATTATTTAAACCGAAAATAAAAGAGCCATATGTAAATAACTAAGAAGACCTCATGATTTAATAGCTTGTAGAACCACCTTTATCAGCAGTAACTTGAATTGTTAATCAATCACTAAAATCAATGTGGAATGTGGTTCACTCTTTGATACAGCATTGCTTCAGTTTATTGAGTTTTGCAAGCATTTGTTTATTAACGGCTTTCTTAAAAGGTCCTGCCACAGCATTTCATTCAGGTCTGGACTTTTCCTGGGCCATTGCAACACATTTATTCTGTTCTTTTTCAGTCGTCTGTTGTAGATTTGCTGGTATGCTCAAGATCATTGTCCTGTTGCTTGACCCAATTTTAGTCAAGCTTTAGATTTCGGGAATGTGGCCTCACATTTGACGCTAGAATATTTGGTTTCCACAGGAGTTCATGGCAAACTCAATGAGTGCAATTTTCCCAGGTCCTGTGGCTGCAAAACAAGCCCAAATTGCCCCCTCCTACACCCTTATGCTTTACAGTTGGTATGGGGTGATTGTGTTGATATGCTGTTGTGTTTGATTTTTTGCTCAATGTTAAATGTGGCACTGTGTATTATGGCCAAACATAGCCCACATGCAAACCAAAGCCGCAATGGGAAGAGGCTTTCTTCTCGCAACCCTTTCAAACAAACCAGATTTGTGCAGTGTTTTTCTAATTGAAATTTAATATTTGACATGCTAACTGAGGCCTATAGAGCCTGAGATGTAACTCTTGGGCTTTTTGCAATTTCTATGAGCATTTCATGGTCTGACCATGGGGTGAATTTCCTGGGACACCCACTCCTGGGAAGCAACTATCTTAAATGTTTTTCACTTGTGAATAATATTTCTCACTGTAGTATGATCTATTTTAAATTCTGGGAAATGTAAAATAAATAATGGAATTTTGTAAAAATAAATAATGATTGAATAAATGTAATATTGAATGTAATATATTATGTGTTTTTGTTTATCTAAAGTTGTATGTACCAAATTTTAACACCTAAAGATACATATCGGAAACACCTAATTCTTAATAATTTTTGAGACACATGAATGTTCCTTTAAGATATAACTATATAACTTTTGGACATTTCACAATAATAAATGTAACTATGGATTAAGAAAAAGACAATAATAATAATAATAATAATAATAATAATAATAATAATAATAATAAAACCTTCTGAAATGAATGAAAAAATATTATTTGCAAATGAGAAGGTTGAAACACTTTGGTGCATGTTGTTATGAAAAATTAATACATTTGGTGTTAATGGTCTTAAAATATTTTCCCCCTTAATTATTTAGTGTAAATGCAAAAAGGGTGCTTTAGATAAATGATCTCTGCTCTATTATAGTCTAAGCAGTTAGACAACCAGCATGTTGTCTATAAATTATACCACAAACTACAAAGTATTGACAACCTCTAGTAAATCATAGGTTGATTTTTCAACCTATCTTACCAAGGAATATAGTATGTCTTTTGGGAGTCTTCTATTGAAAGCGTGAAGAAATACAGCACACTTCATGGAATTGCAGTTTTCTAAGCATAATTGCAGTTTTGATAGTGAGTGAGATGGTAGAAGGTGTGAGTGAATGAGAGTCTCTCATCGCTGCGCTGCAGGGAAGGTGAACTGTTCATTAAATAGACAGTGAAAGGTGGACTTGTTCACTATGGTTGGATGAGGCACTGAAGCAGAGAGAATTCATGCTGATAGATCTATTTAAACACACCAAAGTAAGGCTTGAGTACTGGTCTCAAGAGTAGGAAAACAAATACTGCCATTTGCTTAAAATACAGCTGGAATAGACAATATATTGAAGGAACTCAACAAAAGTATAGAACAAAAAAAAAGGAAGACATGCTTGAAAGCTTTTACTTTTACTTGTGCAAGTCTCCTTCATGGATTAAAATATTTGTATCCCTAAATGTGCCAGGAGTGAGATCTCTGTGTGTGACAGTTGGTATTTAGTATGAGTGTCCATTAGCTAGTCCATTTATTTTCCATCTCCCATCATCCTACACAGGTATGACAAGGATTCCGGAGTCTATATCAAAGAATCTGTGACAAAATGAGGGACACACTGAAGTGTGTTTGTGTGAGTTTGCACATACTTGCACAATACAGACACTTTCGACTTGGTTAGGAAAGCATGAGGAGAACATTTCAATCTGAGGTGCAATGTGCAGGTGGTTTAACAAACTAGAATGGTTTTGTTGGAATACATTATAAATAAGGCCATAAAACTCTTAACATTGCCCACTCAAACTTATAGAATTGTACACGACTTATTTTAATATAAGTTGGCTTGCCAGATTCTAGTAATAAAATGTTGAAATCCTATATTTGAGCTAAGGAGTCATTGGAAATGGCAGTGGTAAATATTTATTTTAAGAAGAAGGAGGATCATAGGGTGACGTATAAGAGTGGAGGAAGGTGCACACAGGTGGACTATGTCCTATGCAGGAGGTGCAACCTGAAAAAGAGGAGCTGTATTAGAAGTTGGAAAATAAGGAAGGAGAAAAGGATTTATACAGATTGGCCAGGCAGAGAGATCGAGCTGGGAAGGATGTGCTGCAAGTTAGAGCAATAAAGGATGGAGATGGAAACAGCTGATGAATGAGGAAAATTAGAGGTTGGATGATGTGGACATGGTGAAGCAGGAAGTGGATAGGATTAGTAAGGAGGAAGTGAGGACCAGGTGACATACCAGTAGAAGCATGGAGATGTTTAGAAAAGTGAAGTTTTTAACCAGATTATTTAACAAAATTTTGGAAAGTGAGAAGATGCCTAAGGAATGGAGAAGGAGTTCGCTGGAACCAGTTTTTAAGAATAAGGGAGATGTGCAGACCTGCAGTAACTACAGGGGAATTAAGTTGATCAGTCACACCATGAAGTTATGGGAAAGAGTAATGGAAGCCGAGCTGAGAGAAGAGGTGACCATCTGTGAGCAACAGTATGGTTTCATGCCGAGAAAGAGCACTAAGGGCGCAATATTTGCTTTGGGAATGTTGATAGAGAAGTATAGAGAAGGTCAGAAGGAATTGCATTGTGTGTTTGTGGATTTAGAGCAAGCGTGTGACAGGGTGCAGAGAGAGGAGCTGTGGTACTGTATGAGGAAGTCAGTTATGTCAGAGAAGTATGTGAGGGTGGTGCAGGACATGTATGAAGTTTTGGGGACAAAGTGAGAGACGCATGATTGAGATGGTTTGGACATGTGCAGAGGAGAGACATGGGGTATATCGGTAGAAGAATGCTGAGAAGCCACCAGGAAGGAGGAAAAGAGGAAGACCAACAAGGAGGTTCATGGATGTGGTAAAGGAACGTATGCAGGTAGTTGGTTTAAAAGAGGCAGATGTAGAAGACAGAGTAGTATGAAGACGGATAATCCGCTGTAGCGACCAATAATGGGAGCAGCCAAAAGAAGAAAAGTCAAGTTTATTTCTATATCGCTTTTCACAACAGACATTGTCTCAAAGCAGCTTTACAGAAATCAACAGTTAAGGTGAATGGTGTGCATTTATCCCTGATGAGCAGCCATGGCGACTGTGGCAAGGAAAAACTCCCTTAGATGACATGAGGAAGAAACCTTCAGAGGAACCAGACTCAAAAGGAAAAACCCATCCTCATTTGGGTGACATCAAGAGTGTGATCATAAATCTTTAAACAATACAGAACACTGGAGAGTAAGAACTAACATGAGCACTGGAATGTAAGATTACGAGTAATGTCCTTTCTACAGTCTTATACAGTCATTTGTGGTTATAAAACTAGGAGCTACTGAGCAACTCATAAAATAGCTCAACATTTGAGATCATAATAGATCTAACACCAGCTTTTCCATGCCAGAGCCTTTAAACACTCAAAGAAGTCCAATGTCCAAACTCCACATGAAGTGGGATTCAATTGCCACTGGTACGTCTCTAGATGGTTTGGGATGTTTGGAGGCATCTATTTCTTTAAAGGTCCACAATCTTCATGAGGTGGGACGTGACTGGAGCTGGAGCAACCTCAGGATGCCTCGGGATGGGGAGAGAAAGAGAAGCAGTGGAGAGGAATTAGCGTAGCTGCTGTTCATGATATTAACAGCACAAGTTGATAATGTGCATGTGATCAGTACTGGAGCACAAGGTTATGATATGTGATGTGTGTTATGTGTAGGCTTTGCTAAAAAGATACGTTTTTAATCTGCACTTAAACTGGGTGAATGTGTCTGAGCCCCAAACACTGTCAGGAAGACTCTTCCAGAGTTTAAGACCTAAATGTGAGAATGATCTACCTTTAGTGGACTTTGCTATTCTAGGAACTACCGAAGTCCGAAGTTTTGAGATCTCAGGGACCGTGACGGATTGTAGCGTGTTAGAAGACTGGATAGATACATGGGAGCCAAACCATTTAGAGTTTTGTAAGTAAGTAGCAGTAGTTTGTAGTCGATTCGAAACTTAACAGGAAGCCAGTTTAGGGAAGATAAGAATGGGGTTATGTGATCATTTTTTCTCAACCTTGTGAGAACTCTGGCTGCCGCATTCTAAACAAACTGTAGCTTGTTTATTAATGATGAAAAAGAAGAAGTCATTGGTGCTTTCAAATTCATTAAGAATACTCAGTGAAATTATGGACAAATTATGGGATACCTGTAAATTCCTAATGTCCCAGGCACATACTAAATGGCCTGTTCTCTATTTGAGAATTTTGAGTTAAAAAAAAATTCTAAGTCAAATATCATATTAGTGTGCTGGCTCTGTTCTGTATATCATATGTATATCATCACTTATGGGAAATCCTGAACCTGATGTGAAAAGTTGAACATGTTAAATATCTGTCTTGGTCAATAGCTCCCTCTTGTGTTGGCTCAATTTTTTTTTTGAAAAAAAAAAAATGTACATATATATAAATATATAGCCATCTATATATATATATATATATATATATATATATAGTTTATAGGACATGTGCAGAGGAGGGACATGGGGTATATTAGGAAGCAGGAAAAGAGCAAGACCATGGAGGAGGTTTATGGATGTGGTGAGGGAAGACATGCAGGTAGTTGTCTTGAAAGAGGCAGATGTAGAGGACAGGGGGGTATGGAGACAGATGATCCGCTGTGGCGATTATGGTGAATTGAGTAACATGATTTTCCATATAATATGTATAATAGTAATGTAATATGCAAGTTTTTTACAGGTTTGTGGTGTAAAAAAAGGGCTGGAGAGCGCTGGTGTACTGTAAATTGTTGAAATGGAGGTAAAAAGCCGACTTGACTGGACTTGACCTGAGTAGTGCACACTACGCGGAACACTTAGTGGAACACGGCCCTCGTCGGGCGTCTCCAAGGAGACAGTTTGTGCTTGTCTTTACTGCTCCACCCACAGAGCAACACAACTGCTCGACCTGCTGGATCTGATACACTACACTGCCGTTTCACATTTAAAAATGAATCATTTCAGCTGAAAATCTCCACCGCTTCCCTAAACATAAAGCAGAGAGCCGGAGCTGAGGAAACACAGCTGGCCAGTAAGTTATCCAGCTCCAAACTTTACTCCGGTTGCCAGATGCTGCATTTGCACCGTTAACAGTTATTTCTCACCGTTCACTTAAACGTTCCATAATGTTAATAAGACACGTGTATTTAATAAGCCTTTGCTTCGACAATGGGAAAATATCTTTGTTGTACGATTGACAAAATGTAACAGATGTTACCTGTAGCTAAGCAGCGGTAGGTAATACTGCTGTCTTACCGTTACACTGTTAGAAAATGACGTAACATTGAAGTTACACTGGAAACACCCAATCCTTTATGGTTTTACAGAGACGCATGTTTATATGCAGTAAACTAGGTAATAATGACAGTATTAATATTTACTTTAACTAAACAAAAATATAAACGTACATACTTTACATTTATTTCTATTGAAAAATCCTCCCTTTGCATGAACACATTATTAGCATCTGGACAGTCAGTTTCCCCAAACATTCAACTGAAATACTTTACCCATGCCTGGTAAAAACTTGCCAGATGTGTTCTTTACTAGTTGTATTTTTCTTTCTGACCTTGCGATCCAGTTCTTCCCAGAGCAGTTTAATAGGATTTAGGTTCAGTAATTGGGCAAGCCACTGCATAAGATAACACTCCAGCCAGTCATTGTCTTGTTGTATGTTGTGAAGTTGGTTCCAGTTAGTCCAGATTGAATTGCATAAATGTTGAAGTATGGAATGTTAGCTATGTTGGTTCAGTATTCCTTTCACACTGAATCAGACTCCAACCTTTTCTTCTCCAAAATAACCCCAAATAACCCCAAACCAAAACCGCTCCTACCTCTATTTTAACTGTGAGTATGAGGCAGTCTGCTAATATCTTCTCTCCTGTTCTTTGTCTTACATAAGTTCCTTTTTTAGAGCTAAAAATTTTGAATTTGCACTCATCTGTCCACAGACCTTTCTTGCAGGTATTTACTGAGTTTTTGCCTTTTAACTTGTTTGCTGCACATAAACAAAAGGAACATGCATGCGTCTCATAAACCTCAAACCTCAAGACTCGCTGAAGACTCGCTCAAGACTTGCTGATTTCACAGTTCATATTCTGACACAACCGGCTTCTTTCATTTAAAGCCCATGTTTTCAAATATTAGAAGTTGATAACCCTTTTCTATGTTAATTCCGTGTGAATGTACTGAATGCTTGCCTTAAATCCTGTCAGGGGGGGAACCATGTTAAAGCAGAATTTGTGAAGTTTTGTGTCTGGAACACCAGACAAAACCTCACAAACACGTCACAATCCAGTCTCAGATTTACAGTGAATATAAGGGGTTTCCATGTATGCAGTTTTTATACAGCATGGTGTCTTCCCTCAGATTAAACAGAGTGTAAGAGTGTTGAGCCTCTACTTAACATTTAGTTCTATTGGTCCAGGTTATCTCTAGAGATATGCTAAATCAAATTCATTTTACAATACCAAAAGCATTGTGCTACCTCCACCTGAGTTATCAGCAATATAAATAATTTAATAGACAAAAATAGTATGATAAATTCTTATTCTTATAAATTTGTGTTTATGTAAATGTTTTAAAATGTGAAAGTGTGTTGTTTTTCAGCAAGGTTATTGACTATACATGCTGCTTGGTAGGCCTCAGGTCTATACACATTAAAATGGTAAACCTAATTGGTCTATACTATGCTTTCTAAACACTACTGTTTTGTAATGGAAGTTGGCATGTACATATATAAGTAGAATTTCAAAAAGCAATGCTGAAGTGAACCGAAGGAGTGACATTTTGTTGCCGAGAAATTTGAGTCACTGGTTTGGAACAATGCAATAGTGCTTAGGAACTGGTGATTGTTTATGTACACTTCAGGAAACTGAAATACACTGTTCTACTGTTAGTTATTGATTTTTATTTTTTTTTTTTTACAAATGTGCTTAAGGCAGCAAAGGTTTTGAACGAATGTAGCTTGTATCAAAGTAAAATAATTGAATTATGAAATTTATAGGCCTGATCCGCTGTGGCAACCCCTAACGGGAGAAGCCGAAAGAAAGAAAGAAATAGGCCTTTGGAATTTGGAATTTATAGGGCTATGGAATGTATAAGCCTTTGCTCCCATATTCATATCAAAAGAAGGCTTTTGTCAGGGGGGTATACTATTGAAAAAAAGTAACTTTACTGTAGGTCTGCATACTGTGTTTGTGCGTATTTGTTAAAGGACAGCTAATTATCTAATAAAGGTGATTGAATCGTCACATCACATAAAAAAAAATCAGTTTACATTGTTGTGGACATGCAGTCCAGCTGTACAGTCTGACTAAAACTAAATCCTATCTATGTTTTACATTCAACTATGTAGTATGTTCAACTACATTTCAGTTCCCCTACTTTCTTTTGTGTGTTTTAGCTCTGGAAGTACACTATTCATCATTCCTCTATCTTTCCGATTTGCTTTTGCTTATTGCAATAATTGTTATTACCCTACAATTCAAACATTTTACAACAATGAGCTCTTGGATATGTTCGAAAGATCTGTACATTACATCCTAGATCAGGGGTGTCAAACTCGGGTGTAATTATATTTGGCCCGCGAGATCATATCAAATGTGTATTAGAGCTGACCCGCCAGTATATAGCGCATACACCGCTAATACTACAAATCCCAGAATGCTTTGTTAGTGCATTGGCGTGTCAGTCAAGACCGCTGAAAAACTCCGCGTAATCAGCGCTGAATTTACCCGGAGATTTACCGACTTTGAAGCCCAGAAATGCAGATTTGAACTGCTCAGTAATCCGTTTGTGGTTGACGTGAAAAGCGCACCAGCCAACCTCCAAATGGAGCTGATTGAACTCCAGTGTAGAGACACGCTCAAGTCAAAGTACGACTCTGTGTGTGCTGCACAGTTTCCATGTTTCCTCCCTGACACACTGCACCAACTCCGAGCCCAAGCTGCTCAAACGCTCTCTGTGTTCACCAGCACATATCTTTGTGAGCAACTGTTCTCTTTGATGAAGATGAACAAAACACCACTCAACAGTCATCTCACTGATGAACATCTTCACTCTATCCTGAGGATTTCCTCAGCTCAGAGCCTAATCCCAGACATGATGTACATGCATATAAGAAGAGACGTATCAGGTATCTGGTTTCAACCAATCAGAGTAAATCAGAGTGTAGCAAACTGAGATTAAATGAATGATGTCTTTATGCACTTTTTCTACTCAAAGGCATGAACTGTTAATATTTGAAATATTGCTTTTTTTAATTGAAGGAAATTATTGTTATTTTTGGTTGTTTTGTTGTTGGCCTCTGAAAAATTTTTTACATTAAAAAGGAATTCGAAAGGCTAGAGAGAGAGAGAGAGAGAGAGAGAGAGAGATAATAACAAATAAATACCTCTGATGTTTTATTTCAAATTTAATTTCTCATGTGTTTATAATATTAAACTTTGGTTGTTCCAGATTCAATGTTTACGCAAAACTAAAGTTTGTTTCCATATGAAAAGGTTCAACATTACACATCTGGAGAGACGGAAAACATGCACAATTGCAGTCAATTTTTCAATAAATATTGAGTTTGGCCCGCGACTTCGTCCCAGTTTTTAATTTTGGCCCACTGTGAATTTGAGTTTGACACCCCTGTCCTAGGGCGTCTCAATGGTTCCAAAACTTTTAACAAATCTTTCGTTTTACATTTCTTTTTGTAATATATGTGTATTTGTGTCTTTCTGATGTAGAAAGGGTTGCTGACTGCTTTGAAAATGATCAGCATAGACACAGCAGTCAGTTGGATCTTTTCTGATCTTTTCTTTATTTTTGTCTCTCTCTCTCTTCTTCAGGAGTGCTCAGTCAGCATCATCCCCTCCTTATAACCTCAAATCATGCCGAGCTCCCCAACCTCTCCTTCCTGGAGTTCCTCAATTCCCATACAGCCGTTCCACTTCCGGCTCCGTGTTGAGCTGATTGACTGGCGGCGTATGGCAGCGCTGGACGTGGACCGTGTGGAGAGAGAAACAAACATAAGTGTGCTTCAGGAGTTCATCAGTGCTGTGACTTTCTGCGCTGTGGAGGGCGAGCGGTGTCCTCAGTGTCGCTGTCCAACTGACACAACGCTGTTAAAAGTTCTGCGAATGTCACAGCTCAGCACCGAGTACTTGCTGCACTGCCAGGACTATTTGAGCTCACAGGTGGCAGCGCTGGAGGAGCGGCTGCAAGGGGCATTGTCTCAGGCACTGCGTGAGGAAGAGGAGCGAGCACGACTCGAGAAAGAGCTGCAGGAAGTCAGGCTAGAGAGCCGACGCAAGAAGAAGCTCATCGCCACTCAACAGCTCCTTCTGCAGTCTAGTGCCAATAATTACCACAAGGTGAGTTTCTGGAAGTGGAAAAAAGCTATTAGGATATTATAAAAAAATTATGGTCAGATTCTCACATTCAGGTTTAGATTTAAACCTGAAAATAATACACAACTGAACACATAGATTAAAAACCATATGATAAATAAAACAAGTTTTCTAATATTATTACTCCTTTTGTATTTGGTTTAAAAGAAGGCAGTGTAGGTAGGAAACAGCTGATCTCAAGATCGGTCCAATTTATAGTCTGTATTGTAAGAAAAATTGCCACTTATATAATGCCAATATATATGATGCCATCAAATAAAAACAGATCATTGTTAATAAATATTTTTCTATAAAAACTGGGCATGTTATGTTTACCCCAAAACGTTTTTAGATTAATTAAAATTGTCATGAATAAATAGAAGTAGACTACGTTTTTGTTTTTTTGTTTTTTTTTTTGATTGATTTGAATTGATTATTTTATTCTTTTTTTTTTACCTTGAGTTGCTGTTAAGGTTAACATCAATTCCCAAAGTAATATACAGTGATTGCTAAATTGTTAAACCCTATCGAATTAGATAATAATATATAAAACACATATATGAGGTATATACATTTGAGGCAATGTTGGTTCAGTAAATGCAACAGGAAAATAAGTATATATACTAATATACTTATTACTTATAGTAATAAGTGGTAATAAGTAATGCTCGCTGTTGATCTTTGTCTCATTTCAGTGCCAGTTCTGTGAAAAGTGTTTCGTCAATTATTCTTACTTACAGTCTCATGTACAGCGCAGGCACCCTGAGATCACTGATACAGGTATAAATACATTTTGTGTGTCTGAGCTGTGGAAAATAGGTCAGTCAAACAAACATATTTATAAAAAAGTATAGCATTTCATTATGCAGTATCTCACCACTGAAATATTAAATAGGTTTTATAATATTTTCATTTCTAACTTCAGTCATTATATATTTACTAGAAATAGTGTGTGTGTGTGTGTGTGTGTGTGTGTAAGCATCACTGGAAAATAAAATTTTCCCCTGTGTAGTATGAATAGAAAAAGTGTTTCAGTTGTATTTATTGTATTAATCTAAAGCATATTCAGAGGTCAAATTGCAAGGCATAGAGCTTTCATTTTCACAAATATTAAAAAAATTTAACTAATCTTAAAGCAAATGCAACATATTTTTAAATGAAGATTTTTATTATTGAGGGAAAACAAAATCCAAAACTACATGGCCTTGTGTAAAAAAGTGTTGGCCCCCTAAACCTAATAACTGGTTTCGCCACCCTTAGCAGCAACAACTGCAATCAAGCGTTTGCGATAACTTGCACTGAGTATGTTACAGCGCCGTGGAGGAGTTTTGGTCCACTCATCTATGCAGAATTGTTGTAATTCAGCCACATTGGAAGGTTTTCGAGCATGAACCGTCTTTTTAAGGTCATCCTACAGCATCTCAATAGAATTCAGGTCAGGACTTTGACTAGGCCACTCCAAAGTCTTCATTTTGTTTTTCTTCAGCCATTCAGAGGTGGACTTGCTGGTGTGTTTTGGATCATTGTTCTGCTGCAGAAATCAAGTTCGTTTCAGCTTGAGGTCACGAACAGATGGCCGGATATTCTCCTTCAGGATTTTCATGGTTCCATTCATCACAGCAAGTCTTCCAGATCCTGAAGCAGCAAAACAGCCCCAGACCATCACACTACCCCCACCATATTTTACTGTTGGTATGATGTTCCTTTTCTGAAATGCGGTGTTACTTTTATGCCAGACGTAATGGGACACACACCTTCCAAAAAAAAACTTTTGTCTCATCAGTCCACAGAGTATTTTCCCAAAAGTCTTGGGGATCATCAAGATGTTTTCTGGCAAAACTGAGACGAGCCTTTATGTACTTTTTGCTCTTTTCGTCTTGGAACTCAGCCATGCAGACCTTTTTGCCCAGTCTCTTTCTTATGGTGGAGTCATGAACACTGACCTTAACTGAGGCAAGTGGGGCCTGCAGTTCTTTGGATGTTGTTGTGGGGTCTTTTGTGACCTCTTGGATGAGTCGTCGCTGTGCTCTTGGGGTAATTTTGGTCAGCCGGCCACTCCTGGGAAGGTTCCATGTTCCATGTTTTTGCCATTTGTGAATAATGGCTCTCACTGTGGTTCGCTGGAGTCCCAAAGCTTTAGAAATGGCTTTATAACCTTTTCCAGAAGGTTATAAAGGTTTGATAGATCTCAATTACTTTCTTTTTTATTTGTTTCTGAATTTCTTTGGATCTCGTCATGATGTCTAGCTTTTGAGGATCTTTTGGTCTTCTTCACTTTTGTCAAGCAGCAGGCAGGCAGGCCAACCAGTTATTACGTTTACACTTTTTCACACAGGGCCATGTAGTTTTGGATTTAGTTTTCCCTCAATAAAAAAAACCTTCATTTAAAAACTGCAGGTTGTGTTCTCTTGTGTTATCTTTTACTAATATTTAAATTAGTTTGATGATCAGGAAGGCGGCAAACACTTTTTCACACCACTGTATATATATTTATATAATCAACCCCCGATAATTAGCAGTTTGGAACTCGTGGCTCAGAAAATTTGCTACTAACAAACTAACAGCAAATTGCGGATTATTTTAAAATTTGTGGGAATCCGCAGCGGGACCGAATGTTCAGGAACGTTAGGAATAACATTTTAAACTAAATTTTCACTAATAAATCTCATAACATTTTTTAAAACACATTATTGAATTAAAGTGACATAATGTCTAGATAAATTCACTAAGGTATTATAGGGGCTGCGGGGGTGCGTTTAAAATTCGCAGATTTTTGGAACTCGTGGGGATCTTAGAATGTAACCCCTATGAGTTCCGGGGGACCACTGTGTGTGTGTGTGTGTGTGTGTGTGTGTATACAGTGCCTTGCGAAAGTATTCGGCCCCCTTGAACTTTGCGACCTTTTGCCACATTTCAGGCTTCAAACATAAAGATATAAAACTGTAATTTTTTGTGAAGAATCAACAACAAGTGGGACACAATCATGAAGTGGAACGAAATTTATTGGATATCTCAAACTTTTTTAACAAATAAAAAACTGAAAAATTGGGCGTGCAAAATTATTCAGCCCCCTTAAGTTAATACTTTGTAGCGCCACCTTTTGCTGCGATTACAGCTGTAAGTCGCTTGGGGTATGTCTCTATCAGTTTTGCACATCGAGAGACTGAAATCTTTGCCCATTCCTCCTTGCAAAACAGCTCGAGCTCAGTGAGGTTGGATGGAGAGCATTTGTGAACAGCAGTTTTCAGTTCTTTCCACAGATTCTCGATTGGATTCAGGTCTGGACTTTGACTTGGCCATTCTAACACCTGGATATGTTTATTTGTGAACCATTCCATTGTAGATTTTGCTTTATGTTTTGGATCATTGTCTTGTTGGAAGACAAATCTCCGTCCCAGTCTCAGGTCTTTTGCAGACTCCATCAGGTTTTCTTCCAGAATGGTCCTGTATTTGGCTCCATCCATCTTCCCATCAATTTTAACCATCTTCCCTGTCCCTGCTGAAGAAAAGCAGGCCCAAACCATGATGCTGCCACCACCATGTTTGACAGTGGGGATGGTGTGTTCAGGGTGATGAGCTGTGTTGCTTTTACGCCAAACATAACGTTTTGCATTGTTGCCAAAAAGTTCGATTTTGGTTTCATCTGACCAGAGCACCTTCTTCCACATGTTTGGTGTGTCTCCCAGGTGGCTTGTGGCAAACTTTAAACGACACTTTTTATGGATATCTTTAAGTAATGGCTTTCTTCTTGCCACTCTTCCATAAAGGCCAGATTTGTGCAGTATACGACTGATTGTTGTCCTATGGACAGAGTCTCCCACCTCAGCTGTAGATCTCTGCAGTTCATCCAGCGTGATCATGGGCCTCTTGGCTGCATCTCTGATCAGTCTTCTCCTTGTATGAGCTGAAAGTTTAGAGGGACGGCCAGGTCTTGGTAGATTTGCAGTGGTCTGATACTCCTTCCATTTCAATATTATCGCTTGCACAGTGCTCCTTGGGATGTTTAAAGCTTGGGAAATCTTTTTGTATCCAAATCCGGCTTTAAACTTCTCCACAACAGTATCTCGGACCTGCCTGGTGTGTTCCTTGTTCTTCATGATGCTCTCTGCGCTTTAAACGGACCTCTGAGACTATCACAGTGCAGGTGCATTTATACGGAGACTTGATTACACACAGGTGGATTCTATTTATCATCATTAGTCATTTAGGTCAACATTGGATCATTCAGAGATCCTCACTGAACTTCTGGAGAGAGTTTGCTGCACTGAAAGTAAAGGGGCTGAATAATTTTGCACGCCCAATTTTTCAGTTTTTTATTTGTTAAAAAAGTTTGAAATATCCAATAAATTTCGTTCCACTTCATGATTGTGTCCCACTTGTTGTTGATTCTTCACAAAAAATTACAGTTTTATATCTTTATGTTTGAAGCCTGAAATGTGGCAAAAGGTCGCAAAGTTCAAGGGGGCCGAATACTTTCGCAAGGCACTGTATATATATATATATATATATATATATATATATATATATATATAT
>JAAIIK010000024.1:1265938-1285863 GCA_014706435.1 Silurus glanis
TATATATATATATATATATATATATATATATATATATATAGTTTTAGCATCATTGTATGGTGGATGCTATGTTTGTGAGTCAGAGAGACAAAAGAAGATGCAGGTAGAACAGGTGAAGGATGACTTGGATGAGCTGAAGGAGAAACTAAGACTGACTCAGATTCGACTCGATGCAGACAGAGGGGCGGATGCGTCTCGGAGACAGCAGGTAGGTTTGAGTCAGCCACAGAGTACAGTGCAATTTAAGAAACCTTTTATGATACAATTAAGACCCATTCATAATAAGTGTATTATTAATTAAGTCATTATATTGAATATTCTACATCATAAACAACCCAGACTATGTTTTATATTTTAGATTGTTTAAAGTAGCTACATTTAGCTTTGATGACAGCTTGGCAAACTCATGACTACAGACTTTTTTGAGGGGATGCTTTAATTAATCGGCATCGACCGATTGTGCTGCAAATTAGGTCGATTAGGGGTATATCGGTATAAGAATGCTGAGGATGAGGACAAGAGGAAGGCCAAGGAGGAGGTTTATGGTTGTGGTGAGAAAGACATGCAGGTAGTTGGTTTTTGAAAGAGGCAGATATAGAGGACAGGTGGGATAGGAGACGGATGATCCGCTGTGGCGACCCCTAATGGGAGCAGCCGAAAGAAGTAGAAGAAGAAGAAGAAGAAGATTAGGCAGGTGCATCTTATACACCAAACCTTGCATGTATTTTTTGTGCTTGCCTGAGAGAACATAACTTTCTCATACCAGCAGGTGGCAGTAGTCTGTATTCGGCATCCAAAGAGGGAAACGGGAAGAGCTATAACTGTAAATATATCAAGCAAGCAGCATATATCATGCCGCGATCATGAGTAATGGATTTGTGTAGCTTTTTTCAATCCTGTCTTCTAAGTTGCAAAGACAAGCAAGAATTAAACGATCGTGTTCCGTGTTTTTCCACATATTTCATATTTCAACATCCACTGTTCAGATACTGCATCAAGCCTTCATGGTCAAGCCTTCATGGTCAAGCCTTCATGGTCGAATTGTGGCAAAGAAACCATTACTTCGGAAGAACAACAACAAGCAGAAGAGACTTCTTCGGGCCAGGAAACACAAGAAATCGACATTTGTTCAGTGAAAAACTGTCCTTTGGTCAGATCAGTCCAAATTTGACATTTTTGGTTCTAACCACCATGTCTGAGGGTGTACAGAGAATGAGCAAACAGCTACATGGAGGAGGAGGTGTGATGGTATGGGGCTACTTTCCTGGTAACACTGTTGGTGATTTAGTCAAAATTGAGGACACACTTAACCAGCATGGCTACCACAGCATTTTGTAACAGCATGCCATCCTCTCTGGTTTGCACTTTTTGCGACCATGATTTGTTTTCCAAAAGTACAATAACCCAACCACACCTATAGGTTATGTAAGAGCTATTTGTCCAGGAAGTAGTGATGGGGTGCTGCATCAGATGGCCTGGCCTCCCCAGTCTAAATTCAGTTTGGGATGATTTGGACCAGAGAGTGAAGGAAAAGCAGCCAAGAATCACTTAAAACTTCTGGGAACTACTCAGGAATGTTAGAACAATAATTCAGGTGATTACCTCATGAGGCTGACTGAGAGAGTGGCAACAGTATACAAACTGTCATCAAAGCAAAAGGTGGCTACTTTGAAGAATCGAAAATCCTAATACTACACTGAACAAAATTTTAAACGCAACACTTTTGTTTTTGCCCCCATTTTTAATGAGCTGAACTCAAAGATCTAAAACTTTTTCTTTGTACACAAAGGCCTATTTCTCTCAAGTATTGTTCACAAATCTGTCTAAATCTGTGTTAGTGAGCACTTTGCCGAGATAATCCATCCACCTCACAGGTGTGGCACATCAAGATGCTGATTAGACAGCACGATTATTGCACAGGTGTGCTTCAGGCTGACCACAATAAAAGGCCACTCTAAAATGTGCAGTTTTATCACAGCACAATGCCACAGATGTCACAAGGGAGCATGCTGACTGCAGGAGTGCCCACCAGAGCTGTTGCTGGTGAACTGAATGTTTATTTCTCTACCATAAGCCGTCTCCAAAGGCGTTTCAGAGAATTTGGCAGTACATCCAACCGGCCTCACAACCGCACACCACGTGTAACCACACCAGCCCAGAACCTCCACATCCAGCATCTTCACCTTCAAGTTTGTCTGAGACCAGCCACCCAGACTGCTGCTGCAACAATCGGTTTGCATAACCAAATAATTTCTGCTCAAACTGTCAGAAACCATCTCAGGGAAGCTCATCTGCATGCTCTTTGTCCTCATTGGGGTCTCGACCTGACTGCAGTTCGACGTTGTAACCGACTTGAGAGTGCAAATGCTCACATTTGATGGCATCTGGCACTTTGGAGAGGGGTTCTCTTCACGGATTAATCCCGGT
This sequence comes from Silurus glanis, assembly GCA_014706435.1. NCBI lineage: Eukaryota > Metazoa > Chordata > Actinopteri > Siluriformes > Siluridae > Silurus > Silurus glanis. The sequence goes on from JAAIIK010000024.1 coordinate 1,268,366, forward strand.
TTTCACTGTACAAGGCAAAATGCATGACGCAAATGGTGGTCACACCATATACGGACTAGTTTCCGGACCCCCCGGCCGACCCCGGGGCTAGCCTAAATCACACCTGTGCAATAATCATGCTGTCTAATCAGCATCTTGATGTGCCACACCTGTGAGGTGGATGGATTATCTCGGCAAAGGAGAAGTGCTCACTAACACAGATTTAGACAGAATTGTGAACAATATTTGAGAGAAATAAACCTTTTATGTACATAGAAAAACTATTAGATCTTTGAGTTCAGCTCATGAAAAATGGTGGCAAAACAAAAGTGTTGCGTTTATCATTTCGTTCATTATAGATTTACTAAATAACGTGTTATTTCATTGTTTGGATGTCTTCGTTATTAATGTATGTTGAAAATAATAAAAATAAAGAATAACCACTAAAGGAGATGGTATGTCTGAACTTCTGACTGGTACTGTATATATTTCTTTGTTACCAATCAGGAACTGGAGGAGCAGCAGAGAAGAGTGGCATCAGACCGTGAGATAATAGAAAGATGCAAACAGGAGGAGAAGAGTTCATTTCAAGATAAAATTGATGGTCTGAGACAGCTTCTTCACCAGGAGTTTCAGCACATAAAAAACAAGAGCACCTCCATAGAGGCTGTGAGTGTGTACCATCCCAGAGCATTTACACATTACAGGCAGTAGATGGAGACACATCCTCAGATGAAAAGAATTAGTCAGACCTGTTTATGGTCAGTGCTGTGCCTATAGAACACAACACAAATGTAACACTAGGCCTGGCTCTCTAATGATTTAAGTCGAGTCAGCATGAGTTTTTATCATTAACATGACAGCTAAATATATACTGTATAATGATAAACTATATATAATATAGATATATAGATAGAAGATAGATAGATTGCTGGATAAAAACAACTTTGTCATTGCACTATAGAGTTACTAATAATAATAGCATTGTGCAAAGTAACAAAGTGCAGTTAAATATTGTCTCTTAGTTTCTATTAATGTAATGTATGTGCATTTTAAACGAGTCAGCAAAAATATAACGCTATCAGACTTTAGTCCTCAAAAAATAAATAAATAAGTACCGTAAATTCCGGACTATAAAGCGCACCCTTATATAAGCCGCACCCACTGAATTTTACAAATATTTTTATGTTTAACATAAATAAGCCGCACCTGTGTCTAAGCCGCAGTGTCTACACTGAAACTAATGAACTTTACACAGGCTTTACCGAAAGAGAGTGTCTGTTACACAGTGTAACGGGTGAAATATGTTGTGGCTCCTTTAAGAGCAGAGCGGCATTTTGGGAATAGCATGTCACTGCATTCTTCCGGTATTACTGCGTGTGTGTGCGTGTGAGACTGAGGATTATGTCCTTATTATTTTCTGATGCTCATTTCTAAGTTTCTTTGACTAACCCATAACGCTGTTGCCAAGAAAAATAAAAAAGCACGAGTTTTGGAAACCTGTCTGTGATTATATGATTTCTGTTGAAACTGGAGTTTTAGTGAGCTCTCCCTTCACCCTGACTCAACGTGCTACAACGGCTTGTATCTAAACAGTAGCCTACCAAGAAAGTCATTGTTCACTGTCTTCCTCCTTCCTTTCACAACTACTGTATTTCTCTCGGGAGTTTATCTTTTGTCATCGTCGTGCTGGAATGGTGAGGTGAGGTGCGTTTTTTTGTTTTCGTTCGGAAATTTCATTGGTCTAATGTTATGTCGCTCAGTTTTTTGGCTTGAAGTTTGTGAATCCGGGAAAAATCCAGGAAAAATCCATAAATAAGCCGCTTCGTTGTTTAAGATGCGGGGTTCAAAACGTGGGAAAAAAGTAGCGGCTTATAGTCCGAAAAATACGGTAAACAAACAAACAAATAAATAAATGCATTTATATTATATACACTACCACTAAAAGGTTTTTGAACGCCAGGGTTTTTTTTTCTGTGGAATGCTGTATATAGGCCGCATTACAAGTCCCATATTACAACAGTAAACACTATGCACATATACTATTGTTGTTCAATAACTGATAAACACCAATATTAATTACCAGCTGAAATGATTAGCCTTATGTCTGTGTTGTGATGGTAAGTAATGAAATCTAAGAGTTAATCTAGTCAAAGATTGTGACATTTGTAACATAACTTGAAGAATCTAGGATAGTGAGAAAATGTGACGTTGTACTGACTTTCAGTTTCACATAACTAGTAATAAAAAATACTAAAGAACAACCACTGACTTACTTTGATTTAGACTTCTGTACAATATCAATATTTGATCAATGATTTATTATTCTTTCCATAGCAATTGTTACATATTTGTTTAATGGATTGCTTTGTGTCATGCTATATATTGTACAGTATGCTGTTTTTCACGTGTGCAGAAACTGTATGAGCTGGAAAGCAGAGAGAGAAACTTGTCTAATCCTAGAGACGAGGATGAAATTGAGAAAGAACGAAGGAGGATCAGAGAGAGAGAGCTGAAGGAGCAGATGATTCTGAAGGTTGGTTTTGCTCTCTTTTTTCCCATTAAAAAAGATGCTGATTTGACCTACCAGCCAAAAAAAAAAAAGATTCTACAACAATTGTAGAATATAGTGTATCTTTAGGTATTGTTTATGAGTAATGAAATAAGAGAATAATAAGCTTGACCACAGGTTGATTAAGGAAGTGGCAGCAATCAGTCTGCTGTTCTGAACCAGCTCTCAATTTACCAGACAGTCGAGCATCCATACTTTCATTAGGAGGGGATCCGGGGGTCGAGTAGGGAATTGTATCTCCCAGTTGGCCTTGAAGTATACGGGGAACTTCCAAGCAGTGCTGGAGAAAGTTACTGGGAGTCTCTTCTTACCATGTGGCCACTGTGACCCTGAGGTTTTTTTTGTGTGTTTTGTTTTTTGTCAGCATGATGAGATCAAATGATCATGTCTACTATTTTCTATGTCATTTAGAAGAATAAATGGAGGAAGAAAATTCAAGAGCTGCAGAACAGACACCAGCAGGAGAAAAAGGAGGTGAGAGTGTACATGATTTGTGAAATTACCAGCAATTATGAGAACATTAGGCAAGTGTTATCACAACACTGTCTTTCAGACACTGAGGGTCTATTATCATTGGGACTGTGTGCCATATTTGCACTCTGTGTATGTGTGTAATAGCTGGAAAGTGAAAATGTCAGGCTGCAGAAGGCCTTGTCTGTGGAGGAAAGTACTAGTTCTAGTGTGCACTTGCTGAAGCAGCAGGTTCTCTCTCTCTCTTCTCAGCTCAGAGAGAGAGACACACTCATCCACTCTCAGAAAAAGAAGGTAGGGAGTCTTCTTATAAGCAAAGATCTCGTTAAAGTCCTACCCGACAATATTATCCTATTTATTTTGTGATTTTTTTTTTTTTTTGTATGTAAAATTCATCAAAATATAAATTCCATTAAAACTCTTTTTTATTCTTCATTACAGCTAAAGAAGCTGATGTCCAGATCGTTGTCAGGTATGTTATCTTGTCTAGTTTACAATACATTCTTTTCTTATCATGTAAAATGATTTTGTTCATGGCAGGACAGGAACAGGGTAATAAATGCTATCAGGATGAATTATTCATGATTTGTGAAAAATATCACAGTATCTGCCGAAATACTACATTGCATACTAAAAAAACCTCCCTGTTTTGTAGAGCCTCTTCCAAAAATGGCTGCTCAGAACTCTCCAGACGAAGACGTAGATGACGAAAAGGAAGACAGTATGATTTAGCAAAATGTTCACCCTGTTCATTAACCACATACAGTAACTGACACTTAATAGTAAAAAAAAAAAAATCACTGGCAGGTACTGAAAATTTTCTTTGCATTCATGTTATGGCAGTTAAGGAATTATTGGCAGCCCGAGTGGAACCAGTGAGAGGAACCAGAGTGCGAAAGAATTTCAGAACTATTGTGAAGAAGGAACTTCAGAAGAGGCTGGAGAATATGGGAATAAGAAAGGTAGATGTTAATAAATTATTCATAAATGTAACTATAAACAAGTATCATTACTTGATATAAAACAGTTGGAGTGAGTTGGACTCAGGTTGAATTTTCCAGTCATTTAGAGTAGATAACAGCAGCATTAAAAAAAATACCTGATAGGATTTCAGCAGGTCATTTTTATAATAGTGAAGTGGCATTGCATCAGTACTTTAATACACTGTAAAAAAAAAAATAAAAAATGCACATTGTCTAATTATAATATATAAAGTGTTTCTAGCTCACTCAGTGTCATTGTTTTGCTGTTTATTGCTCTTGATATTGTACTGAAGCCTTGATATTACATTTATTGCTGTGTTGTTTAGGGCACTAAGGGAATCTCTACACAGACCTTGAGGAGTCTAATCTATGAGCGAGGACAGACATTTCAGAGTCAGCCACACTTGCATGTTTTGAGGAACAACTTTGAGGTCCAGCTAAATCAAAGAGTGAGGGAGATGCAGAAGAACAAGGGAAAGTCTTCACCTAAGACGAAAGGGCTACGTAAGAACACACGTGTATAATCACACAATAGAAGAACAAAAACACTTAATTATATGCATGCACATAAATACACATTTCTTTTACAGTATATGAGGAACTAGTAAGTCATTACAAAAATGTGTCATTTCTTTAATATGTGTAGGTTATATTTGTCTACATTTTTACTTTTTTACTCACTGTGGCTTTTACTCACTGTTTAGTTCAACCTAAAGTCATAAAGAACCACAGTATGGCATAATAATTTTAATTGCTAATACTTTGAATGGTTTTGCTTTTTGGTTTTTCTTCAGCGAGAAAAATGCTTCGTAGTCCAGTCATGGAGCACAGCCCTAGACGCAAACAGTTCAGCCTCAAAAACTCCGCACAGAAACGTCAGATTCATCAGCCCCCTACAGCTGCACCACGCTCCAAAGCTCCTTTAATCACACCAATTCTACCAGCACAGCAAAAGAAGAGCAGGTGCTTCTCTGCATTCACACACACACACACACACACACACACACACACACACACACACACACAGACACACAAAACAAAAAAAAAGAAAGTTAACTCTTGTAAGTCTGTTATTGCTTAAGCACAATGAAACCTTCACTTTACTTCACTGTAATATTTTGTTTGTTTTGTGGAAATCTGTTACTATAAAGATGTAGCAGGGCTCAGTATCTTGTGCATACATCACACTGAACAGCATGCTACAATCCTTTCAAGGCCAGTCCTTATGTCCTCCGGTTGCTGTATAGTTTCATTACAAAAATCCTGATTGTCTGGGTCATATGCATGCTCTGTGTTATTCACATAAAAGCTTCTTCACTCTTAAAAAAAAACAGATGAAAAGAAAACGAGTAAGAGAATGTGGAGGGGAAAAAGATGTTACAGTATATATTTTTGAGGACTAAAATTCAAAACTATAAGATGAATAGTTGGCATAGCAAGTTTTTTAGATTAAAAGATCAGTTTAAAACCTGCTTAAAAATAGAAGAAAGACAGTGACCCTGGCCACAATCAAATATTTAAGCAGTTACAAATATGAATGGAGGAAAGAAAAAAAAAAAAGGCGCAATTTTAATTGCAAATATTTCACATTTTTCAAATATTTTTCTGGGCCTTCATCCATGGACGGATGCTTCTTTTTTAAATACTTTCACAGTTTATTATTGTCATTTTATAAAGAACCAAATATAAAAAAAAATAGAATATATAGGACGGTTTCATACAGTGTCTGCCAAAAGTTTGGAAACACCTAGTCTTTTATTGTTTTTGAGACACATGCATGTTCCTTTTGTTTATATGCAACAAACTTGAAAAAAGTTAAAAGACAAAACATAAGAATTGGACAATACATGACTGGAAGATCGTTTTGTGGACAAATCAGTCCAAATTGAACATTTTGAGGCTCTGACAGAAGAACTTATGTAAGACAGAGAACAAGAGATGTTGGCAGGCTCCCTCACACCCACAGTCAAACATGGAGGATTGAATCTTAATGTTTTGAGGTTGTTTTAAAGCAATGAAGGTTGGAGACAGAAAGAAATATCCATCTAGTAAAGAACAACTTTGACAAGTTTTACAAGAGGTATGGGAGAGTATTTCAGCTAAATGTTTCAAAGAACTAACCATCCAGATACCAAAAGTGTGTAAAACTGTTGTTCACACTGAGGGAACATTATAACTTTCAAATTCAGTACTATTTATTATTTTATGCATTCTTTTATTTCTCAGCTGTACTGTTTATGTAATTTACTGTTTATGTCTAACCTGCAAAGTGAAAAAAGATGCCATTAACTGGTAGACATAAACACTTCTGCTTCGTCTTCCTATTTCGGCTGCTCCCATTAGGGGTCGCCACAGCGGATCATCCGTCTCCATCGTCCTCTACTTCTGCCTCTTTCTTCCCTCACACCAATAAACCTCCTCCTTGGCCTTTCTCTTTTCCTCCTTCCTGGTGGCTCCATCATCTGCATTCTCCTAAAATATACCCCATGTCCCTCCTCTGCACATGTCCAAACCATCTCAATCGGGCCTCTCTCACTTTGTCCCCAAAACATCCTACATGAACTGTTCCTCTAATAAAGTCATTTCTAACCCTGTCCATCCTCGTCACTCCCAACGAAAACCTCAACATCTTCAGCTCTGCTACCTCCAGCTCCGCCTCCTGTCTTTTACTCAATGCCACTGACTCTAAACCATACAACATCGCAGGTCTCACCACAGTCCTATAATCTTTCCCCTTCACTCTTGCAGATACCCTACTATCACAAATCACTCCTGCCATTTTCTTCACCCACTCCACCCTGCCTGCATTCTTCACTTCTCTAACACACTCGTCATTACGTTGCACTGTTGATCCCATGTACTTAAACTCATCCACCTTCTCCACCTCTTCTCCCTGCAACTGCACCACTCCACTGCCCTCCCTCTCAATCACACACGTACTCTGTCTTACTCCTACTGACTTTCATTATCCTTCTCTCCAGCCCGTACCGCCACCTCTCTTCTCAACCTGCTCCCTACTCTCTCCACAAATCACAGTATCATCCGCAAATATCATAGTCCAGGGAGACTCCTGTCTGATCTCGTCCGTCAACCTGTCCATCACCACTGCAAACAGGAAAGGGCTCAGAGCCGATCCTTGATGCACTCCAACCTCCACCTTGAACCAGTCTGTTGTTCCTACTGCACACTTCACTGCTGTCACACTGTCCTCATACATGTCCCCCACCACCCTCACATACTTCTCTGACACAACTGACTTCCTCATACAATACCACAACTCCTCTCTCTGCACCCTGTCGTACGCTTTCTCTAAATCCACAAACACACAATGCAACTCCTTCTGACCTTCTCTATACTTCTCCATCAACATTCTCAAAGCAATCCTTAGTGCTCTTTCTCTGGATGAAACCATACTGTTGCTCACAGATGGCAACCTCTTCTCTCAGCCTGGCTTCCACTACTCTTTCCCATAACTTCATGGTGTGACTGATCAACTTAATTCCCCTGTAGTTATTGCAAGTCTGCACATCTCCCTTAATCTTAAAAACCGGTACCAGTGAACTCCTCTGCCATCTTTCCTAAACATCTTCTCACTTCCTCCTTACTAATCCTATCCACTTCCTGCTTCACTATCTCCACATTATCCAACCTTCTCTCTCTCTCTCTCTCTCTCTCTCTCTCTCTCTCTCTCTCTCTGACTGTCTCTCTCTCTCTCTCTCTCTCTCTCTCTCTCTCTCTCTCATTCATCAGCTGCTCAAAATACTCCCTCCATCTTCTCAACACACTCTCCTCACTAGTCAACACATTTCCATCTCCATCCTTTATCGCTCTAATTTGTAGCACATCCTTCCCTGCTCGGTCCCTCTGCCTGGCCAGTCTATATAAACCCTTTTCTCCTTCCTTAGTGTCCAACTTCTCATACAGCTCCTCATATGCCTTTTCCTTTGCTTTCGCCACATCCCTCTTTACCTGCTGCTGCATCTCCTTGTTCTCCTGCCTACTTTTCTCATCACTCTGTCGATCTCTTTCACCAACCTCTTTCTCCTTACGCTTTCCTGCACTTTCTCATTCCACCACCACGTTTTTTTTGTCCTCCTTTCTATTTCCAGATGTCACAGCAAGTACCTTCCTAGCTGTCTCCCTTATCACTTCTGCAGTAGTTGCCAAATCATCCAGCATCTCTTCACCACCACCAAACCCCTGTCTGACCTCTTCCCTGAATCTCACACTACAGTCTTCCTCCTTCAGTTTCCACCATCTTATTCTTTTCTTTAGTTCTCACAATTCTCCTCTTCTTCTTCACCTCCAAAACTATCCTACAGACCACCATCCGATGCTGTCTAACTACACTGTCCCCTGCCAACACCTTACAGTCTCCAATCTCCTTCAGGTTGTACCTCGTTCATAGAACATAGTCCACCTGTGTGCACCTTCCTCCACTCTTATACGTCACCCTGTGATCCTACTTCTTTTTAAAATAAGTGTTCACCACTGCCATTTCCATCCTTTTAGCAAAATCTACCACTATCTGCCCTTCCACATTCCTCTCCTTAAAGCCATACCTACCCATCACCTCCTCATCACCTCTGTTCCCTTCACCTACATGCCCATTAAAGTCTCAATCACTAATCTTTCTTTCCCAGGTACACCATCTACCACTTCATCTAATTCACTCTAGAATTTTTCCTTCTCTGCCATCTCACAATCCACTTGTGGAGCATAAGCACCAATGACATTTATCATCCCTTCAACTTCCAGCTTCATGATCATCACCCTATCAGAAACTCTCTTCACCTCCACTACACTCTTACTGTACTCTTCCTTCAGAATCACCCCTACACCATTTCTCTTTTCATCCATGCCATGATAGAACTGTTTAAACCCACCTCCAATGTTCCTGGCCTTACTCCCTTTCCACTTGGTCTCCTGAACACACAACATATCTACCTTTCTCCTCTCCATATCAGCTATCTCTCTCCCTTTACCAGTCAAAGTACGAACATTTAAAGTACCCACTCTAACCTCCACTCTCCTCTACTTCTCCTTTTCCTGCTGTCTCTGTAGACGTCTTCCTCCTCTCCTTCTCCTTCTTCGGCCAACAGTAGCCCAATTTCCACCGGTACCCTGTTGGCTAATGATACCTGTGGCGGTCGTTGTTAACCCGGGTCTCGACCGATCCGTTATGAAATTCTGATTCGTGATCTGCATATTTGATTTAGCACATGTTTTATGCTGGATGCCCTTCCTAAGGCAACCCTCTCCATTTATCCGGGTTTGGGACCAGCACTAAGAGTGCACTGGCTTGTGTAACCCTAATAGCTGGGTTGGTAGACATAAACACTAATAAATCTAATTGCTGCTATCTAGTGTTAATGTTATTAAAGACACGATTTTTTTCCTGTTTTGTATCGTATGTATCTTTTTTTTTCTTCTTCTTCCATGTCACCTTTTTTTTTTTTTTTATAACTTTTTCATTTTTTTCCTCTTTATTTGACCATCATTTCCCCAAAACTCACTTCGCATTTATTAGAGTTTTTCACAAGTTGTGGAGCCTTTAGATCCGACCAGGCCTAGGTGAATATTTCCTCACCTTATCAGCAAGTGCTGATGTGTTATTAATTTATGTTTTCCCTCTCTCAGTACTCCACCCTTTAGCTCAGAAGAGGAGGAGGATGATGAGTCAGGCGAGGACAGCGCCTACATCACTAGCTCCCGGGACAGACCATCCACCTCTGTCCACCTCACACCAACAAAGGAACAGCAGAAAGCCGGACATGATCTCAACTGGTCAGACAGCGATGACTCAGATGAATCAGACACACAAAAACCAAAGCAGGCTTTTAGTAAACATGGTGAGAGAACGAGAGATATATCATTATCTGAGTGTTGTTAGTACAGGTTCTGTCAGTTTTATCAGACTCTCTTACTCATAGGGTTCTGAAAGCTTGTTTTGAACATGAGCTACATGTTTCCTGCAAGTGTCAAGCTGATCTGCATTCTCTGTGCTCTTTGGTTTCAGGTTCAGTTGTACAAACACTGACTAAGAGTTTAGAAAAGCAGCTGAGCAGCAGCATCACAAACCCTGTAGGAGGAATACGAGTCCTGCCTCCACCAAGACCCTCCTTCATCAAACAACAGGCAGTACAGAAAACAAAAACCAACACCACCAACGAAATTTATCATTTTTGTGAACATTTGTGAACATCAATAATTAAAAATTTTAAGACAATTTTAAATAAAATGCCTGCTTGGTTAAATAATATATAAAATAATATTTCATAATATTTAATAAAAAATTTAATATATGGAAATGAAATAGAATAAATCCAATTAATGCAAAATACATTTTTATTATATTTCCCTGGTGGTCTAGTGGTTAGGATGCGGCGCTCTCAACGCTGCGGCCCGGGTTCGATCCCCGGTCAGGGAACCAACCCCAGCCATTAGGGTTGCACAAGCCTTAGTGTCGGTCCCAAGCCCAGATAAATGGGGAGGGTCGCGTTAGGAAGGGCATCCAGCACAAAAACATGTGCCAAATCAAACATGCGGATGGTCCGCTGTGGCGACTTTTTTATAATATTTATTAAATTAAGTAATCAATTAAAGTGTCACAAACTATTTATTTTTGATATGATATGATTGAATAAAATATAATAAATGAAAAAATTAAATATTTTACATGTTATGAAATGAACAGTCTAGAATTTTCTATGGTAGAATGGTCTATTTTTATGGTTTATTTTAACAGAGAGAAACAGAATATCAAAAAAATCCATAAAAAAATACTCACAAAAGCAGCAGGGGAGCAAATAAATACCCCCCTCCAACCCCCCACTGTAGTTGTGTGTTATACATTTAATTTTACATTTTCTAAAGATATGTTCTACTTATTTCAGCATACTTTACAAATGTCTTCATTTCTTCCTTCCATCCTTCATTCATTCACTTCCTCGATATACGGAATTGTCAGGATTTTCTCCTTTTAAGAGAAATTCTTGACGCAAACACTAAGAATCCATATCCCTAGACTGTCTTTCGCGCATGCACAAAACAACGCACCGCAAATCGTATTTCCGGTAAGAAGAGATTAGCCACAGTGACACTGCGCAAACTATAGTTTCTTTACTATACCCCTGGCATTGTTGTTTTCAAGTTTATATAATAATAAAAGAATGCGCTCAAAGTGCGAGGTGGAGACTAAACAAACTTTCGGTCTGCCACTTAATACATTCCTGAGGGAAATTAGATTTGAACTCTGCACGTAAAAATGGATTGCTTGCAGTACACTTGTGTACCGATCTGAAAGCCCTGTACCAAACAAGTACGAATATGTGTACTGTTACACCCATAATGAATGGGGCAGTAAAGAGATTACATTTTCTATTATTGAGAATTGCATGTAATATAGTTTCGAATATTTCAGAAAAAAATTATTTGAGTCATTTTTACTGTTTTACATCTGGTAAATTCCTTCTGGTACACTGTATTGCATTTTAGGAAATCTATGTGCCAGTTTAATCCTAACAAAACCCAATGAAAAGCGCATCAGGCTGAGCAGAATATATTTTCTTTTTTTTTGTGAATTAAGTGCTTCATTGTAGCTAAAAAAACACATGCTGTGTCCATTTTTTTGCAGGTGTCCGAAGAAGAGAGTGATTTGGACTTGTCTTCCATTGAGGAGCTCACTGCTCCACCAACAGCTGGGCACAGGAGCTCAGATGTGGGTGTGACCTCAGGCACTAGTGTATGGAGCTCGGCTGCCAGCAGAGCAGGAGCGTGGTGAAGTGCTTACTCTTAAATGAAATCTGCAGTTAGTATTGTCATATAATAAGTCTTAAAACCATCACTTACCTTTTCTTATTAGCACTTTCATACATATGTTATACTTTTCAACATGGAAATGTGACTTAGATTATAATTTAATTATATCTAAGTTCAATTAAATTAAAAGCGCCATTTTATGTCGCTTTGTTTCTATTGCAATCAAATAATGAGAAAAATATTCCTTGATTTAATCTTAAAAGAGCTATGTCCACAGCATAAAAAAGTATAAAGTCGCTAAATGCAAGTAAATATTTAACTAATAATAATAATATTTTTTATTAATAAATAATAACAATCTAATTACAATTATTTGTAATTAATGTTTTAATAATTATAATCATCATCATCATTATAAGAACTATATTTAGATCTTTTAGTGTTTCTAATTCGGCTGTTTGCATGCACACACTATATGGACAAATGCATTTATACAGTAACACCCTCCACTTTTCTGGTAGGATGTTTCACTAGATTTTGGAGTGTTTTTATTGTGGAGTTTTGTACTCTTTCAGCCACAAAAGATTGAGTGAAGTCAGCTACTGATGTTCTGTAGGGTGAGGAGGCCTGGGGTGCATTTACCAATCCTGTTCATCCCAAAGGTGTTCAGTGGGGTTGAGATCAGAGCTCTGTAGCAGGCTACTCACTTTAACCCATGTAAACCCATGTATTTTTATGAAGCTGGGTTGCTACCACATCCAAAGATATTCTATAGAATTGTGTGCTTCTAATGTTTGTAGTTACAGTTAGAGAATGTGTTTGCTGAAATTAAGGTGAGTATGTAAATTCTGTTATAATCCTATTGTTTTTTAATGTATAAAATCTTAATCTTAAGGCTAATAAGAATAATTGAATACAGGAGACATTACCTATAAATACAAATTAAGGATATAGACAGTTAAAACTGAAAAGCTAAACCTGAAGTTTTTGTTTATTTAAGCAGTATTACACTTATAAGCTGATGTAGTGAATATCAGCACGGCTATGAATTGGGTATAGGCATAAGGCTGCAGGTTATCACAGCCATGTTTATATTCACTACAGCACAATTGTAAGGCAGATATTGTTTTGAAAAATTATGTTTTTTTAACTGTTACTTCTGATACACTACCGCAAAATATTTTGTTTTGTTTTGCTCTGTTATTCCCAAAATATCCACAGTTGGATAGTAAAAACAATGTATTGATGCTAGAATAGAGGTGATTTGTTCCATGCTTCTAGGGGGTGTTATTAGACTTTTTGCTGTATTTTAAAATCTGTTGACATTTTAATATAATCCAGTAATAGTACAATAATATACAAAAATAATATATTAAAAAACAGGGCTAGAATGTTGTGTCTGACAAAACATGTGTGAGTGTGTGAATGTGTTGTGTGGTGTGAGCTGTTTCTGTAATCAGGGATTTTAGTTTTTTTTTTTTAGCTTGATCTATGAAGTCAACTAGACTACATGCACTTTTGGCTTTGATTTGGTGCCAAAAAAAAAAAAAAGGTTATTAGCTAATTTAAATATATATATATATGAATATTTGTGTGGAATTGTTTAAATGAGCCATAAAATGTATTTATTGAAATAAATTGGCATATTTCCTAAAATGTTTGATTATATTATTTGATTATATGAGATTTCATTTAGTGAAAAAATAAAGTGTGACACAAGTGTGAAAAGAATGTTTGTATACAGTTTTATTTTACCAATAGAAAAAAAAAACATTAATACCTAATTTACACCTAGTAAATAAGATAGCAGATATCAAATGGTAAATAAGAAAAGAAATGGCCCACATGGTGCCACTAAATGAGGAAAATAAGACAATCCTATTCTGGATGCCAAAAATGCTAAAAAAAAAGCATTAGATATACAGTTGCATGTGAGTCAATAAAACTCCTGCTCAGGAGTACATAAAATAAACTGGCCAATCAATATGAAGCCATAATGATTGTACAGTTTAAATAATGCACTTTTGTAAAAAACTAAAAACTAGAAAATTCTCAGTTAAAAAGCAGAAAAAAATAGAAAACAAGTCCTAAAACAAATATGAAGATGCAATGCAATTCAATGAACATAGACCAGTAAATGTGCTGTTGTGTTACATGATTCATGACAGAAATAAACGGCTAAAATAAACTCTTAAAGGCTTAAATTTTGGAAAAAAAAAAAAAAAAAAAAAAAAGCAATAATAGGCTTAAAAAAATAACTTTATATCAGAATAAAGTATTTAAAAAACACCATCACACTATAAAAAAGGAAGGAATCCATTTTCAGCATAGACTTGAATAATGATTACATTTAAGTATATATCAAGTAGACTAGATATTTCTCTTAATACATAATATTTATGGTTTTTACTTTATTATAAGTTGCATGCATCCTTTTTGGGTGTTTTATAAATATTTCCCTGTTAAAGAATTATTATGGGCTACTTCTACAGTATTGCTTTTACATGCATATTGCTATGTCACTGTGTTGCTTCTTTCTTACTCTGTTTGAAGGCATTCATCTACCCCATGTGTGCCCATTTGCACATTTTAAACATAGTCGAATCTCTGGTTGGAGGGTCTACCGTCGATACTGTGAGCCTTGTAGGAGCTGTTGTAAGTCTTGGGAACGCCTTCTGATCTGTAGATGCCACTGTGGGTTGCAGGTTTGTATGCCGTTCCTTCATAGCTGAAACCAGAATTATTAAACAATTATTTCAGCCATGAATATACTTAAGCATTTAATCAATATTGTGCAATGATTACCATAAACAGTAATGTAACACTGTTACTGGAGTTAAAACTCACCGTTTCTCAGGCATCAATCCACGGCAGGCCAGACACATTAAGACACCACCAATAAACAGAACACCTCCGCCAACCCAACCAACAAACAGGGCTGAGCCGAACGTGTATCTAAACACACATTAGAGATAATGACATCAGGATATTAATAACAAGGTTTAAATGGGATAGAGATTGCACACTTTTACTCAATATTTGTTATTCTCTTACCTCGGAGTAAGTGGTGACCCGACGAGACCTGAGCCGACTAGCCCCAACCCATTAGGCGAGGTAAAGGTAGCGAGCGCAAAGTTGGTCACGATCAAATTCGCAAAGATGGAAACCCCAGCAATGCCACAGATCCCTGGAGAGAAGAAAATGTAGCGCACATGAACAATTTATGAATTAATGATAGCTGGAGGAATGAAATATTGATGAGGGAAAATAAACATTTCTCACCAGCGATAACAAACATGACCCCTGAAGTCAGAGTCATGGTCGCTTTCACACGGTCCTCCATGTTGCCCATTCTGAGGCATTTAAGGGCAAAAATGGCAATGAGGCATCCGATAACTCCCAAAACTATGCCCACAATCATGAGCGCTCTCACACCTTGGAATAGGCCTGATATCAATCAGGCAACAAAGACGAAACAAAGTTAATATTGCATTATAGCAGATCATATTGCAGCAGGCGTAGAAATTTTTACATGCGAGGCAAACTGTAAAATACATTGATTTAAGGACTCAAGTGTTAAAAGCTCATACAATGAGTATCATTTACCACAAGATTCATACTTTTATGACATTGTGTCTTTTTTTTTTTTTTTTAAATGTGATCAGCATGAGCTGCAAAAATCGAAGTAATTTCTAAAGCAGTTCTTATCTTTGATATTCATTTAAGCATTTTAATTACGCAAAAAAAATGTAAAACAAACAATATCAAAGGTCACACCCAGAAAGAAATTAAATCCATGCTGTTCAACAGAAATTTGTGCCATTCTTTAATTGGCTGTCCTTTTCTCTTTGTGTTTTTGTTTTTATTATAATATTTTTTGATGTTTTTTTCACTCACCAGGCAACCCCAAAATAGTAAAATATGGCCGACATTGTGTGGTACCATACTCTGTCCCTACACATGAGTGCCACAGTCCATGGTATACAAAAATACTGGTCACTAAAGTAAAAGCACGGTCTTCAATACTCCACATGTCCATGGCTGTTGCAGAACTGATCAAAAATGTCCCTAATATTGACAACAGGATCCCCACTAGCTGTAACATTAAAATAGCCATTTGTCAGTTTGCACTGATGCTCGACTGTCTACTGTAGTCTCTGCCCACCACTGAGCACTTGGCCGAAACCCGGAATAGCAGCATCTTATCAGTGTGTATCTAATGGCCTTATCATATATTTGCGCAAAATTTTCATGTGTGCCTTTCCCAGATTCAGATAT
Source organism: Silurus glanis (assembly GCA_014706435.1). Taxonomy (NCBI): domain Eukaryota; kingdom Metazoa; phylum Chordata; class Actinopteri; order Siluriformes; family Siluridae; genus Silurus; species Silurus glanis. Next base: position 1,284,410 of record JAAIIK010000024.1, read on the forward strand.
GGGGTGACGATTTTAGGTCGCTACTTCCGCAACTAAATCATTAAGGGTGTGTCTTTGTTTCTCAACACTTAATGGTGTCATTTTTCATCACTTAATGGTGTCAGTTGACCACACTTGGCATTGCATCAAGCCACGGTATATAATTTTGTTTTGCTAGATTTGGTAGAAATTATGATTTCATTTATTTTGATATTTATTCGTATTTTTTATTTTTTTTTGTATTGATTATATTATCCTTGGATACTTAACATTACCTTTAATAGATTACTGTTTTTATATTGAATCTTTTTTTAATATAATATATTTTCTTTAAAATTTTATACAAATATACCTTAAAAAGAAACCTTTTAAATATATCTATATATTTTTTCAGATTACTGACAAAACAATCAATTGGTATATTTATTTATTTTTTACTTAATTATGACATGTATTATACTGTATATACAATATCCTTTTTGATTGTATAATGTTCTAAGTTCTGACTCTCTCGAAGGTGCCCCACAGTTTGAGTTTGAACTATTTTTTATTTGAGGAACCATGAAATATTACCTGGAAGTCCCAAGATGGTGAAATAGGGCCTGCACTCTGTGAATCCTGAGCTCTGCCTTACACACGACCTCCACAGTCCCGCATAGCTGAAGACAGAGGTAACCGGGTTGTCGTACAGATCCTCTGTACTCCACATGTCCATGCCTGTGGCAGCAATGATGCCCCCGAGCCCTAAAAGGCCCAGCACAAAGCCTATAACCTGGCACATCGTCACCGCCATGGTGCCTGATCACGCTCCCCCAAAGGTGGTACAAATAATGTTAAAAACTAGCACAGCTGCTGCTACACTCAGCCTCAGTCTATGCCAAATGTCCTGACTTTGATGGAGTTGACCTTAGTTATGACTACACCTCTCTGTCAGAGTGTGTGTTTTTCCACCTCCATCGGGGACAGGGTGGGACTTATGGGGTAACGGTTAGAGAAACGCTGAACACGGAACAACCTGCAATCGTATCGAAACTTAGATAAGCAAAAGTGCGAAGTAACTTTAAAGGGGTGGAAGTTTGTACATTTATGTCACTTTTTGTCAACATTTATGTTCCGTTCTGAAAACAAACAACACTGCATTATGAAGGATGTAATAATAGGATTTGTAGATTCAACAAAAATAAACTAGATGTATATTAGGAGTATTTTACAAATTTGATGATGCTGATGTTTCAAAATGTTATGTAGAAATACATAGACTCAATTAACTTCTGTTATTCCTTTTTTGTTTGTTTTGAAGTGAGATTTTTTTTCCCAGACCCATGTAATCAAGTTAGATTTTTTTTTTATTCACTACTGGAATTTAATTATATCCTTTCTTCTTCTAAAATATATATATACACACTATATGTGTGTGTGTGTGTGTGTGTGTGTGTGTGTGTGTGTGTGTGTGTGTGTGTGTGTGTGTGTGTGTG
>JAAIIK010000024.1:1286263-1309701 GCA_014706435.1 Silurus glanis
GCGCGCGCACACACACACACACACACACACACACACACACACACACACACACACACATATAGTGTGTATATATATATGGTAGAAGAAGAAAGGATATAATTTAATTCCACAGAGTAGTGAATAAAAAAAGAATCAAACTTTTAACACATTGTCAAAAAGCACATTTGCTGGTAATATAAGCATTGTAGATGCAATGCTTTCTCACAAGTAACAAATGTAAACACGTCATTAGAGTGAAATGAGCTAATGCTGGCCGATACTACATTACTCACACACAAGAACAAAACACAAGTGATGGATCATTTGGTATTTTCCGGCAATGTTCGGACTGGTTAGGTTTCAAGGAACAAAAGTCCAACTTTGTTTAATCTTCTCATTAAAGTTTGGTAAACAGTGGCTTAGATGTTGCTAAGATGTTATTTATTTTAATCAAACACTTCTGGATGCTGGTTAGTTGGATGGTAAAGAGGAATGTTTACGGTGCTAATGCCAGATGTGCTTTCACAGCTAATAAGGCCTGGAGAGATGTTTGTAATATGCTTAAGTTACTATCAAAAATAGTAGCACAGCCACAGGAGCACAGCACATGGCAGATTAGCTTTTCACCACTTACACATGTATAGAGGCAGATTACATGACATTTCCAAACCTGTATGTTTCCATAGAGCCACAATTAGCCACAAGAAAGCTCTGCTGTTTCAGCACAGAGAACATTTTAAAATTAACCTGGCACCCAGCAGCTATGGTGTGGCAACACTACCTGCTGTGCCACTCCAGAGATAATATCCAGGTAACACTTGCCCAAATTTAGAGTATACATTCTGAATGGGATACCAGTTGATCACCATGCATACAGTCACACCTACAGTATGGACAACTTAGCCCATAAAACATGCCAATCGGCATGTATAAACAGACAGAAGAAACAAGTCAGCCCAAAGGAAATGCACATAAACTTGAGGCAAACATGAAAAAATGCCACATAGACCATCACCTGAGTGCAGGATTGAAGCAAGGACAACCATGTACCTTTTCTGTTATTCAACAGAGTTTGAGTGTTTTATCAATTCCTTTACAGTGCTACCTACTGTAGAATTACTGGCAACCCTCACAAAAAAGGCCAAAAAATAATTGCATAAAATAAACATTACCTTAGACTACATTAATCTTTAATTCAACAGCAATCTAAATCCATTTCAGAAAATAGGAAAAACTATTTATTTTAAACTTTCTTTTCTGATATATATATATATATATATATATATATTTATATTTTCTTTGATCTAAATAAAAAAAAAGTGTAAACTATAACTGGACACAAGATGCTGGCAGCATCATAAATAAGTTTTGATACAATATATGGCCAACGTTTTGTGGACACCAGATCGCCACACCCATATGTGGTTATTCAAATGTTGCAAAAACAAATTTCCAAGCACACAATTGACTAGGATGTTTTTTACCAGAACAAATGTGCATAAAACAGCCCACTGAGCTCCATTAAAACATGGTTTGTCAAGGTTGTAGAAGAACCTTAATGGGCTCCCCAGAGGCCTAACCTCAACACACTGTACACGTTAGGGATGAAGTGGAACGGCAACTGCTTCCCCGTCCTCCTTGTGCAACACCAGTACCTGACCTCACTAATGTTGTTGTGGCTGAATCTCTCTAGCCATGTAAAAAAAAAAAAAAAGTGGAAAACCTTTCCAGAAAAGTGGAGGTTATTATAACAGCAAAGGAAGACTGAAAGTGTGGAAATGGCATGTTCAACAAATTTGTATTAGTGTAAAGATCAGGGCAACTACTGATGATACAGTTTAATTTTTGTAGTAGTTTTAGCTGTATAATAGCTACCTCTTTAAAAGAATCCCTCTTTTTGATAATCTGCTTTTTTCGTGTGTTGTAAAATAAATTTTATAAGAATCAGTGGCTGCCATTGTCACTGTGTAAGGTGGTGGTTAAGGTTCGTGAATTACTGGTGGAAGGTTCAAGCCGTGGTATCGCCAAGCTGCCACTCTTAGGGCTCTTAACTAAGGCACTTAACCCTCTGTGCTCCAGGGGCACTGTATCAGGGCTGACCCTGTGCTCTGACCCTGGCTTTCTCACATTATTTGGATATCCAAAGAAAGAATTTCACTGTGCTGTAAAGTACATGTAACAAGTATAAGGCACCTTTCTTTTTCTTTCATATTTTAAAGTTAAAAACATTTTAACCCACAACCCATTATTTCGGTGTTGCATTATTTAGGAATTAAATTACAAATAAACAGAAGGAATATTGGTCCTGGTGCAAAATGGACACTTTATGACCATTTGGATCTATTTGTTCAAACCCAGACAAACTGTGAATAGAATAGAATTATTCTTTCACAGCGGTAAGTGAAACCAAATGAGTAGCCCTTCCCTTTAGCTGAGTAATTACACAAGCTGAACACAGAAACCTCAAAGCAGAAGGATCAGGTCCTGTGCATACAGTGAACACTGTACCTGTTCTTATCACTCTGTCAACAGAACAGGTTACCTTGGCTCTCTTATCTGTGTCAATTCATCTCAGAATGAGATTAAATATTGAATCATACATTTCCCCATTTCTCACCCGACAACACACATCCCGCCTACTGCCAGCCTTTCAGCAGCTGCCGCTTGTTTGTCCTGCTACACCTCCAAACAGCTTCTTGCATCCCTATGAACGGAAATAAAAAAAAGTTTCTGGCCTAAAGATTCAGTGTGTCCTTTCTTACTTCTTGTACTCTGGGCACCTGCAATCACTGTTGGGCGTCCATTAGTGAGGCAGCAGAGAGAGGATCAAGATGAAAGGATCTCTGGGAAAATGGTGACAAATGGAGGGCATTTAGAGCCCTTCACCTGCAGCCGCACGTCCTACTTCCTTAATGACTCTCCTTCACAATACTCACAGAGTCATTTGTATTACTGCTCTATTTCCACTAGAGGGCACAGTCATTACAGAACAGCAGGGGCACATGGCAACAGTGAGTGCATTTCCCAATTTTCTCTAAGCTCTAAACAGTGCTTGATTGTATTTTGGGTATTATAAGGCTTCTCACTTAATATGGACTGGCTATAAAACAATATATAGGAATATTTCACATATTCTTCTTTGCAACAAAGAAATCCATCTTGAAAATGTGATCGTTCTTTATTTTCAGTCCATCCTGATGCTCTATTATTCTTCAGCTTTCTGCTGGCCTTCATCACGTCTGAGCTTCAGTAAAAGTCGCTATGCACCACTTTTACACCACCAGAAGCCAATGCAACATCCAGAACAACCCCTAGAAAATACAGTACACATTTACTGATGATACTGAGAGGACCAGCTGGTTATGGCTCTCTATGTTCCTCATTTATTTTTTTAGAAGAAGGCCACTGTGACCAAAAGCTCTTCTTTTGGTCAAAAACCTTTTTTTTTTTTTTTTTGGACTGGGAATGTGCATGCTCTTGCTACAGCTTATAGAAAACATAAATAGCTTTCAGCTGGCTCTTTCGAGTATACAGTGGTAGCAGTCTCACATACACACCTGCACAAAATTATTCAACCCTTGCAAGATTGTGACAATTCAAAGTTTTTTTTTTTTTTTTTTTTTAAGAACTACAGTGCTTTTGAAATGAGCTCTGAATCAGTTGAGTGACATGTTCAAATTGATAAATGAAAATGTCTAATGCAATATTTCTGAGTAGAAGGATATGTTTTAATACTGGCAGGCCCTAATTATCAGTCCCTTTGAATTTGGCTGTTTTTATTACTTGCATAGATTAAGCACAAAAATCTATATGGAACTCTTCTATGAAAATGTATGTGGCTTAGCTGTGATTCATATAGTACATAAATCCTACCTATGCATGTGTACGCACAGAAATGAAGAGCTCTCACCAATAGCCAAGACACTTTACGTTTAAATCTTATGGTACTGCAGAAAGCATAGGAAGAAAATGAAAAAGTTTGCGAAGAGGAATGAGATATTTAAACAGAATGACTAAACCTGATGAAAGCAGGAACAACCTTAAAACACAGAACACTCTATTTCCTGAACACTACATATAGAGCACAGTTTAATATGTGAAAATGAATTGGTATAGGCCTATGGAATTCTGGGAGATAGTTATTGTGATTAATAGTGTGATTATTCGAATCTAAAAATCATGAAAAATGATATGTCTGGTGTAAAAATAAGTGTCACACACATTACACGTCACACATTGTGTAAAACATGGTGTACGGTGAAATGTATTGGGAAGCTGTATAGACTGAATAAAGGTGTGGTGTACTGGGAAACAGAACCGAAAAAAGGTTAAACCTAAGACAATCATTTGAAAGCAAGAATTCTTATTGTATTCATTAGTGTTCATATGTTGTCTCAAATAAGGTATTTCAAAAAGTATAGTACAATGTAATTGAACAATTTAAACAAGATGTGGCTGGTTTTTTGGAAGGGTCTATCCAGTAGCCATGTTAATCAGCTTTTATTAGTGATGCTGTAAGGCATTCCCTGGAAGCCAGAATTCCCATCATAAAAAAAAATATATTTTCATTGTGAACTGTCAATGTTTTTTTGTTGTTGTTCTTCTGAGCTGTACAACAGGTTTTTTTAGATACTGTACAAAAATGCAACTTTTCGCAGCTAAGAACTAATTATTAAAACAAAAAGTAGTTTTGAGGAACTCTTTAAACAATGTAGCTGATCTCTAGGCTACAACTGAAAAGGTTCTATCTAGTGGTAATGTGGTATGATTTTGTTTCAGAGAAAGAAACATATTTATTGTTAGAACATACTACGACCACTGCTTTTTGTATTTCATATTCTTGCATGTTTGTTGGAGGAAATCAATTATTGGCCACCAGGATGCCAGGATGATTTAATTAGACACTTTTGAAACTAAACAACAGCTGCTCAAGCTCAATGTCTTAAAGTTCCAGAAGCTCTTGAGTGGTATGTTTCTCACAGTCCCACCCATTGGAAACAAAAAAGAAGATGCTGATTGTAGTGTCATTTCATGGCTGTGTTTAATCTGACATTTCATAACAAATTCAAGTCCTAACCAATTGTTGAACTGGCTTGGCTTTGGTGTATCAAATGGTGTGCTCAGGTATTTGCTGCCTGTTCTGGAAGTTGTTATCTTCTATAATGAGGACATGAGGCTTATTAAACAGTCACTTTTTATGATGCACCTATTTATCTTAAAACGTTTGTAGACTTAAATGTTTTGGTAACTTAAACACCCAGGACAACATTTTCAATCACCAATAGTACTAGGAATATTGTACAATTGACATAGCATGACATTGGATTGTTTGTTTAGTGCAGACTTTGCGGTTGCCTTCTTGTGCTTTGTGCTCAATTACAGTAGATAACATGACAATGACATTCTTACTGTCCTGCAGAACAAATGTCGAGTGCAAAAGGCCCAATCTGTGTGACAAGTATGATGAAACAGACATTTAACTCACCTGTAAATCTGTTTTGAAACCGGTTGTATTACAATGTAAAAAATGGGTAACCATGGTGTTCTGAATTACACCCAGTCAGTGAAGGTGTGGAACAATAACTCAAGACCCTGGTAGGCAAAGTGTAACCAAGTATTGTTTTTTTTTTTTTTTTTTTTTTTTATGGTGCATTCATCAATTTTGTTGTTTTACCAAATTGGCTGTTACAAATAATGCTACTGATTTCTATAAAAATAGGGGCCAGTAATTTTGCACCAGTTGGGTGCAACTCATTTTGTCTGCAGAACTTTTGTTTCGTTTACATTAGACTAGAGTCAAACCTAAGTGCAAATTGTATAACCAGATACAAAACCCACAAAGGAATGTGGATCAAAGTTACTATATAATCTCATTTTAGCATACCAAACTGGTATGATGGATGTGGATTCACACACAAATTCAGACCAAGGAGCAATGAAGAAAAACAGAAACCCCAGAGGACACAAACACAGACATTGAAAGAACATGTGTAATGCCATATAAATATCAGGAGTCGGGATCGGGACCAAGGCTCTGGATTTACGCAGAAGCAACACAACTCAACTGCTCCAATGTGCCACACTCATGAGAATTACTGTGTGTGAACAATCATAAGAACTGTGATTTATCTGAGGTCAGAATGAATGCCCTGATATATACAGTATGTCTTAAATGTTCTAATTTAAGCACTGAACTTGTATCTAATGTTTTCTGTATCACTTTCAAACTGTGAAAAATGCACGGGAGCGAAACATTTTGTGACAAAGAGCATAAAGTTGCTGGATGATGCCAAAATGCTGTGTAGTTTAAATGATGGACTAAAAACTTTGCAGATTCTTGAGCAATTAAACAATCAGGGTCCAGCAGTATGGAGTGACAGAGTGAGCCCATCATAGCATGTTGCAGCACCCATTCATTATGCATTCAGCCAGGCCAGATCTAAATTAGAGAGCCAATTAACTCCACTAATGGCCCTTCTCCAATTTAATCTGGGAGACAATAGGGGATTGAAGACAAACGCTTTATTAAAGGCTGCAGCTTGCACAATATCCTCTTTCTGCTGCCATTCGCAGGGCTTCCACTCTGTGCCTTGTTTTTTTTTTTTTTTTTTGTCGCTTCAATTAGCATGCCACTTTCCATGATTAAGTGCCCATAATTATTTTTCAATTAAGGCTTTGATCTGCTGTGTACTGTACACAGCTTCCTGGTAGAGCGTGAAGAATGAAACAGTGGATATGTTGCCTTTTTGAATGTAATTGATGTGAAGAGCTGTCGAGATTATGTACAGTACTGCAATAGGGAACCTGTACAAGACTGGATGAAAGTGAGGCTTATTTTAAATGCCCTGGTTTTCTGTTTGTGCACTTCTGGCTACGACCCTGACTCAGGCAGGATCAAGTGTTTCAGGATTAGAGAAGATAAAGGACCAGCAGGGTTGGCAGCACAGCTGTGGTGGTGGAGTAATAACTTCTGGCCATGGAGAAAGAACAATAGCCCCATTACAATAGCCTTATCTTGGCCACAAGCTTTTAATTACCTCATAGGATGGATTTTTTTATAATAGCAATTATTACTCATTAATGTGTGAATCTATGGTGACATTTTGCTTTATAATTACAGTTACACTCCAATTATTCATGGACTTTTGAAAATGCCACATACAGTAGAGTGTCATAAAGCATTTCCACTCACTGACGTCCCACCCTGGATATAATGCAGAATTATCATTATAATTTTAATTATGACATCATTTATAAAGAAGGTATAAGAGGCTGTTTACAGATCAGTTACCAAAACAAGTAAAGCCCAAGATTTTTTGGGATACTCACTGACGCAACAATTCAGGCATTTGTTTTTAGGAGTTTGTGGAAATCCAGGAAGAAGAAAAACTAGATCCACAAGGTTTGCTGTGAGCACCTGACTTAAAAGAAAGTTATTTGCCAGTATATTTTTGCACTTTAATAAAGAAAAAAGTATAAACCACTATGATGGACAGGCTCCTATCAGGAGTGAAGCCAGGTTAAACCCCAGTGTTCTTGGGATAGGCCTCAGATTCAGACTGACTTTGATAAGGATAAAGCTGTCACTAAAAATGAACGAATAAAAGAATAAATTAATACATGATTTAAAAAAATTCAAGGATGAATGAATGAATGAATCATTGCAATAGAATATACAGTACAAACCCTTATACATGGCTCTCCCTGAGCTAAAGGATAATGTGTACTGTACATCATAGCTCTCATTTACATTTAATTGTGTTTGTATGTGTGTGTGTGTGTGTGTGTGTGTGTGTGTGTGTGTGTGTGTGTTTTGCTGGTAGGCTGCAAAAGAAAGGTGTCATTTTTGTAGTAGTGTTAAAGCCACCTCAAGGTCAATATTGAAAATGCATGAAAGTGCTAATATGGACAGTAAACCCCCAAAGTGGGTAAAGCTTATGATATGGTTAGGTTTGGTTTAACTTTACTGTTAAAGTACAGGAAAAATGAAATGCAGTTAACATCCAACCAATAATGCAAATAGCAAATAAAATAAGTTATTGGTGAAACACAGTTAGGGTGCAATATTTGAAAAAGTGATTATACAAACATTTATGTGATCATTGATATTAAAGAATAATGGTCAAAAATGCTAGATGGGTTTTGCTCTATTCAATTCAATTCATTCTTATTTGTATTGCGCTTTTAACAATGAACATTGTCTCAAAGCAGCTTTACACAGATAATGTGGTGAAACTATGTTTAATGTATTTTTCAATCAAGCATACACCTAGTCTGTACCCTAACCACTCTACCTGTTGCCATTATGTAATTTTTGAAATATTGCTGTTGTAGGCAAGATGCTACCTTATATTATACTGAAGGCAAAATCCTGCTTAGAGTTGGCCATTCTATATACCAGAATTTCTTCAGCGACGGTTAGGTAAAAGATTCTTTTAGTATTATGACTATGCTGGAGATCAGAGCATCTTTGCAAAGTAGATATTCTGCTAATTCCGTAGTTTTCCATGTAGCAGTTTATGAGTAATAACAGCTAAGCGCTTGACTGCAGTGCATAATTCTAAACCAGGGTGTGTCAACATTCCTGTTCCTATACCTGCCATTCAAAGAATAATTATTTCTGACTGACATATTGTAGGCTACAGCTCACACTAAGGTTAAAGAACTGTTCATTTTTGTAATGACATACTTCTAAAATAACACACGATGTTGACTTGCCCCAGCAGAGGGTTCAGAATTAAACCTAATGCCGTAGGCATAGCAAGGAAGCACAGATTATAGCTTTCCCATCTGGGGTTTTGAAAACCACTCTCATAGCATAAATTAAAGGTTGTTAACGTAATACTGCTATTAAAGACATGTTGTGTCAGGCAGAGAAGCTGATCACATAGCTGAGTGTAACATAATAGAGAGTAAAGCGTTATTTCTGAATTAAACGTGGCTTTAAAGGGAGTTTTTTATTACCTTGTGAAAGAAAGATGATTAAGATCAGCAGGGGCTTGCAATGTGACCTTAATAGCTGTTAGTCATATAATTTGAACTATAGGACATATTATAGGTGCAGCAGATTTAGTGATGTGTATACAATACATTCTTCATTGCATTAATTAATTAATAATACAAAAGTCTATTGCTAGTGTTTTTACCGTTTTAATTTTAAAACAAACCTTTTCATAGTGCAGGGACGGTTACCCTTAACATTTGTAACTAATTCTTCAGGTCATGAAACAATTCAGGGCACAGTAATATGACAAAAATGAAATTAACTAGCTTTTTCCATTCTGTGGTTATTCTTGCTCCTAGCAGCATGTAGCCCAATGGAGCCCTAAATGTTTTTGAATACTGTGTTATTTATAAAATATCTAATCAGAGTGGTGATTTCTTTAGCAAGGAATGGCTGCTGACTGTAGATGACCATAACAAATAATGCATTTCCTGAGCTAGTACACTTATATGCAAGTATATTATTTAATAAAGCTTTTTTGAAAATACAGGGAATATACAGAATTACAGTATATACAAGCTTCTTCTTATTCAAAATTTCAAACCAACACACAAACCCCCTGTTCAAAGGGCAGAGTGTGGGCTCGGTTTTAAAGTTTGAATGTTTATTACGTCTCAGTATTTGGCATACTTTTTTATGCAGTCTAATTACCGTATTGATTGATAGGCAGGTAAATTTAATCACAAGCTTTGATTGATTGACTGGTACAATATGATGTATCATTACATCACTACAAAGTAAACTCTATGCATTATAAGTGAAAGCCATATATGCTGTTTGCATTGTAAATCTGTACTGAGTGATAGACACAGAGATGCACTGCAACGCAACATTTAATTGCCACTTGGTAATTAAAGCTTAGACTGGATTGAAAGTGTCGTACCCTAATAAGGCATGACATTGGATATATACTATGTGTCTACTAGTGCTTGATTCACACCACGCACACACACACACACACACACACACACACACACACACACACACACCTCAACTTCAACCTCCACTACTCAAAGTCCTTGCCACTGCCTGAAGAAACATATAATGAGAAAGAAAGGAGAGAGTAGAGGACAATGTAGTGATACAGAAACACAAAAGCAAGAAATTATAGGTTTAAGGAAAGGATGAAGGTAGGAGAAAAGAAAGAAAGAAAGAAAGAAAGAAAGAAAGAAAGAAAGAAAGAAAAAAAGAAAGAAAGAAAGAAAGAAAAGCACTTCATGCACCTGATAAGTAGTGAAGCAGAGAGAGAGAGAGAGAGAGAGAGAGAGAGAGAGAGAGCGAGCGAGCGAAAGCTTAGCATTCTAATAAAAAATAGAAGAAAGGAGAAGTGGCTGAAGCAGGAGGTGGTGATATTAGGGAAAAATGTACGGAGGGGAGGAGTGTCAGGTTTGGATTGCATCTCAAACATTTTGTATGACCTCCTCTCTCGGCCATCCATCAGTGAGGCTGCCTCATTATTCTAAGTAGCTGGCTCTTTTCTTCTGTTGCAGGACGCCATCAGTAGCAATCTGCATGCCAATTATCGGCCAGACCCCCTGATACCCTGCATGAAAATGATCTGTCAAAGAGAAAAAGGCAGGGGAAAAAAGGAAAACGAAAAAAAGGCTTTTGCACCATAGCCCCAATATCTCCCCACCCCTCCTTTTGTACTCTCTCTCTCTCTCTCTCTCTCTCTCTCTCTCTCTCTCTCTCTCTCCCACACCCAGCATTGGGTAGTGACAGGCCTTTCTGGAAAATTAATCTATGGAGAGCGAGAGGAAAAAAATTATAAATGTAGCTATTCTCCATCTTCGGCCAGCTTCATTCTCAAGGCTCCATGGGGCACAGGGAAGTGGAGAGGGTGATCATTTCCACAGAGAGTGTAAAGATAACAAAGGGATATTCCTCTTGCTCTGAGTGTAATACGAGAGGGGCAAGGGCAGCTGGGCCAACGACGGCCATCTTTAACAGCCTAGTGCCCTTGCAGGCATCCTCCTTTCTTTGCCTTTCATTCTACTTTCAAATTACAGAAGGGAATCCGACATTATGTCAAGGTTCCGATTACGCTTGAATAAAACTCCTTCCTCATCTGTGTGTGGGGAAAAAAGTACATTCATATAATGAAAGAGAACAAATAATAATCTTTACTGGACCATATCAGTGTGGACAGTGATTAAATGTAGATGTAAGCATGTTTGCTTAACAAAAGACTTGATAAACTCAGACTGAGCAGCTGATTTTGGAAATATCAATATATGCAATCTATAAAATCTATAATATGTAATGATAAAAAAAAAATCAAGGCTTTTTGCTCTTAGACAAAAAGCCACTATGTTCCTATACAGGTGTTTTTTTTAGGTTATTAATGCATTAATCACACTCATTGTGATTCATAATGTTGAGCTGTTTCTCCACGCTCCTAAAATACTTTAGAAGTTTCATCTTCCTCCAAGCAGATGATTTTAGGTCAGAATAATGTTTCTGAATATATTGTTCAAAAGGTGTTGGAAAAATACATTATATAATGACTGTACAGTATGTGTTATTAAAATGTTATAGCATAAACACATATATATATTCTAGACTTCACCTATATAGTACAGAGCCAACACAAGGGGGTGGGGAAAAGTAGTAAACAGCACAGACTCGTCATATATATATATATATATATATATATATATATATATATATATATATATATATATATATATATATATGTGTGTGTGTGTGTGTTTTAAAATATTATTAAATATATATTTTATATAGCATGTGTCTGGCTGTTCTAAAAAAAATCAATTTGTTCATTTTCAGTAACCCGTCAATACTGGTCAGCTGGTTGGAATACACTCTGTATGGGATTTAATTCACCTGAATGTTTTTTGGGGAGAACCCAGAAGAAAATCCAGACAGACAAAAGTCAACATAGGTATTAACCCAGGGTCAGGATCAAACCATCTGTGCTGTAGGTGCCATGCCACACTGCTCTTAAAAATGGTCATATAATGTTTGTAGCTATAAAGGCACACACTCAACAAATATTTCAAATAGAGCAAATAAGAACGCTAACATTTCCTTGATTAACTGTATGTCAATTAGAAAAATGTGTGAGCGAAGCTGTAATAATATATTGCATTTTTTAGAACGCCATAGGAATGTTGTCACACAATAATTGAAATGGAAAGCTTTATCACATTTTGCTGCCAATGTGAATGCAGAATTCAGAATGTTTTGTGTTGTTCAATAAAGTTGTCCATGAAAACTTTTGGAAGCTTATTTACCAACAAGGTTCTTATGTAAGAATTTCCAAACTGTTACTTTGTGTGGAATTTTTGTAGCATTCACTGTAACCTTTATGTTTACTGTATATTTTAATATGGTATTTAAATACTTATGTATTTCTGTATAAATTTCGGTTTTAATCAGTGGCAGGCGGTCAGGGCCAGCAAAGTCTTCTCTGCTGGCCTAAACACTATCAGAAGCACCGACCTACATTTACAACCTAAATTCTAATATTTGTTCCATGAAATTGTATTTATTTATTCCCAATAGTTTATTCTCTACATTTCGTAGTGTTTCTCTGCTTCCAGTATGTGGATGTGGATGTTAGATTTTTTGTCCAATCAGATTTCAGCCTCTATGTCCTGCCATGTCAATCTAATCTGCCCAGGGCCTTTAAAGTCTGTTCTGCTGGTGTTTTTACTATTGAGAATATTACCAATGGGTCTGTTTCTGTAACCAATCAGATTTCATATTCGCCTCACAGGGCAGCTAGCTGGCCCAGAATAGCGTCAGCATTTTTCCGTCCTCTGATTGGTCGGTCAGAGGGAGACTGTTACAGCCAAGTTCGACTGGCAAAACACGTGTGTAGCTCTGTACACATTAATACATCTGAGTTTGACTTTTTTATGCCTACGGAGGAAGAGAAATTGATTTGGTCTCGGACATACTTAAAAATCCATTTTCCAGAAAAGCTAGACATCGTGAGGAGAGGTCGGCCAACCCTGAAGCTAGCTAGCTTGTTTTAGCCAGGGAAAGGGTTCTTCACTTCCAGACCAGTGAATACGAGCAGTACCACTGGCTTACAGCCTCTGAGGAGCGGTGCAAATTATGAGTATGCATCTCATACATCTCATCAGGTTGTATTTTATTTAAATTATTATGTTTTTGTCATGTTATTAGACAAATGTTGATTCTGAACTGCTCCAGATGATGTAGGTGCATAGTTGCGGTGGTAGTGTGACGGTTTGGAGTTTTCTTAACTGGGTTTCTTGCTTTAGTAAAATGGTATTCATCCTGCATATGCGAAACTCCTCTCTCCCTGTAATGCCACGCGTTGTTATATTACGTTTTTGTATAGTATTGATGGTTTCTATTATCACGACGTGATAGTGGTTGTATTAAGAGGTGGATTAAGTCGGGTAAGTCCTCACTGAAGGCCCAGGTACCAAATGCACGGCCCGCCACTGGTTTTAATACATACTCTCTGTGGCTATTTTTAAAAGATACACTCTGTGGCTAAAAGTTGTACACACCAGATCATCACATTAATAGTCGTCCCCAAACTATTACAGAACTAGAACCACACAATTGTATAGGATGTCTTTACATGTTTGGACCATTACAAATTACCTTCACTGGAACTAAGGCACCCAAAACTTGTTCCAAAAAGATAATGCTTCTGTGCAAAAATTGAGCTTTAGTGAAGAACCTCCAGGATGAACTGGAAAGCCAAAGATCCTCCCAAAAAAATGAAGGTATTATAAAACAAAACATGGAACTAATCCTGGAACAGGATGTTCAATTGGTGCCCATATATTTTTAGCCATAGCATAAGCAAATTTTTATGCTTTTAAATACATACTTTTGATTAAAATAATGAACAAATTAAAAGACAGTTTGTGTGTGTATATAAATGTAAAATAACAGTACAAATATCGGTTTTTGCAAATAAGGCAAATTTCTATGAAAGATGTTAGAAGGAGAAAAAAGAATACTTTGAAGCATTTTGGTTGTTTAGAAAAGCTGAGATTCATAAAAAGGATCCCAAAAGACAGTTTAAGATTATATATGGTGACAAAGCAGATCAAGGCTTTGTGCACAAGTGGGCTACATGAGCAGTAAACAGAAGCAGAATGATGGAGGGTGGGAGCATTTTTGAAAGTGTACGATGAATTGCATTTGCGGCGTCTCCCTTTGTGCACCATGTGTGTGCCTTGATTAAAGACAGAAGAGGCTCTAAGCTTGTTAGGGCCATTTTGTCAATTTTTTTCACACCTCCATTCGTATCCTCCTGCGTAGAAGGCTTGATATAGATTCCTGAGTTAAGTAAAAACCCTGTTTCCCTATCCCTGCTGCATTACTGAATTTACAGCAGGATATGTACAGCTAAATATTATTTTGAAAAACTTCTATACAAAACTTTTCCATATGACACTATTAGCATGTGTAGTTGTAGTATGTTCATCTGTAAAGGTTTAGATGAATCAGAAAATAGCAACCTGTAATGTATAAAAAGTTAAAGAAGTTTGTATGTGCACATTGTTTTCAATAGAATACAAACCATGAATAGTGATTACGTGCCAGCTTTTTCTATATAAACCCATTTGTACATGTGGATGGTGTGCATGGACACAAAATTTGCAAGTGTATTTCTATGCCTTTATGGGAACTTGAAAGACTACTGGGACCCACCTTTGGAGCCAGGTCTGGGGTGGGGTGATGTCCTGAAGCAAGCATCATGTGTCAAGATGATGGGGGACAGTAACTATGCAAGTTCAGAGGGAGGCATGTTATGGACAATCTGAAATGGACTAGGCTCTTGAAGAACAACCACAACAATCATCATAACTTTCTAGGGTCCTTATTTGAATCTCTCTTTTTGTATTTATTCATGTATTTTATATACAGTATAAATATATTACCAGTCTGCAGGACAATACACATTTCATGTGTGTTGAATACTCTTTGGATATAACTATAATAATGGGTGACAAATGCTTCATATTTGGCCAAACAATAATTTTATGAATGTAAATTGAATGAAAACATAAAACAACTTCACGTAACACGTAAATAAAAGTGCTTTTAGAAATGTATATAAACAACACAAACAACTGCTCCATTTTACAGGGAGTAAAGGGAGTATGATATGACAGTATCTATGGAGATAATATTTTGGGATGATCACATTTATGAAAAAGTGAACTTTCCTTCTGATAGAGTGTTCTTTGTTATACTTTCTTTTCCCGGATTTAACAGATTGTCAGTCAAAATAAAAGTGCATTGTACCCAATCAGAGGTGGCAAAAGTACACACATCCTTTACTTAAGTAGAAGTACAGATACTCATGTTTTAAAATACTCGGGTAAAAGTTGAAGTACTGATTATACAGTGCCTTGCGAAAGTATTCGGCCCCCTTGAACTTTGCGACCTTTTGCCACATTTCAGGCTTCAAACATAAAGATATAAAACTGTAATTTTTTGTGAAGAATCAACAACAAGTGGGACACAATCATGAAGTGGAACGAAATTTATTGGATATTTCAAACTTTTTTAACAAATAAAAAACAGAAAAATTGGGAGTGCAAAATTATTCAGCCCCCTTAAGTTAATACTTTGTAGCGCCACCTTTTGCTGCGATTACAGCTGTAAGTCGCTTGGGGTATGTCTCTATCAGTTTTGCACATCGAGAGACTGAAATCTTTGCCCATTCCTCCTTGCAAAACAGCTCGAGCTCAGTGAGGTTGGATGGAGAGCATTTGTGAACAGCAGTTTTCAGTTCTTTCCACAGATTCTCGATTGGATTCAGGTCTGGACTTTGACTTGACTTGAATTGATGGCGCGTTAATAACATTTAGTGCCGTTTAAAATAATTTGAATTTTGACTGCCTAATATATATATATATATATATATATATATATATATATATATACAACGAATTAAAAATGTTGTTAGCTAATGAATGTGTCCAGGCTGAAGATCCACATACACAGAGTTTACATCACTGACTCCCTCTGTCTCATCCACATTAACCCTAAACTTCTTACTGCCTTCTGACTGCTGATTCTTAGCTTCGTAAACTAGTCTACATCTGTGGCGTGTGAGAGACAGGACTTTATACACCAGTGGATTGAAAAAGACGCGCATTAACAGGAAATCGGTTGTTCGGCTAAAATCAGCGCGCAGTGAAAAAAAAAATTATATTTCACCAAATCAATGGATTAAAACTAAAGTAACGAGTCTGTTTTGAAAATGTAAGAAGTAAAAATGTAATGAGTAAAAGTAAAAAGTTGTCTGAAAAATAAATAGTGGAGTAAAGTACTGATACCAAAAAAATCTACTTAAGTACAGTAACGAAGTATTTGTACTCCGTTACGTCCCACCTCTGTACCAATACAGAGTACCGGTTCTTGGTGTTGAACCGGTATGGCATTTATAACTGTTTAAGTACACTTTGATGCAGGGACACTCTTCTCCCATCAGTCACTAGAGCCTGAGGTAATAATTAACAACCATGACGCCAATTTGTCTGTAGTCTATTAAACCCACCAAGACTTCCAGCGATACAGAGGAATGCTGCATAACGAGTTGCCAGGAAAAGCAGACTGAAATGTGGAGAGAGTTTTTTGAAGCTGGAGCTAGTGTCAGAAGGTGAGCATTGAACACCGCTGACTCGCTTTCCCACAAAACACAGAACTATTATTGCAGATTACGCACAAGTGGGACTTTCGGTGCAAGTATTAATTGGAGAGCAAGCTCATGTCAGTTTCCAATTACTTTTATGTTAGCCTACGGTTAATGCAGTGGGTGGGCAGATGGGATGACATTCTAACAAATGGAGGGATGCACAGAGAATGAAGGAAAGGAAAGGCACGGTGTCTGCTAGGACATAAGAAACATGGCTCTAAATGTGATTGGCTAATGATAAATTGTAATGCTACTGGATGCCCAGGAAAACCTAAAAATATACATTAAAATACAAATTTTGTACATTTGCTACTCTATAACACACTGCATTCTAATGTAGTGGCATTCCAAGGATCTAGCATTACTGTCTATTGAAATCATTCAGTCAGAGACGCACTGCAAGGCCATTTGAAAGACCCGTATCATTCAAATTACACACCTCATTACTTCAGTCCTTAAAAAAAAAATGGCTGCAAAATGAATACGTACAATGTTGGCTAATTGATATTTTGATTGTGTATTCCAACTCCAGTACCATCAGATAAAGTTCTACTAAGGTAACAGTGTATATTTAGTAATAATCACTAATTGGTATATTGCTCAGCCCCGAGACATTTTCCCACGATTTTAGTGTCAGACACGGTGTACTGATATTCCTTTTCAAGAATTGCTTTAGTGAGCAAACCAAGATTATCTCAACATCTCCTCAGATCTTAATGTCTCATCTCCTTGCTCACAGATTAAATAGCAAAGCGTGTATGATTACACTGCTAATTAACTGTGATGAGAGAGAGAGAGAGAGAGAAGGAGAGAGAGAGAGAGAGAGAGAGAGCAAGAGAGACAGAGTGGGGGGACTGATTCACACAAACCCATTAGTTCCTCCTTCTTTTTCTAACTGAGTCACCATCCGTCATTTCCCTCAGTCATTCCTCACCACTTATTACCTGACTTTGTACGTATTAACAGACTTGCTCAGGTCCTCTCTTCAGCTTAACTAGCCATTAGTCTTGAATTATGAGCTGCAATAATGCACTAAAGCACATAGCCCTATCACACCAATTCATCCGGCTTTAGTGAATTATAGACGAGTGCTGAAGATAAATGGCAAGAAGCTTATGCTAGTTAATTGCTACTGTGGAAGAGGGTAGACAAGAGGATGCTCTTATTCGTATCATTTGGAACACAAGTTACATTGTAAAAAAAAAAAAAAACATTTCATACATAATCTGTTCTATGCATTTGAGAGCATTTAGAGCAAATATTACGAGTTAATTATAGTATTATAATTAGTTTGTGCAATAATAAGAGTTCTTGTTAGCGAAAGTAACGTACATATATTTAGCCAACTTTAGAGATAAACATTAAATATTAACACAACACAATAGTTTACCAACACTAAATGCAATAACTAGCAACATAAAGCTTCTACTCATCATCACTACCTTGCAATAGAATTTGGGTTAAAATGTAATTCGATATGACACTATTACATTGCCTTTGCTCAAAATGTAATTCTAATTTGTTACATGTCTTAACATTGTATAATCGCTCTATATGCTTCCACTCATATGAGTAATATTATAAAGTGGTTTGCAGGCAGGGGATCCGAATGTTTCACTTGTCTCATGCTGACCTGCTTTTGAGGCGGAAGCGTGTGCTTATTGAGCACTATGGTGAGAGTAATTACTGCCTCCACTGAGTGTCTCATTTCAGCCTCTATAATCTTTTCCTCCATTAAGGCATTATTAGTTGGATTTGGTGCAAACAGATTAAACAGGGGCCATGGAAGGCAAAAAACATTTGTTAATTGAGCAGAACCCTCGTCTATCTTTAAGTAAGAAAGAAGTGAAAGGCTTTTGGCGTTTGTATTTTACATTTAAACATGGGGTTCTCATAGAAAGAAAGATAAAAAAGACCAGAGAGATGAAAATGAAGAGAAAAATGATTGATGGAAACAAATGTGTTTCGGACTGTTATAGTGTGGATTTAGTCCAGTGATTTAAGTGATTTATATAAAAAATGTCAAACCTGCTTACTCAGCATGCAGAAGAAGCGTATTATTATTTTAGATTTTTTTTTCTATACATTCTTACCAAATCTTTTCTCGTAGGAACTTGCTATGTTAATTTACATGCATAGTCATAACCTTAGAATCTCCAAGCATAATACCTGTATTTTTTATGATTTATTTCCTTTCTTTCCCATTAAAAGCTGCATTAAGAGACTGTCTGTTCAGCTGTGGTCTCAGTGGATACCTGGCTATCGAGAAAAAGAGAGAGCAAGAAAGAGAGCGAGAGAATGGAAAAAAAAAAATCAAATTAAAATCCATCAGCTAATGTGACGTTGGGTAATGAAATAAGAGTCTGACAGTCCCGCGTATTGAAATGCAAAAGAGGTGTCCCACCGTTACCCTAGCAATTCATCATAAAAGCTGAAGAATTTCTGCTTAATATACATGAGCTTCTGTGAATTATTATGAACCTCCTCGGCCTAACAAACTTCTCAAAGTGCACATACAAAAGGGTCAAGCATGTTATTTTCTGGTTGCATCACGTGTGCAGGATAATCGAAGAGGCTTTCTGGGGAACTGAAAACCGAGTCTCACTTTGAACACGTTGCAGTCTTTTCTCCCTCTAGACTTTCTCTCCCTCTCTGTCTTTTTTGTGGATGTTTGCAAGAGGGGTAAAAGAGATAGAGGAGTGAGGTGTGTATGTGTGTGTGCATGCATGTTGACTGGCTGTATTAGAGAAAGGTGGAAAAGGCTATTTCCAGTCCTCTAATTCATCTCTGCCAACAAAGTCTCAAGGCGCAAGGCGTCTGTTAGCTGTGTACCCCTCAGAAGTGCACCTTAGTACTTGTTGTACCTTGTTCACCTTGTTTGCCTAGCCCTGAGGGGATTGGGCCATTTTGCACCCTGTACTTCACTTTCTCTTTTTTCTTTTCCTTGAGAATACGGCATTGTAACCATATTAAGGCAGTGGAAAAGTGCTTTCAACCTATTTGCTTTTCAAGTTATGTCGATGGGATAAGTGGTGCAGAGTTACATGAGTCTCATCTTAAAGGCGTGACATTACTGCATGGGTGTACATTATCAGATGAAGGTTCACAGTGATATTATGAGGAGGA
The DNA here is from genome assembly GCA_014706435.1 of Silurus glanis. Taxonomy (NCBI): domain Eukaryota; kingdom Metazoa; phylum Chordata; class Actinopteri; order Siluriformes; family Siluridae; genus Silurus; species Silurus glanis. Next base: position 1,306,039 of record JAAIIK010000024.1, read on the forward strand.
TGTAAGTTAAAAATGCAGGCTAATTTACTCTTTTTAAGAAGATAAAGATATTTCATCCAAAATATGTTAATGATAGGTTTCCATAACCTATGGTAGTGGCAAGTGCCTCACACTGCTTCTTATTCTGAAACACATTGTAGAAAACATTCATGTGAAATAATGTAGCATCAAAACATCTGAATTTTCAACCTTAATAAAAGTGAAGTTCTATAAATATATAGCCATGACCTTATCCAAAAAATTTAATTTCTACTTGTTTTGGAGTGCAACTATACCCAGTGTTTGCTGCATATTAAAATCTTTTTTTTTTTTTTTTTTTAAACCTAGCCTACAATGTAAGTAGTATACTTTTATAGTATACTATTAATTATACTACTATATAAGCTTTAGTTGTGATGTCTGTTTTGATCTCTGTGCCAGTGTTATTGTTGAGATGTGTGAATGTTTTGCTTAGCCCCTTTCCATTCACCATATATACGAGTATGAGTCATGCTACAATACATACAAAGGTAAAGTTTACTATTATGGAAAGCCAGATACATTTTCTATGTAATAACAGTCTATGCACATGTGATTATGTGAGTAATGTAATATATGATAGTGGAAAAATATGTTTACCCTGAAACTCCATGTTTAAACATGATGTAAATAATGTGTCAAATTAATCATTTGAGGAAATTCTGTCTGAACATTGAAACCTCATGCCCCATGCACATGTGAAAATTTACCTATGAAAATAAGGGACCATAAAATTTCATGCTATGTGTGAAATATCCAGTACATGTAAATCAGAGGTGGCAAAAGTACACACATCCTTCACTTAAGTAGAAGTACAGATACTAATGTTTTAAAATACTTGGGTAAAAGTTGAAGTATTGACTATACATTTTTACTCAAGTAAAGAAATATGGGCTCTGACATGTACTTCAGTAAAAGGTAGCCATTACTACTACCTGTTTTAGTGTCACACTGGTAACTAGACCTCACATCATATTAATATTAGGGCTATCAATCGATTAAAATATTTAATCACAACTCAATTGCCCATTTTTAATCTTTTTTTAAATGCACCATAAATTAATACTTTACGTTTTTAATAGTCTAATCAACATGGGCATGGAGAAATATGGATGCTTTATGCAAATGTATGATTTGTATTAGTGAAACCAAACTCAACATGGAGCATGATGACAAAATATTAATGTAAAAGTAATTATGGTGTTTTAAATTACAAAAATCATCAGGAAACCAAACAGAACTTTTGCTAACGTTTCCACACGGACAGTTAATGAGGAGATACTGGGGAAACTGTACCACTTCTAACTTTCATACAGACTACATAAACAGAGAATATTCAATGGTTTATTTAAAAGACATTTTGAGCTTTCTATTTATATATTTATTAAGTCTCTGAGGTGAGTATTCACTAAGATTCAGGTTGTTTTATTTATGTGCTTGTGAAAAGAGATGACAGAGATTGCAGAGAGCGCCCCCTGTCTGTTTTGTTTATTTTACAAAAGCACAGCATTTTGTTGTTATTATGAGTGTATATGAACAAAGGTAGACCCTTTACAGATTTGAATGATGTATTTCTCTCATCTGTATGATTAAAAAGACAGTGTAATTTAAGTTAGTTTTGGCATTATGAAGAAAAAATGCCACAAAACGCACCGGCACTTTTGTCGACCCCAGAGTTAATGCCCAATGTGGGCATCATGATGGATTTTGGCGCTGATTTAAGACCAGTAAAACAAATGTTTAGTGATTAAACATTTTTTCAGGTGGAGTTTATTTATTTACTTCATATCTGAGTAAAGAAAGGACGTTGTGAATAAACGTATGTTGCGCTGAAGGTTTTAATTTCGTCTCAGTTTTATTTATTTATTTATTTCAATTTTTTTTATAAAAATGGTTGAACAGAAATGTGCGCTGCATTATTCACGCGTTAATAAAATTAGTGCCGTTAAAATGAATTTGCGTTTTAATTTTGAATATAAAAATGACTACAAAAACGGATTTCAATTTTTGTTACCTAATGAATGTATCCAGGCTGAACATCCACCATATGGAACACAAGCTGAGAAAAGATGATGATGATCAGGTGATCAGGAATGTCTCTGTTCTCATTAATGTTTACAGCGCTGACTCCCTCTGTCTCATCTACGTTAACCCCATACTTCTTGTTGCCTTTTGCCTTGCTGATTTTTAGCTTCATAAACTAGTCTTCGTCTGTGGTGGTAGATTGAAAAAGCCACGCAATGACAAGAAATCGGTTGATAAGCTGAACATGGCGTGCAATTAGAAGAAAAATATTCATGATGTCACCAAACAGATTAAAATTAATGTAACGAGTCTGGTTTGAAAATGTAAGAAGTAGAAGGTACAGATATTTGTGTAAAAATGTATTGAGTAAAAGTAAAAAGTTGTCCGAAAAAATAATTAGTCAAGTAAATTACTGATTCCAGAAAAATCTACTTAAGTACAGTAACGAAGTATTTGTACTTCGTTACTTCCCACCTCTGATGTAAATGTCATGTCAATCTTTGAGGGTCATTAGAAGAAATGGTAAAGTCATCAAATGGTAAAGGCCGGAACACAAGTCATCCAATCCAATTCATATTTAGGGTCTAAGTGTCTAATAGTGAGTAAGCGCACAAAGCTAATGCAACTTAATACATCCTAATCTGTACTTAATTCCTTTCTATTCACGCCACAGTAGGAGGGTTTTTTACTCCTATGTGTGTGCACTGGCATTGTGTATCATCAAAAAGCCTCAAATGAAACGGCCTACTTGAGCGTTGATGAAAGCTGCCGTGATGAGGCCGGGGCCTTAAGGGATACAGGAGGCTGTTATTTATTTATTTAATTTCCCTCCTCATAGCCTACTAAGAATTTCACAGTGCCACTGAAAGCTGTCATATCACTCTGTGAGGTCTGACACTCTTTGCTAATGTATAATTTATGTGACATGTTTTTAGTACGGCTATCCGTAATGCCGTTATATTATTTCCGAACGTCTTCGGATTCCCAGTGGAGATCAGGCTATACAAATCAGCGTAGTCTCCCACCACAACAGGGCCAAAGATTAATGACAAATGCAGCAAGGACAAATGAGAGCGTCCAGCGATATCAGGCAAAGTTTTGCATATGAAATGCCTCGGCACATATCCTAGAGGCTGAAAAACAAAGGGAGGCGTTCTCATATGGCCCGCACTGACCCCTATTCACAGTTACACAAGAACCGAGTCTCGACGACAGACGTTTGGCTCTCACATCGTAATCACAGCCTTTTGTCTTACTTGCTGGTAACCAGGAATGTTTTGTTAAAAATGTAGAATAGCAAGAATGTGCTACTGTTTATGGTGTGCGTACCTTTTTTTTTAACCAGTCCACACTTTTACACCCTGACCCAGTGCTATGTGAGATGCATCATTTATTGTAAATATTAAAAATGAATAAATAAATATTAAGAAGGAGCCACATAGTATTTCATATTGAACCCTTGTCATTATTACACATAACAGAACACACCTGCTCATGGTTAAAGCTTACGGGCCTGTGGCATGTACCATATGTCCAGAAAGTGAAAGAGAAAGACAGAGAGAGAAAGAGAGAGAGAGAGAGAGAGAGAGAGAGAGAGAGAGAGAGAGAGAGAGAGAGAGA
>JAAIIK010000024.1:1313778-1329370 GCA_014706435.1 Silurus glanis
GTGTGTGTGTGTGTGTGTGTGTGTGTGTGTGTGTGTGTGTGTGTGTGGGTGTGGGGGGGTGTTAATGTCCTTAAAGGTTTAATGTTTCGTTTAGGCCGACTGCGAATGCTTGAGCTGTGTAAAGCAGAAAGTGCTTTTCCTGGGCCTTTGATGGATCTATGGTGTTTTCCCAGCGACTGGGTTCAATTAAGACCGGCCAGCTTTATTGTCCTCAACACATAAATCAGCCTGTGAATCAAGTCACTCGAGGAAAAGCGAGAGAATACAGAGAAGCGAATGAAAGAGTGAAAAGATGGATGGATGGTGCAATGGTAGAACTCACAGAGAAAGAGAGAAGACGGCAGGCTGCATGAAGTCTCTCTGAGAACAAAATGTGTGATTAGAGCAGCAGCAGTGGTCATTAGTGACACTAATGAGTGCACTATCTACGTCGGCATTGAAGTGCTTGCTAACGAGGCCTTGTTCATCATCAGTGAACACAAGCTGTGGCATAATCCTGTCGACTCTCCTCGGCAGGGGGAGCAGCCTCACTCTGCACAGGACGGATAAGCTTGACGCACACTTCTGACATAAACATGAAGCGAGTAATTATTAGATTTTTCCCCTCAACTATTTTTGTCATCTCTGTCCTTACCTTTTTATTCTTTTATTTAGTGGAACCTTACAAAGCATTCAATAGGCACTTAAAATGCACACAACAAAATATGCATAATAATGTAAATCTCACAACCAATGTGATTAGTCGGTAGATTCTTTCATTTACATGTTTTGCTTTCGCTGAAAATTTAGAATGTTGGCTTACATATAGCATCCAACATCCTTACCCATCCAAAAGAGTTTTCTAGGATTATATGATTGCTAAAAAGGATATAATAATAATAGAGCATTATGTCATGCACACTCAGAGACAGTAATGTTATGTGACACTTTCCACATATAATAAATGAGTTCTCCTACTGCCACACAGCTACTGGAATAGCTTTCAACTTAAACTCTATGATCGTGTACAGTCTATGGTTTGCAGACTGTAATTTATTTACACGGTTTTTCTTCAAGCCAATATTGTTTCTTTTTCTTATTTTTTTTTATTCTATACTGTTCTGTTATATTTCTGCCTAGTTAGTGTTTACTGTGTTGAGTATATATTGTCCTGTTTATATTTTGTATTTTGCACTTTTCTCTTTCTACTGTTGCATTTATTGCAGTTCTGTACCCCAGGAGGGTACTCTCATGGGACTTTAGCTCACCTGGCAAAATAAATATATGTTTTTTTTTATTATTATTATTAAAATTATTACACATATTATTAGTATAATTAGTATTATTAGTATTTAGAATAAAGCATGAAAATACAATAGTTACAGAAAATATACTAAAGCTGCAAAACATGTAACTTTCCCGGTCCCACACCAGTGACAAGGGAAGATACAATTTGGTTTCTTTCTATTTTTCCAAATGAAGAAATGACAAAACCCATTTGGGACGCTTATATTATAGAAGTCAATCTGACCCTCATCTGTTATCTCCTTCCTCCAGCACAAGAGGGCACTGCAGCCCAGACATTATAATCTCTCACTACAGGGTGCAGAGTAACAGCTGATAAAGACAAGGCACGCGATGGATGTGTGATAGTGAGGGGGGGTTGTGCACTCCATAGATTCCAAAACACTTATTATCTCTTTGATTCATTCCTGATCGCTAAATATTTTCACTGGCAAATCCTCCCACCAGGCCACGAGCCACTGCCTTCTCCTTGCGTTCTGTGTCCTTGTGTTTCTTCTTACAGTGGCAGAAAAAAAGGATGGTGATTGTGAGGAAATTTTATCTGCTACTTACTAAGATTTCAGTGAGAATTTTGTGAGAACATTTTGTGAGGTTGAGCTCAACAGCAGGGTTATTTCAGACCCCCCCCCCCCAAAAATAAAAAATACCATTTGTCATGGTTAAAAAAATAAAGAGGAGATCAATGAAAAAAACAACACAATAACAAAAATAAAGAGATGGTTTGGGGCTTTTGCTAACTCCTGTTTCTCTTTTCCTCTCAGCTCCAGCAAATCAGATGAACAAGTTTGTCTTTTCTCTTTACACACACTTTCTCGCACGTGACCCGTGACTCAGTCATACCCTGTAATTAAAGATGTAAAAAAAAAAAAAAAAGAAAAAAACAAATGAAAATCTGCCTGTAATGCATTTTAATTATGTGCAAAAGCATGAGTGTGAAATGGGGTTTAGTTGATGATAATTTGTGCATTTTAATCCTGACAGGAAGAAATCATCAGATCACAAGCCTGCCGTGCAACTCTTTTTCATACAATAAAGAAAAACAAACAGGGCACGCCATATGACAATAATATCTTCCAATGTTGTTTCACACCAGGAAAATGCTAAGCAGATTGTAATAAAGATATTATAACAAGATTACAAATCTGCCTAATTGCTCAATTTACCCACAGGTTGTAATAAACATGATATAACAGACTGCAATAAACACAATATAAAAGACTGTAATAAACACAATATGACAGACAGTAATAAACACATAAACATAATATGTTTACTTCCTTAAAAACCTACGTTTCTCACAGAATTTACTAACCTAGTGCTCTATTCTACTGTCACTGTCACTTTGTCAATCACTCACTCACTCACTCATTCTACTGCTGTGCTCACACACTCACTTACATACTTACATACTTGTTAAATCAGTGTTGACACAAGCAATACACAGTTATTACACAGTTTAGCTTCAAAAGTACAACTGGCCATAATTTAAGTGTTTATTTAGATGGATCTTCAGCCGTAGGACAAAAAAACATTAGTAAATCTCGTGTTAAATAGGAGTCATTCTTAACGCACAGAGTGACAGCAACATCCTGTTTACAAATAAATGCAGTCATATGACCTTAACAAAATCATATGACCTTAACATCATTATTTTATTTTAGGCAACAAAAAAAAAAAGAGATAATAAGATTGTGACTATGCATGCATTCAGATGTCCATTACTGTTTCTTTATTATAGCAATGCTCTAATAACAGTGTCAGAAAGGCGTAAATATCCATTTTGTCAAGTTCAAATCTTATTTGTCGCATACATAACCATACACAGTATTAAATGCAGTAAATTTAAAAAGTTGCAGAATATAAATCTAGGAATTAAATGTATTTACAGTATACTAGCACAATAAAATACCATAAAAAAAATAAAATCACATAGAATAGGAAGCAAATAATACATTTGTAAATATAAATAGAATATTGTTGCATTAATAACAATAGAATAATATATGCAGTATATATGTCTAATTTAGGGGGAGTGGTGGCTCCAGCGGTTAAGGCGTTGGGTTGCCGATCGGAAGGTCGGGGGTTCAAGCCCCGGTATCGCCAAGCTGCCACTCTTGGGCCCTTGAGCAAGGCCCTTAACCCTCTATGCTCCGGGGGTCCCTTACGAGGGAAATATCAAGGTCCGTGACGTCGGAGTGACGTGGGGCCGCCTTCCCGTGGGCTCACCACCTGCAGGAGGGACCGTAAGGGACGGTGCTGTGAGGATTGGGCAGCAGTCGAAGGCGGGGGCCTGCTTAGACTGCTGCCCCCGCGACCCGAATTACGGATAAGCGGGAGAAAATGAATGAATGAATGAATGTCTAATTTATGTATTGATTCTATTGTTATAACAACATTACTTTTTAGTTGCTGACATTTAGGGCAGGTACAATATAGCTAGTTTATTTATTAATTAATGTATGTTTATTTACTATTTGTAATCATTTTTACTTAACTACAGAACTTTGGTGAATCCAGATTCCCCCCAATCATTTACACATAGGACTGTTAATGTGTGGTCATGTTTCTAAATCCTGGGAGGAAACAAGAGGAAGCAAATCCATGCAAAATTATAACCAGTGCTCAAGAATGAATTTCAGACACTGAAATTATGAGGAACTCCACTTCATCAACTGCAGTCATACAGTCCTCAGTCTTACAGTACTTTTGTCTTCATTTTCCATCAACAAAGTTTTTTACACTGGGTTTTGAAATCAATTATAATAACAAGGACCACACCAATAAATATTAAAAAAATATACATTCATTTTAATCAGCATTTATGTTACGCTTAGACTTTAGAGACATACAGTTACTCACCACATTCACATTATATACAAGGTAAAATCACAATATATGGTATAATTATTGTAAAACATTTTGAAAGAATTTGTTATATTTTTTTTCTTTATATGATTTGAAGCATAATTTCAGGACCGTTTGTTAAAAAAGGTTTTGATTGAACACAGTAAAAGATACTGAAGCGTCCTGAATGATTAAATGTCTCAGCATTATATTTTTTCAAAGTAATGTGTTCAAGCATCTAAAGCCGCGGCACAAGGTGCAACGAGGGCGCAGGCCTAAGCGAGACCTGGCATGTGTCCCCAGAGGGAGTGTGCAGTGCGGCAGACAACAGATGAGGGCTTGAGATAAGCGTCCTAAACACTTTTAGGTGTGAAACCTGACACCTGAGTGTACATTTGAGTCTAGACATGTTTGATCAACACCTCAAAAGAAGACTAAAAACGTGTGGATGGAGTGGAGGAAACAGGATGGGTGGCAGTGAAAGCCCACAAGTGTGCTTACAAACTCAGTGGCACACACTTCATGAGCTTAAACATGTGTTGACAATCACTAAATCAAACTTATCACAGACATAACTGGTTTTACACCCTCGGGAACCCTATGCTGGATTACACCTAGTCCATTAGAGGTTATCAAGTGCACACTTTCGTATACTGATTCGCAATCAGTACTGATAAGAATATAAAATATGTGATAATATGAACTGATAATATGTATATATATATATATATATATATATATATATATATATATATATATATATATATATATATATATAGGTGTGTTACAAATTTTAGAGCACATAATTAGTGATCGTGACCTTTTTCATTTGTATATTATGATTGTTTTAATAAAATACACCATAGCATGTTTTTCTATGCCTTACTTGGATTTTCTCAGTATAGACCAGTAAACTCCTTTTTATGTTTTACCAGGAATGTTATCATGGTGTGTTCAAAGGGTTTTTAGTGGCAGGAAAGTAGAAACCTTGAAAAAAGCTACAACAAGAAGCTTATATAATCATTCATTTGAATGTATTGAATCAGTTTGGACCCTTTCACCATCTCATTGTTTGTCTCTGAAGTACTTTCTTCTAGTAGTACTGTTGCCTTGTGGGCCCCTTTTCTAACTCACCATATCTGTGGAATGCCACTGACTGTGCTCTCTGATCTTGATCAACTATTAATTATACATGGAGTTTCCTAGGTTTCTCTGAACCCTGTGTTTTTTGGGGTGACTGATGCAGGGGGCCTCCTGGAATTAGAGCACTGAGAGGTGTCCTCGTACGTGCCCGTTCTCTATTATTAATCAGAGCCTAAGTGAGGGCAGCCTGGGGGTCAGCTCCTATTAGTGCCAGCTGGGACAGGAAGCCCACGTCCACAGATTGGGCATTTCACGCTGCACTGCTCCCACCACTCAGGCCCCAGATTTGATATTAATATCCATTTAGGATCTCTTCTCTCATCTCATTGAGATGATCAGATTCAGCACTCGGCCTCCTGACACTCATTAAGCTGTTGCGTGATTTTTTTTTAATTGTAATGAAGAGGTTTTTCTGTTTCAGGTGAAGATTAATGGATAAAGATCTGTGTGAAGTTTGAGGGGTTTTGTTCTAGACATAGATACTTTGGTAAAGCGATTGTGCTATGCTAGAAGTAACCATAGCTAATGTCTTCACTTGCACACACACATAAACAACATGTCCTGCATATTTTCTTTTGCAATCATCTTCAGGGTGAGAACAGCATCTGATATTGGAATTTTTGATTTTTTTTTAACAATAACTGTTGGCCTTGGCAATAAGTGAAGACGACGAACCACTTTAGCGTGACAGTAGCAACAAAGGCGACGGAGAATGACTTTGCCACCCAGTGCCAAATATCCAGCTGTTATCTGATGCCATCAGATCTTGTTAGCGGACAAACTACAGACAGGAGATTGAGGTTTGTGTAGAAAGGGGGAGAGGGAGACACGGCTGAGCGATTCAGATTCGCACCACAAACAGAATTATAGGTGTGAATGGGGGGGGGGTTGGTGGCAGTGGATTTTCACCCTAGGGCTTGAAATGGTGACTTCGTCCCCGTCTTTTAGTCATTATCCTCTCTAACAACTGCTGCCTCCTGAAACAAGACAGGGGTCAGATGTCAGGTCAAAGGACATTTCACGGACAAGGCTCCAGTGACTTGAGCTTAGCTTCCGCTTGTCAAATGTGCAGCTCCTGGGGGGTTTTCTGGTGTTTTACTTGCTACTGACATTGATAAACAATTCAATTAGACAGAAAGATGACTGTTAACACATCGAGCCTTTCTTTCATTCTGAGACTAAATCAGTCAATCTACCATCACTGCATACTGAGTGAGAAAAAGAGATAATTAGTGGTACTAAATACCCAGCCTTTTACTGGAACTTGGAATTGGGTGTGCACATTTGTGTGTTTGTGTACGTGTATGTATGTGTGTGTGTGTGTGTGTGTGTGTGTGTGTGTGTGTGTGTGTGTGTTTGGACTTGCTCCTGACTGTCAACTCATAATTAAGATGCCCTAAAGAGAACACTATAGAAGCGATGACTGAAGAAATGATTGCTGCTTTTCATCAGAAAGAAAGCCGACAAGGAGGGAGGAGAAATGTATACGTGTGTGTATGTGTGTAAATGTTAGGGACTAATAAGGGAGGGGTGCAATAAAAGATTTTTTGGCAAGATTGGCAGATTTGACAGGCATTTGACTGAATTTCAATGACATTCAAGTTCCAGGTTCGTAGTAGGCCTGCACACTCTGTCTCTTATCTTATTTTATAAAACATATGACTCATTTCCTTATGTCATCCCAGTTTATTTTGACATCTTTGCAATGTTATTGTGCATTATGTAAATATTCCAATGGCCACATGTTATTAAGATTGCAAATTCAACTCAAGGGATTGGGATTTAGGAGGACAAGAAGCTCTCCTACTTTCATAGGAATCATACTATATAAGCCATCAATACTGACATTATTGAAATGTAATAAAAACTAAATTTAGATTATTTATTTTTTTGCCAGTATAGTAATACAACAAAATGATACATTATTCTTTAAATAATGTAAGGTTAAAATATTTGAACAAAGGAACTATCTATTTTGTGAACAGTTATCTATAAAGCAGTGATTAAATGTATGACATGATAATTATCGTTATTTCTATTATCATCACCATAATGCGATGCAATGATTTACCTTTCCATTCAATTAAAATACTGAAGCTCAGTTCCATTCACTTGGCTTACAATTAGAATTTCTTCCTTTCTGTACTGTCTATACTTAAAAAATGGTAATAACAGCATCCCGAATCTTGGCACAAAACCCAAAGTAGGGTGCGCCCATCTCTTTATCCTGTTTCTGTTTCTTTTATCGTGCGTTTTTTGTGTGTGTGAATGGATCTGATGTTTGCCCCAGGCTGGAAAGTGTGCAAGTGTGGAGGAATGTGTGTATGTGTGTGTGAGGTCACCTTGAGCACCAGGTTTGGGTCCTCTGTGTCCCTCTGTGTCCCTCTTTTCCGTGCTTCACTGAGTGCTCCGCCAAGCGCAACACTCCCTCACCTGCAGCGCTTTCTAGCCCTCTGAGACTCCGGCCATTTACAGCGGATTAGAGAGAGAAGGGAAGAGGGAGGGAAAGAGAGAAAGAGAGAAAGAATCAAAGATGACAATTCTGGTCAGTTTGAAAAGGCTGTATAGATGACTACAGATGTGTGCTTATAAATTTTTTTTTTTATTATTATTATCAAATCACATTTACACATAAGCTCAGAGAAAGGGAACATGACAAAATAACTTTGGTGGTCCTTCAAGAATCATGTAGCTTTTCTTAGTCAACATGCTTTAAATAGATACACAGAGATACACAATATGTTCACATTCCAGGACAATGGATTTCCATGAGATGCCGAAGATGTGTACTAGTGGATCAGGCAAGCACACAAAAGCAATGTGAGCATCTCCTGCACCAGCAGTGCCAGAGCCTCTGGCACAATTGGCTACTTGGTAAGAAATGCACGGTTAGTGCCAGAAAAAAACCTGTCCAAAGCAATAGAGGGTCAGTAAAATGAATAATAGAGCCAGTATTTTCAGTAGGAGAAACTACTATAGTGTAAAAATATGGTTTTCCAATCACACTTCAATTCCCCTGAGATCCAGACTGATGATGATTTTTTTTTAAAACTGTAGTAAGAATTTTTACTTAATGCAGTAAACAGTCATGCATTATAGTCTATGGTTTGAGGAGCAAAGGAAATTCTAGAAATTATAGAACTTATCCTTATCTGTTTTGTAAAGTAATTTTCTTAGTGTGATGGTGGTTGGATAAGATAAATTACCAGGCCCAAGGCAAGCTGTGCTACTGACATACTCATAGCATTTTCAAGTGCATAATGTTGACTGTCAAAATTAGTTGGATGTAACCCAAGTCCAAAGATAAATGGACTGACATGTTTTCTGAACGTTAAGAGATTTTCGCTGGTGAAAAATGAGAAGCAGTTGCTAATCACCCATGAAACCTCTGCTTATTCATATGTCTTTTTCCAGTCAGATTTCCGGTGACAAGTTAAAACCACGTCCCACATTTCAATTTTCACACTTGAAATTTTGAACGATCACACCAGATAAATATACAGGGTACAGTATATTTTTGTATAAGATTTGGTGTTAATTTGATATGTAAATAAGACATTCATGTAAATAGTTAATAATGAAATCATTGAATTTAAGAAAAAGGACTACATAACATTTTGGGATATTAAGTTTCGCAATAATGATTAAATATAGACAGATTTTGTGTCTGACCATTTCTGCAGTCTTTTAAATGCAAGACAAATTCATGCTAGTTGTACAAAAAGTAATAGTAAGAAAGTATCCAAAAGATTTTCTTTTTATTTCCTGCCAAATCTTTTTAATAATCAGGGACTTTCTCTACAAGGCATTATTTCTACTATACATGTACAGTTACATTTACACTGGCTAATTTGATCAACATTATAACAGCATAATTCAAACTCTGACTATTATGGTATCATACTGTATAATAATGCATTACTATGTTATTCTAAATAATTATCATAGGCCAAGAATGAAATTATTGTATAATTCTATTGACCTAGCATCATACCTGTAGCAATTGATAGCATAATTTACATTTTAATTACTTGTTTATAGCCAGACTATGTAAAGCTGTCTAATAAAGCAGCAGTGCCTTTTAAAAAATAAATGGTTTAACATTTTTATGTGTCATTCAAATAAGTGTTTTGATTTCTGTATGCAATATGTATGTCTCAAGGTTTATTTATTATACACAGCCAGCAGGAGTGTAGGCACAGCGGTGTATTAGCCAAAAGAAAAAATGCCTTACAAATTTGTGGCAACCGATATTAATGAGTGCTAATAGTTGTAATTATTTAACACGATTCATTACTACAGCTTGTTAATAAAGTGGAGCTTTATAGTGGTGTATAATGCAGAAGCTTCTGAGCTAGACCTTACATTTACATTTACATTTGCGGCATTTAGCAGACGCCCTTGTCCAGAGCGACGTAAAAAAGTGCTTTGAGTCTCTAGCAATGAATAAATCTACACTGGTATGCCAGATTACAAACTAAATATAAATAAAACTCTTAAATTCTACAAAGCAAACTTGGAAAGTGCTAATTTAAGTGTTTCAGGAAGAGGTAGGTCTTGAAGATAGCCAGGGACTTCCCTGTACAAACATCTAGGTGGTGTAACAGAGAAAAGCCTTGAAGTATACTTACCTCTCATTCTGAGAGAAGGTGGTACCAGTTGAGCAGTGCTGGAGGATCTCAGACAGCGTGGTGCGGTGTGAGGTGTGATGAGGTCTCTGAGGTAAGATGGTGCTAGTCTATTTTTGGCCTTGTAGGCAAGCACCAGTGTTTTGAATTTGATACATGCAGCTACTGGAAGACAGAAAAGGGAGCGCAGCAGTTGGGGGATGTGGGAGAACTGTGCAGCTGTGTTTTGGATCATTTGCAGTGGATGAATAGCGTTCAGAGGAAGACCTGCAAGCAGAGAGTTGCGGTAATCCAGTCTTGAAATGACAAGAGACTGAACAAGCACCTGGGCAGCCTGTGTGGATAGAAATGGCCAAATCCTTTTGGATGTTGTAGAGAAGAAATTGGCAGGAACAAGCCACATTAGCGACATGTGAGAAAAGGGCAGTTGATTGTCCATAGTTACCCCAAGGTTACGAGCAGTGGCTGAAGGGGAGAGCAGAGAGTCATGAAGAGTTATTCGGAGATCTTGACCTGGAGATTTATCACCTGGGATCACCAGCAGTTCTGTTTTGCTGGGGTTGAGTTTTAGTTGGTTGAGTTTTAGTTGATGAGCACTTATCCATGAAGATATGTCTGTCAAGCATGCCGAGATCCGAGCGGAAGCTGTGGTATGTGATAGAGGGAAAGAAAAGATGAGTTGAGTGTCATTTGCATAGCAGTGGTAAGAAAACCCATGTGAGGATATGACTTCACCAATGGAGTGGGTATAGAAGAAGAAAAGGAGGGGACCAAGTATCGAGCCTTGTGGGACACCAGTGGTGAGTCTGCACGGAGCAGATGTGGATCCCCTCCATGTTACCTGGTATGAGCGACCTTCCAGGTAGGAAGCAAACCATTCCCATGCTGTTCCGTGGATACCGAGGCTCTTGAGGGTAGACAAGAAAATCTTGTGGTTGACTGTGTCAAATGCTGCTGAAAGGTACGGGAAGATAAGTACAGATGACAGCTTGGCTGATAAAGCAGCATGCAGTTTCTCAGAAACAGCCAAAAGGGCCTTCTCTGTGGAATGTGCCGCTTTGAATCAAGACTGGTTTGGATCATGGAGGTTCTTCTGTGAGAGATCAGTTGGTTAAAAACAGTGTGTTCCAGAGATTTAGAAAGAAAGGAGAGAAGTGATACCGGTCTGTATTTATTGATGTCTGATGGGTCCAGAGCAGGTTTCTTTAAGATAGAAATGACCCTTGCTTGCTTGAAGGTAGTTGGCACATAGCCAGATGTTAAGGACCCATTGATGATTGTGGAGATGAAGGGCAGGAGATCTGGTGTGATGGTCTGAAGCATAGTTGAAGGAATTGGATCCAGAGGACAGGTGGTGGGATTGCAAGATTGGATGACTTGCAGTATCTCATCTTCTGTTAAGGTTGTGAAGCTTGACAACAAAGGAGTAGTGGATTCCTGGCTGTATTGTGCAGTCATTGTTGGGGAGGAAGTGAAGGTCTGGCAGATTTCCTTTACCTTTTTATCATAGAAGGAGGCAAAGTCATTAGCAGTCAGGGAGGATGGAGCAGGTGTGGCAGGGGGGTTGAGTAGTGATGAGAAGATGTTGTGGAGCTTACAAGGATCTTGTACAGAGGCCTTCACCTTTTCCTAGTAGAAGGCAGTTTTAGCAGAGGTCACATCCGAAGAAAACTTGGTCAGGAGTGCACGGTAAGATGCGAGGTCTACATCGAGTTGTGATTTTTTTCCACTTCCTCTCTGCTGATCTGAGTTCTCGTCGATTGCTTCGCAAAATTTCTGACAGCCAGGGTGTGGGACAAGAAGTCTTCTTGGGTTTTGTAGTCAAGGGGCAGAGGAGGTCCACGGTTGAGGAAAACAATGATGGGAAGGAGTCAGTAGCAAACTCCAAGGGTAGAGAGGAAAAGGAGTCAGGGTCAGGAAGAGATGAAAAAGTACAGGAAGCTACAGAGGAGGGAGAGATGGAGTGAAGGTTAGGACGGATAAGAGAGACATGTAAATTGTTTTTCGGTAGAATGGGAAGAGTGATTGAAATGGAAACCAGGTGATGATCAGAAATTGGAAGTGGAGTGGCAGTCATGTCTGTAGCTGGGGTAGGGCGGGTGAAAACAAGGTCCAGGACATTTCCTCTCTTGTGTGTTGGAGGGCAGTTGTTAAATGTAAAGGAGAAGGTATTCAGAAAAGTCAGGAAGCAAGATGACTGAAGTTTGTCAGATAGGATGTTAAAGTCACCAATAACTGTCAGAGGGGTGCTGTCAGAAGGGAAAGTACTGAGGAGTGTATCCATCTATTTAGGAAGTCTCCAAGGGGACCAGGAGGGCGGTAGATGAAATGACGAAGAGGCTGATTGGAGAGGTTACTGAAACTGCATGGAATTAAAAAAAAAGACATGGTTAAATGAGACAAAGGGAGAGGTGAGGGAGAGGGAGACCTTGGTAATAATTTGCATTACAGCACATTTAAAATCTAATATCACAATGTTTCTGAGCACTAATGTGGCTTTTTTTTTTACATGTATGTTAACATTATATCTAAAATTGTTATGAGTGTGCAGCAATGTGAGATGTCTGGCTGGCACCAGATCAGGTAAAGTTCTCAATCTATTGAAATATAAACTAGAGATGGGAGTTTAATAAGTGCAATATGGCAAGACACCAAACTATCTAGACTATATCCTGTCTTTAGCATTTTTTTATGCGTGTTTAATTTTGCATGCGAGTTTAATGTGATCAGACATTTTTTATGCCCAAAATTGCTCAAATATATACCATTTTGTTGTTATTTGTTGAGGTTTATAGTTAGTTATGGCAATTGCTTCTGTGTCTACAGAGTTTATTACAAAGCATCCATTTTGTGAATGTCTCAAATTTATATTTTTTTTATTTTATTACATTTTATTTAAGTCATTTCTCTAACATTTTGCGAAAACTTAAGAGGTCTTACATTGTAATACAGCAACAACCTGTGCAGAGCTGGTGAATTCTATGCCCTGGAGGATTAAGGCAGTGCTAGATAACAATGGTGCTCACACAAAATATTGACACCTTGGACACAGTTTTGATATGTTCACTTAGGGTGTACTCAGTTTTGTTGCTAGTTATTTTGACAATAATGGCTGTATGTTTCAGAGGAAAGTAAATCTTTACTACTATATAAGTTGCACATTGACTACTCTAAAATATATCCAAGTTTCATTTCTATAGTATTTTACCTTGAGAAAATATACTATAATGGTTACTGAAATTTAAGGGATGTAAACATTTTTGTGAGATACTGTACAGTATATGTACTATATATAAAATAATACTGTATGGGTATTATAGGACTTTTGCAGTCGTTTTTTTTTGTTAGAATATGAAAATATTTCAAGAGATGTTTTAACTATTTGGTAAGATGTAAGACTTTCAAGGTCAAGCTCCTGAAGCTTGGATCACAATTATTCAAGTAAACCAGTAGAATTAAACCTGCAAAATAGTTATTAATATTAAGATATTTATTTTACTATCTAATGAGGGTTCATGTCTTTGGGCTGTGAAACAATAAGGACATCCTGCTCAACAATGTTAGGAAAAAGAATTATCCCTGCATTTGTACTCACCACTCCCTCATGACGAGTTGAATAATGAGTGGATAATACCTTTGGCTGTCTCAACAAAACAGAACAATTAAAACACTTCAAAGAGCGAGCCGTCTGGCTTCGGTTTCTTTTCGGTTGAGTGAACGTCATGTCGTAACAAGCATAATTGTTTCATAATTTCCGCCCTGCAGTCAAACAAGAAAGGCCCCTTTTGTTTTGTTTTCTGAATTACTCCAAAGCTTTGACATGCTAACAAGTCCTTTGTGCATTACAAGGTGCGGCACCTGTTTTAAGATTTCACTAATACCTGTTATTATAACATTAAATGCATATAGTGTTCTAAAAACAATTGACTGTTATTTGCACAAATGCAAATGAGTTGAGTTGAGAAAAAATATGACCTGATTTTTCTCCCTATCACCTACAGGAGGCTCTTTGGGAGAAATTGAGAACAGGTTTTCCCTTCATTCTTTTTGAGAAAAGGAAGTGAATCCAAACCTCAGTCCGAGATCTCCACACCCTTCAGCAAGAGTCCATTCAGGTATGAGCAGGAGCATACACACACACAAAGGGCTGATTTTGGCAGCCGGGTCACACTCTCATGGAGATGAAAAGAGCAGCCCTACCAGATAAATAAAAACTTATTGTGGTGGCACAAAGACACTGGGTTAACCTCTCAACCTCATCCGCTTCCTTTAAAGTCAGTTTCACTCTGCTGTATGGTGTGTTAGGGACAGAGTGTGCAGAAATATAGAATATACTGTACAACTACAAACTTGTAATAATTCTCTTGTCAGCTCATATGAAAATGTGTAGATAGATAAAATAGTTAAAAATAGCACATTTACAATGATTTACTTGAATGTATCCAATCAGACAAGGCCTGTTTGGTATCTTATGTTTGCTCAGTTTTAAATTGTAAAGGAAGTCTGTACCATTAAATCTTCATACACTCATGGAATCCTTGTACTTCTAAAAAAAAAGATTAGGTAGTCTGTATTCACAAATTGTTGAACTGCAAAATATACATAAAACTAATGGAAAACTTCTAGGTTTGTAAGTATGGGATGTACCAAAATGAATGTTATCAAAAAAGTAATGTTTAATGTTTTTGGTTTAAAGTTTTAACAAATGGTTTAAAGTTTTAACAAGTCTTGCCACACCATTATTTGTCTATCTGTAAAATAGGATATGTTTTACGTTTAATTGTTCATTATGTTCAATATTTGTTTAAGGTATGAAATAGCCTTGAAGTTATAGCTTTAACTGTAACTTCACCCAATTATACATGCCAGTATTTAAATTTGCTGGACACATTTATGTATGCTATAAACCAACCACTTTTGTGTCATAATCTTGTAAATATTTTCCCCCAATCTGATTCTTTGTTCTGAAAAGATGAGTTATAAAACATCTTCATACTTTAACACATGCTCAGACATTGCAACGTAGTATGCATGTCCATTTAAATTTCACCAGCCTGAGAGCTGTCATGATCCTGATTCTCTTGTGGTGCCAGATCTTGTAGTCAAGGCATCTGGACTAAAGGTCCAGTTACACATTAAATGAACAGAAAAGGTGCTGGCTTGTGCACTGGCCTTGTTTTAATGCAATTACCATCATTTAGCCTTCACAATCCATACGAGAGGATTCCTGTGGTGCATTTAGTAACAAAAACAGTTTATCAACAAATAGAATGGGGGTTTTGTTATGTGCTACATGCCATCTGACCATGTGGTAACTGTTCACCTTGATCTTGTGCGCTGTCTGAAGTAGAATGCATCAATAAAGAATAGTTGAAAAGAAAAATAAAGGAAAATAATGATTACTGATTAAAAGGAGAGTGAATACATTTTGTACTATGCTCCAATTTGGCCTACTGAAATACAAACATGCTACCTTCTTTTCCTAGTTGTGTGTGTTAATCGCTTAAAGGTCTTTAGTCTTTTAAAAAAGGGAATGCAAACACAAACTGGAATATGTCCTGTGTCCAATGATACTATTCTTTGACTGTCTTACTCAACCTCTTCTTTTTTTCTTCTCTAATTTGCCAATTATTATTATTATTATTATTATTATTATTATTATTATTATTATTATTATTATTATTATTATTATT
>JAAIIK010000024.1:1355139-1371347 GCA_014706435.1 Silurus glanis
TGTGTGTGTGTGTGTGTGTGTGTGTGTGTGTGTGTGTGTGTGTGTGTTTTACGTGGTTCAAGTTTCCAAAGTGAAAAATTGTCCCTCTGCTGAACTTTTTCCCACATGGTTATTTTACATGGCCGTGGCGTGCGCGGTCGGGTACGGGTCGATCCCGCTCTTCCCCATGCCGGGGAAGAGGATGTAGGCGACGGGAGGCTGCAGGCTGGACGCCGCCGACCACGCTGTGCAGTTGCAGGGCACCACGTAGCCCGGGTTGGTGGGTGACGGGTGTGTGTGTGTGTGCTGGCCCGGACACGCCAGTCCGCCGAACGCGCCGTTCTGGTAGCCGAGCGAGGAGGCGTAGGGCAGCGAGCCGGCGGCGGCAGCGGCAAGGGCGTGTGGCATATCGGCCATCTTCTGCGCGGCGCTGGAGCTGAACTGACTCGGGTCAAGGAACGAGTAGGGCGCAGAGGCCGCCGGCGGAAAGAACGCACGCGCTTTTTCCGGGCCGGAAACCAGCAACGAGTCGGCACCGGAAACCGGAAGTGCTTTCAAGTGCTCAGCATCGCCCAAGTAGGGTAGCGGGAACACATACCGGTCCTTCTTGAGCAGGTTCTTGGGCTTGCGGCGCGGCCGGTACTTGTAGTCCGGGTGCTCTTTCATGTGCTGCGCGCGCAGCCGCTTGGCCTCATCAATGTAGGGCCGCTTCTCAGACTCGGAGAGAAGCTTCCACTCGGCACCGAGCCTCTTACTGATCTCAGAGTTGTGCATCTTGGGATTCTCTTGGGCCATTTTCCTCCTCTGGCCGCGGGACCATACCATGAAGGCGTTCATGGGTCTCTTGATGTGATCGGCCGGTTTGGACATGGCTTTTTTTTTTTTTCAGGCGACAGTCACAGCGTTCAGTCCTTGTTAAAAAAATAACGTCAAAAATGGTAATGCCACCAAAACCGAGTGGAGAAAAATAATTCACCTGTCTTGCTGAAGGACGCCGATCATGCCACTTCTGGAGAGTCGAAGAAGAACTGTAAAAAAGGCATCAGTGAAAAAAAAAAGGAAAAGAAAAAAAAAAACATCCAAACCGCGCAACTCTTTCGAGTTTCGGCAAAATCTCTAGAAATGTTTCTTTCCTTCTCAACACAGAGTACAGCAGCCAAACATCCGCCGAGGTGAGGCAAAAAAAAGTCCCGTGGTCGCCGAGTGAACTCTGGGTGTCTGTGTGTGTGTGTGTGTGTGCCTGTCTGCGCGCGCGTGTGTGTGTGTGTGTGTGTGTTTTCTCTTCCCTCTCGGAGGTTTGTCGTCTTTTGCGACGCACCTGGCTTAGGAAATGAGTAGAAAAAGCTCGTGAATGGAAGCCAAAAGGCGGCGGAGTTGAAAGGCTGGGCTGCGCATAAACGGCAGGGCGTTCACTGTCCAACCTGAGCGCCCAATCAGCACTAAGACAGACAGATATACACACACACACACACACACACGCACACGCACACGCGCGCGCGTAACACCTACGGACAATGCGCACACGCGCGCACCCCCACACACCCCCACCCCACCCCGCCGCGCGGACCATATCACAACGCCAATAAAGATTTGAGGAGGCATGAATAAAAGGAGGGCAGC
The DNA here is from genome assembly GCA_014706435.1 of Silurus glanis. Lineage (NCBI taxonomy): Eukaryota > Metazoa > Chordata > Actinopteri > Siluriformes > Siluridae > Silurus > Silurus glanis. The sequence continues at coordinate 1,356,739 of JAAIIK010000024.1, forward strand.
TACTCCACTCTCCTCCATCATCCCCTAAACCCTTTCAATTTCCGCTGTACAAACACACACCTATGGTTAATTATTAACAATTATTAGCGCGCGTGTCCGCTCTAATATTGTGGCAACAAAATCAAATATAGTCGGCGATATTCAGCGGCCACGTGCTTGTTAGTGTTATAAAGAAAGGTGATTATTAGCAACACCAACAGTATAAGAACATTCTATAAAACCAATTATGTAATTTTTTGTTACTAAGCATTTGTAATCTGTATTTATTTGAAGCGTTTCTATGCTCATTTGCACCGCGTTTCCTCACAGGCGGGGTTCGACTTGTATTTATTTTATTCCACTACAGATACACTTCAGGCAGCCAGTGGTAAAGTAGTGTCCTTTGGGGAGGGAAATGAGGGGAACACAAACACAATTAAAAGATTAAAAGTGCTCCAACACCAGCATGAAGAAATATATACAATACATACTAAATAATTTATAGAATAAAGCGGCTATTGAAATGAAAGTGCTGCGCGTCTGAGCAGCGTCCCCTCGGGCCAATATTTATTAAACGAGAACAATTGTCCAGAAGTCTCCTGGGACAGGTGTGTGTGTGTGTGTGTGTGTGTGTGTGTGTGTGTGCGCGCACATCTTTCGCAGCTCTGATCTCCCAGCAAAGCGCCCTGGTGTAAAACATGCCCACATAGACCTCATACTGAATCGGAGGTCAGCGCACACACTGATGTTCACACTCCAAAATCTGACATTAGGAACACTTTAGAGTCGTGTTTGTTCATCAGTATATGCGAAAGTGATCAAAGTGCGGACACTGGGTTTGCCACACTAAAGAATACAACTTGAATTTATTGTTTTTTTTGACTTCATTGTTATTATTTTGGCTTAACACGGATTGTTATATCGGATTGTTGCCTTTAATAACGATTAAAGAAACTCATCCAGTGTTCGCAAAAATGACAGTGGCGTCATTTTTGAATTTTCCAGTTAATTGTGTAATTAGAAATGAAATAAATAAATACATCTGAATTCGCTTAACGTGGTGAACTAACCAATTTCAAATATTGAATATAAATATGTTCATGCAAAATGGTTTTGTTTGTGCCCCTCTTTTGTCAAGTAAATTCGGGATTCATTTCAAGTAAAACAAATGGATGTTTGAAGGCGTCATGGTCACGCCGGAATGTTTCTCTCTTATTGTGGTTTGTTTTGTTTTTTTTTTTTTTTCTCCCGGAGGAAGATGTTTAAAGCAGCCCATACTGAAGGACATTAACATGTAAATGTGACTGTTTAAAAAAAGATCAGTGTAGTAAAATCAGCCCGAGGCGAGGCAGGCTGAGAAAGCTGATCTATCAAAGGCTGCCTCTGATTTGAATCCTCACTGAAATCCAGTTTTGGCCCAGTGTGATCTTTAACACAGAGAGATGGCCCTGAAGATGTGCTTGCAATTTAGCATGTTTCTGATTTCTTAATATAGATATAGAATATAGCATATTCATCTACACTCTAAACTATACACCTCATATTTCCACAATTTGGGCGAGAGTCTGGACTAAAAACATCAACGAACATAATTGTACTACTGTGCTATTTCTTGTCTAACCTATATGGAATGCTGTTAGAGATGTTAAAATTGAATATTGTTTTTTTCCCCCCTGTTTTAGCAATAACACTCAGTTGCATCTCTCGTGTTTATTGTAGCTCACAGGTGATCGTACGCCTTTTCAAGTTTTCTGTCAAGCATATGCCATATAATCTTTACAATGTGTATATTCTGAAAGAAACAATACTGAGAATAATTTTGTTCAGAAATTAATATATATAAACATTTGAATAGACATTTTAATATATAAACTATTTTATTTTCCCATATGTATATATATATATATATATATATATATATATACATGTGGGAAAATAGTTTTTGAACGCGGTGTAATATGAACTGAGTGGATTTAAGTAAAGGATTGAGTGGATTTTTTTTATGCTGATATTTATCATGCTTTGCTTCTCAGCCTCCCACTCCATTTCACCAGTCGGCAGCAGAAGCATAAATTACAGAGGGAATTAATGTAAATTATTGGGGGGGGAAGGGGGTATATTCTCGTGAACACAGTCCATTTTATACAGAGAGGGGAAATCCGCTCAGAACCATAAAAAGTTACATTTGTGATATTATCCATAATAAATATGTAGTTGTGCAACAGTTAATGGCAATAGATATACAAAATAAATTATAAAAACGTGTTCAAAGTGTTTCTATTTTGTGACGAAAAATCACACATCATGCCAGAGCACTATGCCTTTATCTGAAAAACACGATCCAAAGGCAGGTCGCAATCACTGAGCAAAAATAATTAGTGGAGAGACGAAATGAGTTTATCACTACCAAACATGATATTTACCAAATATCAGAGAATGTTTTGCATTTGCTATAGAAAAAAAAAGAATGCACATAATATTCCAACTGGAAGAGAGGGCTGAATTGTTTTAGGAAGCTAAATCTTGCGTGCTGAAATATCACAGACCTGTGATTTCCTGCTTCTTTTAAGAGTGAAGGTTGAGAGAGTGTAAGGACAGGGGGGAAAAGTGGGTTGAAATTAAAAAATAAATATAATAAAAGATTTTTTAATCGTGAAATGCACAAATATTAAATATCAGCGTAGATATTTCCACCTCGCTGACCATATCAGTGGGCGGATTCACACGTGCCTCTCGAAGCAGCCGTGAACCTGTAGGCTGCATGCCGCTATCCGCGCTTCTCCTGCCTCGCGCCGACTCTGACGCTATATGAGGTCACGTGGGCCAGAGCAGCGCTCCAATCTGCGTGCTTGTGATCTAAAGACTGAACGCACGCGGCAGGCGCGCGCCGCTGGTCGCCTGGTAACCCACACTGCCGTATCAGTGTGTATTGGAATGAATTAGTACAGTAAGTCAATTAGCGGCTTTTCACATCAAGAGGAACCTCAAATTTGCTCGTAATCAACTGGATACAAGGGTCCCTTACACCTGGAACATGTTAGGCCTGATCATTTTAATCGTATCTTCATTTGGTCAATAAACCCATATACAAATCTTATCTTTGGCAATAAACCCATATACAAATATTATCAATGGCAATAAACGTATATATAAAATCTTATCTTTGGCAATAAACTAATATTTAAATCTTGTCAATGGCAATAAACTTATATATAAAATCTTATCTTTGGCAATAAACTTATATTTAAATATTATCACGTGGACAAACGTACATTGCTAAGTTTAAACATCTGGATGTAAGCAGAACAATCTTTAAATTATAGCAACTAACACCTGTATCCAGGGCGACCTGCAGAAGTGCTTTAGAGACTTCATTAATACACATCCGCATGCTGGTATACAGGTTAAGAGGTGAAAATCCAGCCACAAGCCTTATTAATACAAAATTAAACCATATTGTTTTATGTAATTAACTTTAATTCTATATATGACACACTATATGAGATTTCCCAAATCTAACACACATTTTATTCATGTAATTTCACCCTATTATGGGAGTTTCATCAAACAGCATGCACCGTGACCAGCTGCTACAATTCAATCAAAATGTGAAATCTCCAGACATTATGCTTTGTTTATATCTCCTGGAACTTTCATTGTTTTTGCTTGAAGATGTGTAGCATTGATCTGTGTCCAAATATTTCCTAATAAATTCTCGCATCAATAAAACAGAACAATTTTTTTTAAAGCGTTACTTTTAAATATACCACACGCAGAAATATTCCAGAAGAAACGAAACGCCATTTTTAAACCCAGTGTCATTCAACTAACCAATGAGTGTTAAACTATATTTAATAGCGAGGTAACTTTGCGTCGGCTGTTTTTTTATTATTATTGTAATTATCAAACTAATTGCCAGCAAACCGATCAACTTATCGCACAAGTCTTGTGTGAAGGTTTTGGAGTGATAAATTGGCATTGCATATTATACAGGGTTTTAAAAGTACTGGATGTACGCGTTCCGATAAATTACAACAGTGTTATAAAAAAACACTACCAGTGTCCCAGTAGACCATTCTGACTGCAACATATCGATCTAAACCCAGGCGTAATGTGTTACTATCACCTGAAAAGCAACATATTCGGTCCTAGCGCCACGTACATTCGGTTCCAAGGCGGTGTTTATTGCGCGGTAACACTGAGTGGTGTGTTCTCGGCCCTAATTCTGCCCTGACGCGTCATGAACGCTCCTAATGAAGAGTTGAGGGAGTGTGCGCGCAGTTGACAGGGCGCGCGCTGCCGCTCTCCATGGTTCTGATGCGCTAAAGCGGCTTGATACACCACTAAATTGCGCTCCCTCTCAGGACTCCCATGTCGACATTTTCAGTGCCTATTTTTTCCTCTTATTTCTATTCTGTTCGCTTGATTTGGCTCGCATGATGCTGTCATGCGCAGACTTCTTGCGAGGTTTTGCTACAATGTCCTACAGAAAGGAATGAGCGTTATTTGGAACTTTATGTGGCATGTTCCTTCATGTTCCAACATCTTCACCTCTTTATTTCAGAGTAGGTGTTTATTTAGAAAATTTGGAGACTGTAAAATGTTCTAGAGAGGAGCCAACTTTATCTGTGCACAAACGTTTTGTAAGTCAGTAAGCAGACGAATATAAAAAGATAAAAAGGTGAACACTTGACACCATAGAAGTTAATAAACACCTAACAACAGTAAAAAAAAAAAAAAAAAAAAAAAAACTGCACATACAGAACAGCCAAAGAGAAAACTAAATTGCTTTCAGCATCTTGGCATGTGAACACTTAATAATGCATAGTGAGGTAAGCTGATTGTAATGCTAGATTGGTGGCAAATTTGGAATCTCGCTCTGAATGTATATGCTACCTTTCTGCAAATTCCAGCATCTGCTCTTTCTGATTACCAGACTTCAGGGAAGGTCCAGAATATTGTGCCTATTCTGAAATCAGTTTGTCGAAAAACGTTGACTTTTCTGCCCTCCCCATCTTCTTCCTCTCCACACACTTGCATTATTTCACATATTCAAATTGGCACTGTTTGTTCTGGCCACAGCTTTTAGCTTCCATTGCTCTCCAGTGTGGAAATCAATTTTAGTTAGCTGTCACAGCCTGCAGTTTTCTGGCACCTCTGCAAAATTATATATATTTACAAATAAAATTGCTGTTTGGTTTGGAGAAATTTCATTAACCCACACACTTTTCCAGGCTATTTTTTAAAGGGCCAATGGGGTAAGGATCATAATACTATTTTGGGAAAGCAGTAAAAAATGCCCATGCCCCAGGATTGGACACCATTTGTAGGGAAGGACCAGGCCATCTTCATCTGTTTTCATATCCGATTTCACTCTCACAGCTCATATCTCTCCATATCAATCTATGATTATCCATAGCATAGGCAGAGACAAAATCAAAGCCAAAATGAATGTGGCCAGTGGGAGACATAAAAACTCAAATCGACAATTCTTTTTACAATATGATATTTCACTGGGGAGAGCTGAATAAGGGCCTCTCATTGCTGTGCCACTCATGGAAAAACCAGAGTTAATGGAAAAGGAAAGGCAGATCCAGTGATTGAATGAAATAAAACAAAATGGAAATTAAAAGGGATTCAAGGCATCGGTTGATAATGAAAGAAGGGCAATTCTTCAGAGACACAGCAGAAAGCATTGCACCACTGTACAATACAATTAGGATTAAAGGGGCCAGTCACAGATAACAGCAGATAGGGATAAATTATCACCCAAAGAGGAAAATGGGGCCTCTTCTCTGACCTTCATTAAGAAGAAGAAAAGCTTTCAGAGGGCTGGGACAGCTTGTAGGGGAATCTCAGTCTTCTCATCTATTCCCTGAGGAGTCAGCTGAAATTTATACCAAACAAACACTATAAATGGATTTTACATGCTTAAGCGCTCCTAAAATACCAATTGACACCAATATTAATAATGAATAAAAACTGGTTTAGAAATGCAAGGCAAGTTGCACTGAATATATTCAAAAATCAGGTGCATTACAGCAACAGCTATATAATGGCAAATAGCTATTACCTTGTCATGGGTATATTACAAATGAGTAAAATATTTTGAAATATAAATAAAAAAATATTTATAAATGAATTAAAAGCCTAGCATTCTAAATTAAATTTTTAGACATTCAACCAGCTATTTAGATGCTCTAAAGGAAGAATGCCTAGACAAAAGCATTTTTAAAGACTCAGCCAAGAAGTGAGGTGCACAGGAGGAAAAAACAAAAGGTCAAGCATGAAAGTGAAGCAATTAAAAGATCTGAACACTTTTGAAGGCAGATAAATTGATTTAGATGTAAAGCTCAAATAATAAACATTGGCGCTGATTGATTTTTCCCCCCACATTGCAATCTTTTAAAGCATTATGAGAAATCAGTTCTCCTTTTAATTTACTTTTTGTGATTATCAATAGACCAGCCGTTCAAAAGATAATTCTATTTGGCTTCCCACTGGAACTGTTCTATAAAGCGCCTTTCAGTGTTTTGGTCTTTTGATTCAGTGCTCTAGTATGTTGATCAGAAAAAAATATACTATTATTTCTTTTCTTTTCAGCTTTTTCCCTTTTTCACTAATTTGAAGCTGTTAAAACATTGGATTTAACCAATAACTGTTCACACACCATTATTCAAAGCATATTGGATTTGTGCTTTTTAAGAATTTTTTCTGTTGCACAAATTATTTTTCTGAAGTAGTTTATATTCTATTAGATATGTTTATTCAACAACAAGCACAAAGTTTTGAATGCAACAAATTAGTGTGACTAAAACTGATGCTTAGTGAGGTATAGCCTCTCAGTGTCCAGAAATCAAATTAGAAATCAATGCACATCTCTGTCTTTCTGCCACTCTCGCCTTTTCTCTCTCCCTTTTTTGATTCTAGAAGCTATTGTAGGCTGTCAAACAAAAGGGTTTTCATCAGAACCTCTTAACATAGCCCCCCCCTTTCCCTCCCATCTCTCTCTCTCACTCGGCCACCAACTCCTTCTATCCCTTCCCTTTCTCATTCATTTATTCCACTGTGTGTGGAAATAGGACGGGCAACAATTAATTTCTGAGTGAATTCAGCCCGGATCTATTACCCACTCTGTGGCTCCTTTTGCTCTAATGGAAATCTATTTCACTTCTCTTTTGTGTCCAATATAATTTAATGCCCATTTTATTAATGGCCTGAAATAATTATGGAAGCCTTTTGTGATTTTTGAGTATGTTTCATTTAATTGTGCAATAAATGTCTAATCAGGGCTCCCATCTGAAGCCATTATGGCATTAAAATTAACAATTATGCCACAAATGTCTTGGTGAATGCGTCCGGGTCTATAGAAATCGCTGCCGATAACAAGACGCACATACATCATTCATGAGATTTTTTTTCACCAACTAGAAAAGGACAGTGAGAGATAGGAAGACCAGACTGAGAGAGAGAAAGAGAGAAAAAAGTGTGTGTGTGTGTGTGTGTGTGGGAGGGAGAGAAAGTTTCTTTATTCCTTTCAACACAGGGGATGCCCAAAAGATAGGGTATTCTAAAACTGTGTCACCCACTCCACTTCCTTTCTTTACTGGTTTCTCTCTATCTCCCTTTAATTTGCCTCCCTCTTTATTTTTTCAAGTGACAGATTTCACTCGGGGAATGGAAATGTATTAAGCGTTAACTTCAGCGATAAAATATCTATCAGCCCTTTGCGCCTCTTGCCTGGTCTTCCATTCTAAGCTGCGTAGCACCCATTTCGCCAGTGTGGGTGACCGAAGGCAATTAAGGAGACTTTCTTCTCTCTCTTTTCTCCTCTTCCTCCTCCCTCTCTCTCTCTCTCTCTCTCTCCCTCTTTTTCTCCCCATCAGTCTGTCTCTCAACTCATGGCTCGGCTGCTCAGCACACCAACATGAATTGTTTCCTTAGTTGCCAAGTATCCAAATTTCACGGTTTGACGGAACTCCATCTGCCAGGAATAAAAAGCCTCGTCAGTTCCTCCTTTTCACTTCCCAGCTAATATCCACAATTGGTTTTGGTGCATCTATTTGAACTATTTGTGTTTGACTCTGTCTCTTGATCTGCAAATGGCCTCTGTAGATTGTGGATTGTTCATCACTCATCACTGTATTTCAATACGTATATTAAAATGTACGAGTCTGCAATCAGCAAGACAACCACCAGGCACGTTAAGTGACCCGAAACATTATTTATGATATTTTTTTGTAAGTAAGCAGACTTCTTATGCTGCAAAGTGCCATAATCTTTTTAAAGGGGGAATCTGAACATCTCAATAGAGGCTAATATTAATGTTGACAAGTCATATACTTTAGGATCTGGCAATGTTCTATTATTCATTATATTTATCTATTATTATTATTATTATTATTATTTTTGAAATGTAGACCATAGGTATGTTTAGAGATGGGAACATTCTAAGTGTCGGTTTGATTAATGGTAAATCTTTGGTTCAAATTATGTATTTTAAATGACTTAATTTATTTGTCTCATGTTAAATGGCTTTACTTTACATAATATCTTAATATTGGAAACTGATTATACCTTGAATACCTGTTCTGGTTAAGAGAAATTTATACCTAGTGTTCCTATCTGGCAAACTCACCTTTAAGGACTTTTAGCTTTAGTCTAAAAGGTATTTGCTGTAAGAAGCATTCCCTTTGAAACTGCATTCAACAAGAAAAGCAGCGCATTCATTCCTCTAAACGATACATACAAATCTATTAAAGTTCCTTTCCTTTAAACTGATTCTCTCACATTTAATAATCTATTTAAATGATGTGCAAATTAACCTTGGCATTTGCACAAACCCACTTTTATAAGTCACACCTTACACCTTTTCCCCCTCTTTTTCATCTCTCCTTCCACCCAATTTAATTCCAGGCGAAGGATTTCATGGTCAATTTTATTTTGCTCACTCTCAAGGAGTCCGTCATCAATTCTTCAGAACTTTTCATGTCCTCTTTTCTCTCCAGATTCGCTGCGAAATTGCCTATTCAGGTCGCTAAATAAGTGTGACCGCCATAAATTTGCTACAACGCCCCATGCTTTTAAATAGGCATTTGGAGTGCTGACCTCCAGCAGTAATTAGTTTTACTTCTTTGTTTATTCTTTTATACAAATCACACAGCCTTCTTTCTCACTCCATTCTATTCCAATCCTTTCCCTTCGACACCCTCTCACCCTGCACCCAAAAACCTTGTGTGAATAGAAAAGTACCAAAAGTCTAACCTCTGCTGAACCGCAAAGCCAAAGTCCATCTGTATAGTTCCTTACCATATTATGTCATGGAGTTTTTGTAGACCGAATCTTCAGGCATACACGAGGTCGATACAGACATAGTGTTCAAAACAGCATTGGTTAAAAACTATGTAAAACATTTTTTTCTTGGAATCTTTCCAAGTCTTTGCACATCTCACATGCCTTTCATTGTCATTGGTGTATGCACAAAATATTGTTTGCACTACAGTGACCATCATCTGCACTGTATTGCAACAGTGAAAGAGAGATTTGATGCTGACTATTCAATAGACTGCATTTACTGTAGTCAAAGGCTGAGGAGAATCAGCTCTATTAACACCAGCTTAGGCTTAAGGGCAGTTAGTGAACAGGCCATCTTTGTCACCTCCTCTTCCTCCTCATTTGCATGAAGACCAGGGAACACAATAGGCGACCAGTATACATCTCCTTTTTGGCAGAAGGAAAGGAGAAGGGATCCCATGACTCCAGGATTACCCTATTATAGCCGCAATGTTTCACTAAGCCCTAAACACTGACACACATTCCTGTTCGGCCCGTTCACTTACAAACACGTCTTGTCAGGAAGGCTTACCAAAAATCTACATAATCCTCTCTCTCATCACAATTAAAGATATCAGTGAACAATGAAATTGCCTGCTCTTTGGTTTGTTTCGTCTCGCTTTAAAGAGTAGGGTTATAGGAATATGCAGGAACTGTGCAGTGGTCAGATTCCACTGTGAAAGTCACGAAATAAGGCAAGAATGAATGGCAAAATGAACTGCAACATCCGATGTGACTACTGTTATTAGCAATTAAGCCATTTTATTGGTGTAGTTTTCTATTCACTCATACTACAATTTTTCAGGGTTAAAAGCTTGTAAAAGAAATGTCCTTTACATATTGTAAATTCTCTTTTAATCTGGCAATTTTATTCCATTTAAGAGAAAAAAATGGTAAAACAAAATGCTGAATGTACTGTAGTTTATCCCATCAGATATTCAGTATAACTGCACACTTAAGGGCGTGATATTGCTTTTATACAGCAGTTTTATATACAAGAAATTAATATTAAGTAACGGACATTTTTGACAAAATATGATTAAATATTTGGTAAAATTTTGCTCCACTAGTATAAATAGATCCTAAAGAGGCCATACTCACTTTACATGTCAAATAGCTCACAATTATTAATACACTCCTGTCAAAGGTGCTTCAGGTGAAATCAATTTCCATTTTTCTTTTACATCATCAATTTTCACATTTTGAATCTAAAGTTACATTAACAAAAGTAGTGTTGAAAAAATGTATTGGAATTTGAAATGGTGAACACAGACAAGTATAAAAAAAAAAATACACCCATCCAAGTGTGATTATATTAAATATATGCACTCTTTGGACATCTCTAGCCTAATAAAATTAATAGACATAAATTTTTTATGTTAAATGTACATTGTTAATGTAAATGTTTTTAAATACTTTGTAACCCTTGCTGCATGTAATGTGGATTGTCCATGAAACAGGTTTTATATACACACTTGGGTTAACAGCTATAAACAACTACACACACAGCAAACTTTCTTTTTTTGAATTTATAAACCTCTGACGCACATAATCGTGTCATTTGAATTAATCAGCTGCTGACCAATCAGTGGTGAGATATACAATTATTTGTAGCCATCAACATGCAAAATTGAGACACAGAGTTTGGATGCAGTCACAACAATTTTAAATACTGTAAAAAAGTAAATGTTGCACAAATACATAAATAAAAACGTCAAGGTTTCATTTTAAAACATCGAATAAGCAACAACTAACGATGAAGGTGTATTACTTGAATGTATGCATGTAGTAACTCAAACTCAGTGAATTCCACTAATCCAAGGGTCTAAGTGACACCATTCTCTGTTCAATACACAGTTAGTTAAGTGTTAAGACAGATAGGTGAGATGACCTGCGCAATGACCCTCATCATCTGCCAGCTGACTGATTGTGACATGTGACCTTGATAAGAAAGCACTAAAACCCAAAGGTCTCATAAGCATGTGATTCACTGGCGTGTGTTGGCTTAACATATAATTACCATCCAATTAATCCAAGATTGTTTGTCAACAGTCTTCCTCGTCTCTCTCTTTTCTTGACCACAAAATCGGCAGTCGTAATGCAGGCAGGGCTGACAGTGATGTTATCTTAAGCTGCTTGCTCCAGTGCTGGTCTAAGGCAGATCTCTCATTTACACACAGATGAATGCACATGGACTTTCCCACTGTTAGTGAGGGCTTTCACTACACACACCCATTCATGGCCAACCCAGTTTAAACTCAGTTTAAGCTATATGTTTCTACAATCGGTGAATACATTTGAGAGACCAGGATGCTGATAAATAAGAAAGGGAGAGTGATTTGTGTGTAGTGAATGAACTATGATGAAAAGAATTCAAAGGGACAAAACGACAACTAAACTGGGCATGAAAGCTGACGATAATTACTGAGGGGGAAGAAAGAGAGAGAAATCATTAAACAAGTGAATGACTTACACAAGCTCATTAAGGCTCACGCGATCCTCTTTATTTTCCTTTTAGTTGAAGGGAGACAAAAGAGGGACAATATCCCAATAAATGTTGTTTCCTCATCCCATTCATTTAAAAAAATTACTAAAGTGTGGGTGGATTAAAGTTTGATAGCACTCCAATGGGAAATGATTCTTCTATTTGAAGGCCTGCAGAATCACACAGAGACAAATAAGGAGGCAAAGAAGAGCAGGGGAAAAGAGAAGTGAATACTGTTATACTGTTACGTTATATATTGGGTAGAAGTGTGTGTGTGTGTGTGTGTGTGTGTGTGTGTGTGTGTGTGTGTGTGTGTGTTGTACTTGTTGTGAGGTAATGTCGGGCTCTCCCCAAGCTCACCATTCAGATAGGAACCACCAGGGGTAGCAGCAGGGAGCAGGCGTCTGTGATTTATGGCTAGAAGCGTGGCAGATAAGAAGACTGCCTTCATTTATGGCCTTATCAGGCACACTAAAGAAAGGCCACAATTTGCCGTGTTCTTTAAAGCCCCAGATGCAACTAATCTCTCAGTGCGTACAGACAATCTGCCCTACTAAAAACTATAGATCACACATACATCGAAAAGATCTTGGCCTTCACTCCACCAGAGGAGCTACACTACCTGAAAGGACTACGCTAAATGGACAGAGGTGATTTTCAGAACACAATAAGTGACAAGAAAAATGCTAGGGCAAGACAAAATCGAAACCAAACAAATGAGAAAATAAATGCGTAAAAAAATACTTTGTAAAACATTAAAACATTATAGACAATGTGGCAGGTTATAATTCCACTTTTAAAAACCCCATCACATCCATTTCAATTGCCCAATTGAAATAGGTTAGCTTGTCTTATAGCAAAACTATTGCCAAAAATGATCAAATATAACATCACTTATTGATCACCAAAGTATGTTTTTTAGCATTAGATTAATAACATAGCTATCATTTATTGGCCCTATGAAAGCAAATGATTTGTAAACTGTATATTAACAGGGCTGTGTGTAATGCCCCCAGAACAAGTGCCAGTACCTTATTAGTGATACAGATCTACAAAATAAAGTACAAATAAAAAACACAGATCATACAGTTAAAAATATGTTATAAATTATGATATAAAAATTATGTTCTAATTCAAATAACAGAAGCTGGTGTAACAAAACTATTGTCTTTTCTCTTAATATAAAGCTCTATGTGAAATAAAAGTAATGTATTTTTAACAATTTGACAATAAATCACTGCTCACTGTTTTAATCAAAACAAGCCTGAAAAAAGGACTCAAGAATTGTTTTACTCATGACAGAGTAAAGTCTGACTGATAATCAATAATAATCACAAATATAATTAAATGCTGAAGCTTAGGGTCTTCATTGATTCTTTTTAACCAGACAGTTTGCATTCACTTCATATCTGATCTGAATTATCACTAGGCTGTTGCTTTTAAAGCTAGAACAACAGCAAAAAAAAATGTAAAGAAAATGCCTGAATGCCATGGAAAGGGTCACATATACAGAGACGCATTAAATGGCAAACACATTGAATAAAAAATAAATAAAAATAGAGAAAGAGATAGAGAGAAGAGAGAGAGAGAGAGAGAGAGAGAGAGAGAGAGAAAATGTACAAATTATATTATATTTTACTCTATAATAGCCTTATTAAAATAATACATGGGCCCTATTCGATTTTTCTTCCTCTACAGTCCATCGCTTCAAAAATGCTTTAAGGAGCTAAAGTTTCTAAAGGTTTACATTACATTATATTACATTTACATTACATTGCATATGACCATGCAAATAAAATCAAATGAGCCCACTGGAGTCTATCTGGCAAATGCTAGCTAGTTTTAAACAGTCTAGTTGATTGGAAAGCACTTTTTTTTTTTAATGAGTGTAAGAGTGAAGAACAGTTTTGTTCCTAGGTCAATAAAGACAAATGTACTGAATATTAAATTAATTATGTTGTACCAGTTGCAAATATTTTAGTTATTTAATATTTATTTTAATAATTTTTCCAACTTCCTACCAATCTGACCAGCTCTATCAGCACACCTGTAGCCTCATGTCTTATATGACAGGCTGGCTCACTTCCATCTAAACTTTCCTCACCCTTCTTTTGTTTAACACACCTTGAGAACTTCAGCTGAGTTGCTTAAATCTGATGTTTGATGTATCGTGTGTAGTATTAATCTACATCCTGCTTATCTGGAAGGAACTTATCTCATTATTGTTATAGTCATTAAGGAAGTAAGGAAGAACACATGTTCTTCCCCTTTTCACATGAATTTGTTAAGAAAATATTAATAAGACAAAATCAGAGAAAACAGAAAGCATAAACTACTGTCATGAAGACTTTCAAGGACATAACCCAGTCACTGTGTGTATGCTTGTTATACAATAAAACATCTGTTTAATATTTGATTTAGATTATGAGATCCAATATACAAGTTCCAACAATGAACAATGATCTGTAATTGCCCAAATGTAGAACATTAATACATACGTCTCATTTTTCACATGTGGAAATTCTGTCCAGGCCGTGCTGTAATGTAATATTCAATTCTTCATACTTTTATTAAGGGATGCTGTTCCGTGATGAATGCTTAAATGCAGATCTGTTTATGCTGTTTAAACTGTGGTCATAAAATCTTGTAGTAGACAATTGTAGTTTATATAATTTATAGTCCTCATAGTCATAATTCATCCTAATATTATTGCATGCATTCTGACCACTCAGATTAGAGAAACCAACTGTACTGTGGAATAAAACATTATTATTATTATTATTATTATTATTATTATTATTATTATTATTAT
>JAAIIK010000024.1:1406721-1426793 GCA_014706435.1 Silurus glanis
ACACACACACACACACACACACACACACACACACACACACACACACAGACACACAAAAAAAAAAAAAAAACCACGCACATATACAGTGCTACTCCAGATGGCGCCTGGGGAAAGCAGCCTGCTCCAGGACCCCTCCACATTTATCTCAGCACGTCCATTCTCTCTCACTCTCTCTCACTTTCTCTCTCTCAAACTCACACACCCTTATTAAACATACTTAAGTAAAGCAACAGGACTGGGCCACTTGTGTTGAGGCTAACAAGAGAGGGGAGTGTAAAGAGAGGCTGTCATGCCTGTTTACTGGCCTACAGTGAATAAATCACATTAAGAAGGGCATTTTAACACTTCTTCGTAGATATTTTGCTCATGTATTGTGCGAAAAGTGTTGGGGGGGGGGGAGGTGTTTTAAATCAATTCAAGTTTCTCCTCATTAAAAAGTACGTTTGACACCCAATCCATTTCTGTGCAGCAAAAACGAATCATATAGAGGTTTTTTTTTCAAGCTTCATTCTTGATGCACTTTTCAGGAAAGTAGTTATTGCACCAATACATGTTTTCTCGCAGATTTTGATAAATCGGTATTTAAAGTCGCAAAGAAATGTAAGAGTCACCGTTTAGCTGTCCCACAAGCCTCTGAGTCCTCGCGTGAAAAATGTGTTTGAGCGCTGTGGAAAGCACCTCCAATCCCAAACAGTGTCAATCCAACACACACTTTCTGCAAGTCCTCTAAAATTAATACACTTTTACCATTACAAGATAAAGCCAGGGACATATTACACCAGGCATATCTGCAAGCCTGTAATACTACAGAGTCAGCATTCAATAAAAGACATTTGCAACCAGGCGTTTCTCACGACGGCGGCGGCAAAAGATTTAAAAGCTGCTAAATTAGGTGCGGCTTGCCGAGCGAAAGGTGCCGGCTAAGCAAGCCCACTCTTACTTTCGAATGACAGAGTTGTTTATGAGGGGGGGCGCCTCCCTCTAGGACCGCCGATGTGCCAGAGGGACAGTTTATGATGCACTCACGGGGTTATTTAGGCTCAAACAGTGTGCATAATGTTGCCTAACAATCAGTAGCCATAACTCACGACTCGCACTGATCCTGCATTTTAACCAGGTCTTACTGATTGCTCCTGCATTTTTATTATCCATCAGCCTTTTCTGAGCTTTGACCCAAACCTACAATCATTTTTATTGATTGCACCATTCATTTATTCATTCCTTCTTTCACTGTTTCATTCTATAATCAACTCTGGAAAATGGAGAAAAAGAAATGGCACGAAAAAAAAATATTGCTGTCTAAATATTCGAAGATTTTCAGGAAGTGTGAGAAAAACAGAACTAGTGCAATAACCTTTTCTTGTGTTATTGCTGCACTTTTTTTATGACTCCAGACAACTACCAATGGAGCTGTTAAAAATTTAATCCAGCCTCACGCTTATAAAACATGTCAACCATTATACTACAGCTGTCCACAGCTGATGTGGAAGTCAGGGGAATAAAGGTAAAGGAGGGGAACGACAGAACAAAGTTTTTTTTTTTCCAGCTTTAACTATAGCAGAAGGAAAACAAATCTATTCTCATCTGTCAGTCCTACTGTGACCATGATGGTTACCTCAGTAATGGAGTTTCAGCAACATGCTACCTGCCCTAAAATATTATAATTGCCAACCTGTGTCAGAATGAGAACTCAATTAGAATGTCACACTGTGAAGGGAAACTTTATTCGACTTGACCAACAGTGGCTCTTGAAGTCACAACCCTCTAATCAGCAGCACAGAACTTTAATCACTGAACTATTAACACTCCCAGAGTGGTGTTTTTGCAGTGATAATTCACACTCATGGTCATTAAAACTCATAAAACCCCCACAACTGGGGCAACTTGCCAAAGCAGATTGTCATTTAAAGCTGTTCACGGTGTCGCTGATTAAATCAGAACAGCAGTGTGTCACCTGAAGGACAACTGCTGCTCATAATCACCCGTCTGATCATGAGGGTCAAAGAGATGTGGGATCATAAACCCATGTGTTTGTGACCATCTAAACTCAGAGACTGTAAACACATCAACAATGGCGATTAAAAAAAGGGAAAAAAAAAAAAAACACGCCACACCTGCTGATCGATGACTGATCCAACACTGCTGTCCTTTAGTATAAAGTATACGCTATTTCCTCCTCCCTCTCATCTTGATGGGCACTTTATCTGGAAGCGAATAAATGGAACCAAAGCGGGAGAATAATACTAACAAAATGGGCCTGGACGTCCACCGGGGAGCAATAAAAAGGAGAGCAATTTTGGCAATAAATAATTCCCCCCCCTTTACTTTGTTGGTAGAGGCAAACAGTGCGCCTGAGCCATCAGGCTTGTCACACTGTAATCTAGCTTTGGGCGGGGGTATATTAATGCCATTTCCATATTCAGCACCCTACCCCCTCATACCCTAGGCCCCCGGTCCACTTCGGAGCCACATGGGCCGCTTCCAGGCCCAGGAATACCCCAGAGTCTGGCGGCCGGCGCTCCGTAATTCCAACACAGCTCATTATTTAGCATGTCACCGCTATTTTACATGTTAAAGCACCTCCATTGCCATCTAATTTATTGCAGGAATATCAAATGGGTCAAAATGGAATGGGGTCACCTGCGTTCGGTGGTGTGAGGGAAATAAATATATATACAGTCAGTCAAGTCAAGGTGAAAACTTGTGTCAGCAAGACGGCTTTTTCTTTCGGGAGGGGCGAATGTTGAAAATCAGAAAGGCAGGGAAACAATGGTACAAAAAGATCTCACTGGGAAACATGGCACTGTTTGCTTTATAGTCTTTTATTCCAAGCATTTCTGCTGTATAAAGTCACATTCAGGTTATATTGTTCTTCTAACTCGCCTTTTTTTTTTTTTTTTTTTTTTTACCCGCAAAACTTTGAGAAGGCTGAGCAGACTTTGATGAGATTCAGCAGTAATTACATTTTCCCGACAGGAACAATAGGAGCAACAACAGCAGCAGAGCTAATCCGTCAGCGAGAAGGCCCACTTCTGCTTCCTGCTGACGATGATTAGCTCTAATCTACACTGCTAGCACTGTTCACAGGAGAAATGCACTTCTGAACACCACTGCAAGTGCTTTTTGTTTTCCTTCTTTCCCCCCTTGTGCGCTCCTTCTGTCTCACCCTTTTACTGTCTTTACGTGTACACATCCCCAGCAAATCAATAAGACGGGATGTGCAAGCATGCCGCGTTTTTTTTTTTTTCTAGTCAGCACAATTCCAAATGCTTTGTATTAATAAACGACATCAATATGCACTAATCTGTCTGCTATTCATCACGTGTGAAAGGAGGCTGCATGATATCTCAATTAGTGAGAGCAAAAGGAAATGATTAAAGGAGACCTCTTTGCTAAAAGATTTAAGTAACTAAAAAAAGCTTGAAACTTGGGTTTCAAACTAGACCACTTCATCTCTTGAGCTGTGCTGTCTTTTTTTTTTCTACAATAAGAATTGAATGCTGCATAGATGTCTGTGTATTAGCTTAACAATTACACATTGATACAGTGCTTACCTATTATTACACAGTTGACAAAAAAAGCATAATGTATGTTTGATAAATGAAACTAAGTCTTATTTTTTTTTTTTTTTTACTCTCTGCTATATTGGAAAAAAAAGTTACAGATTTGATTCCTGACTGAAGTGAGGTCATAGGTCATGCCTCAGGGCTGCAGAGCAAACACTGCTACCGAACCCAGTGAATGCTGGGAAGAAAAGTGCCGTTTTAGTACCTTAAACATCTTGCTTACAGCAGCAAGGTCTGATCCTGGCTTTATGTGCGAATACAACGGTCAGACTGGACTCTCTTTTATACACACACACACACACACACACACACACCTCAGTACTTGTGCCCCCTACCCCTCCTCCAGTGTGCGCCTGTCTCCCTCGTTCCTCTACAGAAGGAAATTATCAAAACTGTGTTTGAAAGTGAATGAAGGGTGACTCTTTCTCTCTCTCTCTCTCTCTCTCTCTCTCTCTCTCTCTCTCTCTCTCGCTCTGTCTCTCTCCTTCCCGCTTTGACATCTCAGTTTTTTTTCCCCTTTACTCGCCACCGTTTCTGGGCTAGGTGATAACTGCTGGTAATAGGATTAACATTGATTTCTTTTTGCAAGAACAGAGATGTGCCGGTTCCAGCTATTTATTGAACTGCCAGCTTTGAACTATCAAAACTGACTGGCGGAAAAGACCTAATGCAGCATTTTAAAGAGAAGAAAAGCCTCGGTGCATTTCTTTCTCTCTTTTTGTTATTCCTCCCTTCTCTCCCTTCACCCTTCTTTCTTTTCTTCCCCCCAGTGCGGGATAACAGAGAGAGAAAAAAAACAGCCGCCTCTGTTCTAAAGCCTTGGTAATTGCTTTATTTATTCACATTGTTTTGCTCACCTTGCGAGCTTAATATAGTTCTGATTGGATCGCAGACTCTTATTGTGTTCCGACTTCTCTCTCACCTTGAAATGTGAGACGCGCTGAGACTTTGTCCTCTTTTTTTTTCTTCCGCCTCAATCCATCTTTTCTTTGTTGTGCGTGTTGGATTTGTGAGGAGTGCTCAGGAGCTGAGAATCATTTCACACACACACACACACACACACACACACACACACACACACACACATACAGACATGCACTCACACAGCTGAAATGGCATAAATGGGAAAAATGAAAGACGGGTTCGGATGGTTTCCGAATTCAAGTCAAAATCTCTAAACTCACATTAACTTCAGCATTAATAATCACAACATTAACAAGTAATTAGTACTTATATTAACTGATGTGTTTACATGGCATCTGAAAAAAAAAACCCATCTTGTATACATGTGTATATATAAAATCCCTCTGTTATGGTTTACTCATTCTTGAATTCATGATTCATAATTAAAATACAATATAATATTTTATTTGAAAAATGTACTGTAAATGACAAAAGTATTTATGTTTATGGCATTGGGCAGACGCCTTTATAAATATGACTTACTAAAGTCATTTGGATCAATAAATACATACTATCAATAAATACATTTTGATACTGGATTATTAGATTCAAGAGTTTATATAGACATGACAGTCGGTTATACTTTATAATGAAATAATATTACTTCATGGAGACTATGACAAATTATAAAGGACATAAAGGAAAGAAAAAATATCAGTTAAAGGTAGGACACAGACTGAGAATACAATCAGTCTTATGGTTCTTTTTTTTTTTAATCTAAAAAACAATATGAATAAAAAGAAGGCCACAATACTGTATGCATTTATTGCAGTAAGCACTTTATCTTATCAGGGTCATGGAAGATGCTAGTAACACTGAATGAGAGGTAAGAACGTACCCTGGCTTTGACCCCAGAACACCACAAGGCACCACTGGCATTTTTTTGGGGGAGTTGGATGGAAACTCCACAACCCCTGTTGAAAACCAATAACAACCCCAGTTAAACATGGTAGAAAAACAAAATCCATGTAGACAGTAACCCAAGCTCAGGATTGAACTGTGGACTTGTGAGGCAGCAACTTGTGATTTCACAAAAATGATGCAACGTCTTGTGTTCATTGTGTGTGTGTGTGTGTGTGTGTGTGTGTGTGTCTGTGTGTGTGTGTGTGTGTGTGTGTGTGTGTGTGTGTGTGTGTGTCTTCATGTGGCTGTATTCTGGCTGCTGAAAGTCTTTTTCTTCCCCCTTCAGATTCACCACTAATTGTTCATGAGTGAGCTTATTGATTACTGATACTAATCAATTTGACACACTAATTACAATTAAGGCAACAGTGGGATGTAATTGCCTGCTAATCACTGGCCATTTTGCAGCATTCGCGGTTTCTCAAGAGACCTGCATTGGATTAGATCTTTCATTGACGTATTCATTAAGTTTTACTAATACATATCCTCAGATTCAGTTTCCTTTAATTAATAGACACCAGTTATAGCCCCAGTTCCAAAAAGTTGGGATGTTGTGTGAAATGTTTGCAAAACTCATAAACCCATATTTTAGTCACAGTAGAACACATCTAATAATGATGTTTAAACTGAGGATATGTTCTATTTTAAGAAAAAACAAGGTAATTTCGATTTGATATTACACACACCATAACACAGCTCAACAAAGTTGGGGCAGGAGAAACAAAAGGCTGGATAAGTAAGTGTTAAGGAACAGCTAGAGGAACATTTTACCACGAATTAGGTTAATTGGCAACAGTTCAGTAACATGGCTGGGTATAAAAAAGAGCATCTAAGAGAGGCAGGGACTTTCAGAAGTAAAGATGGGCAGAAGTTCACCAATCTGCAAAAAAAAAAAAAAAAAAAAAAAAAACTGTCTACAAATTGTAGAAAATTTTCAGAATAATCTTCCATAATGTAAAATTGCAAAGACTTTAAATATCTCATCATCTGTAGTAAAGAATCTCTGTGCATGGGGATGAGGGCAAAAATCAATATTGGTTGCCAATGATCTTCAGGCCCTCAGGTGGCACAACATTAAAAACATATGCAATTCTTTAATGGAAATTACTGCATGTGCTCAGAAACACCTCTAGCAAACATTGTCTGTGAACACAGTTCACAGTGTCACCCACAAGTGCATGTTAAAGCCCTAGCATGCAAAGACAAAGCTATGTATCCTGAATAGTCACAATCATCTCTAGGCTGTAGCTTATTTAAAATGTTCAATTTAGATTGAAAACCATGGACACTGCATCCATATTTGTGATTTGCAAACCGTTTTTATTTACATCTTATACAACATCCCAACTATTTTGGAATTGGGGTGGTATATAATGGGACACTTCCAGTCAGTAGATTCTTTCTCTGCAGCAAACCTGAAAAAATGTGAAATACACATGTCATAAAATGCAAGCTGGGGCTTTTTGAATTGCCTTCACCATGCTCCAACTTGAACATCGTACTAAGCCTGAAAGAGAGGTCAGGGTTGTATATTATATATTTGTTATATTATATTATTATAAAAGTGTTTTGCAAAGAACAGTGGAGGAAAATCTATCAGACAAGAATCCCAGATGGTTACAGAATATTTGTCCTATCTTTAACTATCCAGTTTTAGTAATTGACATACAGTTGTGTTGATTGAGGTGTGGTGCATTCTGAGATGTTTTTCTACTTACCATTGTTGGTCATTTGATTTACTGTAGGCTTCCTGTCACCTCAATCCAGTCTGGGAAAATTTCTTTTTATTTTTTTTCCCCAAGATACTGAGTGATCAGCAGTTTCGGACAAACTCAAACGAGCCATGTTTGGACAACCATGGTCACATATATTTATTAAAATAAAAAAACAAACCCCCTCCCCACCCCCACCCCCCTTTCTAACACTTGAACATTAAGCTGAAGCTATTGACTTCAGCTGGGTATTGAAGTGGCCAGTGAGTGTATAGTACATATCAGTGTATAGTATATAGTTCAGAGCTAAAGCAATAGAGGCACGTTTCTCTGTGCCACCACAGACAGACTTGCACTCTGTCCTTTAAATCCCTTTCATGTTTAACTGCTGGTGAAGGGCTGCAGCAATCATCCTAAGCCAAATGAGGCACTGCTGTCACTTACAATACGCTTCTGCACACCCCCACCACACACACACACATTATGCAACCCTAATGTTCTTTGACAAAACACAACACTGTGAGATTATGAGGAAAAGAGAAATGGGGAGAGGGCAGGAAGAGCGAATTCATCTGAATTCACCCCCACACAAACCCACATTCACATCCACACACAAAAAGACAGGAGAAAAGAGAAAAATGCAATCATTAGCAACTGGTGGTGCCACAAATGGGCGCAGAAGTGAAAATTTATACCCATTGCTCACTAGAAGTGATTTATTTATTCCTGCTCCGCTGCTCAGATCATTAACCTCAGACTAGTCTCTGGGGAATGGACGGCATCTGTGGCCCCCTGCATCACCGCTCAGACAAAAGAGTGTGCACACACATACATAAACACACACAGCACACGTCCTGCGTGCGTCTCTTCCAGTGGCCCTTGAGCTTTGGGGCTATAAAAGGGTCGTGGTCAGTGACACATTTCTAATGTGGTTCATGGTGGAGGGGGTTTCTGGGTTAAAACTTGTTGCTGCATTATTTGTGGCAAACAGGTTATGCATTGCAGCGATATAACTTAAAGCATCATGAAAGAGCCTTGTCCCTCCCTCGCTTCAGATTGCCATGCCACACATGGAATTAAATCATAATTATACAAACTGTCAAAAGTGACAGGGTCTTTACCATATGTCTAATTTTAATCGACATCAAAAGAAATCAAATTGCAATCTGTAGAATCAAATATCGATCTAAACATGTGCTGCATATAGAAAAAAATGTACACGAGAGCATCTTCCAAATCGTGTCTAAAATCAAGAAAAAAAACATCTATGCAAAATTTATATTATGCATTATCATACATATTAGCAATACGTTCATGCGAAAGCATTTATATTCTGCTACATGCATGACATGGAGGAGATCTTTAGCAGCGACAAACATCTCTAGTGCCCTTTGCACTTGCATTTCATATCAGAATCGATACAGCTGATCGACTGCTGCTTTGGTCAATTACAGATTGACTGAAAAAGTAATTAAGCACTTGGCATTGTGAATAATGTGGGCTATATGAATAATGTTCTTAGCTGAGGTCACCTCTATGCAGCTGTAGATCACTAAGGATATTAGGATAGGATACCACCAAGCTGTCACTGTTGGGCCCTTTAGCAAAACCTTAACTGTTTAGTTGTATGAAAAGAGATCATGGGCACCCTGGATAAGGATGTCTGCCAAATTCCATTGATGTAACATACTAGAGGTATTTCCAGAGGTAAGAATTTCACGGTGCTCTAATGTACATGTGACAAGTATAAAGCATACAAGTTTTTTCTTTCTTTCTTTCTTTCTTTCTTTTTTTAAGCTGTACAAGTTCATTATTGCTTTGAGGTCTGATGGTGGGATTTTACAGGCTGCGACTCCCATTTTGAGGGCTTCCTTTGCAGCAGTGTCAACCATGTGACTAAAACATGTTAATAACTGTGTGTGTGTACTTAGAAGAGATAACTGAGAAGCATAACCCGCTATGTCATTTCTGTTAGCAGCTGTCAACTAAGATTATCACACACTTAGATTATCGTGTTTAAGAAGAACATCTAGGAAAACCATGGCTTTATGACATTATTCCTAAACCGTTACAAAATCTCTCCAAACATGAAACGGATGTGTAGATTTCTTTGGACGCATGTGTGCCTGTGTGAACACCTAATGGTGAATTACATCAGCCATCATTAAAGAGGAGGAGGTTCACTCACATACAATCCAACACTCTCTTCAATATTCAGTTTGCTTTTACAATATATTTTAATATTTGTACATTTTTATAAGAAAAAAAAAACTTTTGTACTACTCTGAAGAGGAATCAACTACAGACGATCTTTGTTTTTTTTTATAATTACTTTTTTCACAAAAAGCATCAAGTGGCAATGAATAATTTTTCATAGGCAGCCCATCATTACACACTTGAACCACAGGCAGCACTGCAGCCTTTCCCATTACTGCTTGTTCATTTGCTCAAATAAATGCAGCAAACATACTAATAGTTGTTTAATGCCTGTTTTGCTTTTGTTTTTCAAATAAAAAAATGGTGAATGATGTAATTTACTTCCACTCAGGAGAATTTCAGAAACAAAATTAAATTGAAAGAAAACAAATCACATGATACTTAAAAATTCAAAAGCCATCCAAAGCAAAAGCTAAAAAGGAAAAAAGTAATTAAAAAATGTGATTTGTGATAGAAGATGAAAGGGCAATATTCAAAGTACCTTTATGCACACCTGATAGCAGACCTGGTCAATCGACTCCACCTGATTAAGTGTTATATTGCACAAGATTCAACATACCATTTCTTCAAATGTTCCTCAACAATGCTAAATGCTGTAAATGTAAACTACTCAATGGCTTGACAGCTGTAACGGTGTATAAATGAACAAATATAGCAATGTCAGGTCTGTATAGGCGAGGCATACCAGTGTGCTCCAACACCTGAGGGGAATTAAAGCCAAAATAATCACAACATTTCTCTTTGTGACTTCAAGAACAGTGCAATCTGTGCATTTATATTAAATACAGAATTAATCAAGCCTACATACAGTTTTGAAAAAAAAAAATGTGGGCATGTGTGAAGTAACAGGAGGAGAGGAGGATGTGCAGAACAGAGGCCAAAGGTTTGTCACTCAGTGCTGAGAGTCTGTTGATTCTGTTCCAGTTTTATCTAGTCTGTGCTTGAGAGGTCTACAAATCAGCATTTTACTGGCACTAATAAACGTGGCCATCCAATTCGGGTCCAAGTGTTCTACAATTTATGGCTTATTTTTAATGGCGGCATCATTTTCTTCACCGTCCAGTTTAACGTTTAAGATTTAAAGTTGTTTCTAATTAATATATATGCTCATAGTTAAATATTTAATAAGAGTACAATAAAAAGACGAAATACAAATAAATACTTCATCCCAAATTACACTTTCACACCTGTTTAGCCAACAGAGCACTGACGCAAGGGTTTTAGCAAAAAATAAATGTATATTATATATATTTATATTACTTACAATAAATTACCCTACCATAATTTTTTTATCATTATTTAAAACATGTAGTCTAATAGGTAAACATTATGATAAAACACCATGAACGAATGCTCCACAAAACAGCCCAAGCCCATATTCATGCACCAGACTGGTCGCCTAATTTAATAAATTAAGTTTTGAAAAATATGCAGACTGAAATTTGGTGAGGTGGAATAATTTGGCATGGTTGTATAAACAACAGCATGGCTTGGCAGGGAGCTGGAGAGCGAGTAATGGCAGGAGAGAAGGAAATAGAGAGAGAAACAGAGAGGCAAATGAGAAATAAACAATAAAATGTTGAAGAGAGCAGAAGAGGAGGGGACAGGGAGGTCGGGTGGGTCGCGCCACGTGTTTTGGGGCTCGGCTTTGTATGCCAGGAGCCTCGGCCCTGAACTGTGCCAGTGTGCCGTGGCCGGGCTCTGATTTATCAGGAGGGCAGCACCAGATGCCACCTCACACTCCCCAGTGCCCACTGCCTTTATGGCAGGCCTCCCGGATGGCGCTGATAGTGCAATCAGG
The DNA here is from genome assembly GCA_014706435.1 of Silurus glanis. NCBI lineage: Eukaryota > Metazoa > Chordata > Actinopteri > Siluriformes > Siluridae > Silurus > Silurus glanis. The sequence goes on from JAAIIK010000024.1 coordinate 1,417,884, forward strand.
GCCGTGGCAGAGCCCAGGCAATTTCTCCTTCACTCTCTGATAACCTGCTGAAAGGCAATAGTGACAGCAGCCCTCTGCAACAACAACAACTCAATTGGAATGAGTGTGTGGGGTTTTTGAAGCGAAAATAGGGTTACGACCTGTTACAATGAGGAAGGAGGAGTGGGGTGGCAGTCACCCATTTTTTCCCCTCTTCCAAGCTCTCTGTCATTCTCTGTTTTCCTTTCACTGTTAAAAGAACCTGGTGAATGTGAAGGTCTTTTCTGATATTGAGCGAGAAGAATTCAGCCTCACTGTCTAAATCAAGATGTACACATTGAACATGCAGTACTTTACAATTAATAGGTATAAAGATGAAAAAAACCTGTCAGATTACACTGGACATTTTAATTATTCTTTTTTCTGAAACAACTTGCTTTATTGTTTTCTGCTGATTTAGGCTTACAGGGCATAATTCGGGTACATTTAAAAAGCTTTTTACATTTTATTTATATAGTGAAAAAAACAACCCTATCAAACATTTTGACTCCCCAGATAACCTAGCATTAGTCACCAAATTGTAGGATACATGTGCCCAGTAAACCTCCTGTTTTGAATTGAACAAAATGTATCATTTTTGCTTTGTAGCATTTGTACTTGACAATTTAAATGAAAACCCATATATTGAATTAAAACTTGACATGTCCCTCTCCATCTTCTATCAAATCAAATCCACTTTAGGGTCAAAGATACAGGATGTTTTAGGTAATAAGAAAACATTACATTTACACAGATGAAAGAAGGGACACAATGACAACAGTCATTTTGACCAGGACAAGTCTGGTAGTTTGTTTGAAAATGCTACTCTCGAGTCTTTAAACTCACAATCATGTTAAATATCTAACAATAATGGTAAAGTGTTAGTGTCAGTGTTAATGGCCAACTTTCTAGGTACTTTCTGATACTTCTGCAAATGTGTCCCTTTTCCTCGAGGTCAATATGTTTGGTTTGTGATCTGTTTTGAAGTCTGACACAGTGTGACCGTGATTATGATACGATCTTTCCCCACACAAAGTGGGAGGGAAGATGGCTCTATGTCTCCACCAGGATCCCTGCTCTTCTGGAATTGAATTTTTTTACTAGGTTGCTGCATCTCTTATCGCCCCCATCGGGCTCTCCTATTGTGCAGCCAGGCTCTGGAAGAAAAGGCTTCCAGCCGCTCCGACTTTGTGACTTATTTTTCATTTATTTTACCCTTTAAGACCCCAGTACTCTCACAACCCTAAATATCGCCACCTACAGGCCAAAGAAGGACAACTCTCTGTTCACAGCTGATTAGAGCAGAAGTCAGGTAGGGTCTGGTACTTAACTTTGCCTTCGTCTGACATGACAGAGACTTAATGGCTGAACAAACTCTGCAAAATTCCCAAAGTGGTCTCACATTTGAAGTGTTGTGGGTCAGAGACTCTTAAAGCATTCACCAATTTATGTCAATGCTCAAAGATATAACAAGGGTGATGGGAGTTTAGTGCTTGAGGTACCCTTGAAAAAAAAATTTTATTTCAGAGCTGTTTGTACCTGTCGTGTAGTGTTAACACTGGTATGATTGTATGTCCTTCACAAAAAAACGTTGTAAATAGACAAAAAAAAAGGGAACTACGGAGATCCTCCAAAACCATTCTGTATTTTGTTATTTATCTAACACTACTCTCCACCAATCACATGCTCTCTAGACCATATTTGTCCCACTTTACTCTTTAGCTATAAGCCTACCATTCAGGATCAAGTGCCTCCTATTGATTATATTCTGACTCTTATTCAAGCATATTGGGCAAACTAGGACATGGTCCTTTTTCAACATGACAAATGTAGTGATGACTTTTCCTCAGTCAAAAAAAAAAAATCTGAATCTTCGTTCCATAAGTTAACATTTGGCTTGGGTGTGGCGTATCTAGAATACAATTGTCTGCTTTCTACCCTCACCATAACACTAGCCTCCAGTTTGAATAGACTACAGTATATGTCAGCGTTTAGAATCATAATGGCTAATAGCACGAAGAGCCAAACTGGGCCTTTAACATGCCATAAAGTGCTAAGCATTGTGCAACCTTTTATGCCAGAAAAATGGTTAGTCTCTGTGTCTACTGCCTATTTCATCTTAAACCAAATGCAATTATTAATATTTACTTATCTACATCCTGAAATGTGTGGCACATCCATTTAAAAAATAAGCAGAAATGCTACAAATAACTGGAGCATTCTGCAGTCCTTGTGTTTTTTAGATGCATTCTTATTAGCATTAATACTTCTAGCTTCTCTTGGCTGCAAAGAGACCCTTTTGCTAGCCCTGCATTAGCCTGTGATTAACCTACTCAATGTCTTGACTTCTAATAGGTTGCGTTTGTAACAATGATTGCCACTAGAAAAGAACATTATTCACCGTGTCTCTCTGACAGTAGCCATGCTAGAAATGACCAGCTGGTGCATCCAAGGTCTGACCTTCAGGGGCAGCAAGGTCACAACATAAAGAAGCTTTCTCATTGGAAAGCCCTGGTCTTATCAGTGTGACCTTCGGACTGCCTGATGCCTCTGATTCCGCACAGAGAGCCGTGTTTGGCCCTCAGCCTGAGCCAAGCTCTTTAATGCAGACCCACTTAAGGCCACTCCTGCACTTTTATATCCTGTGCACAACAATACCATGCCCTTGTTCGTTCAACCTCTTGCACTTTCCAAAAAGTTGATTCACCCTGGCTGGCTTTGATGTGGAATGCAGTGGCTGAAAACATAACAGATAAAACAATATATTTGAATAAAGAAAAGAAATGTCTAGAGGATAAGCCCGCTTTACTCAGAGAAACGTCGTGTACTGAGCTCAGTACTGAAAGAATTACGACCAAAAATAGTTTGCCTTTTTTTTCTCTTATTTGTACTGTTAATTATATATAAAACTGTAATGTAAATGATTTTGTCAATTGTCCAAATGATGATTTTTTTTTTTGTCCAACTTTACCTGAATTTTGAAATTAATTGAATTAAATTTCATCCATCAAGCATAATTTAGATCAATCAAATTAATTTAAATAATCAAAACATACCAGTATATTTTTTCTGTTACTACACATGCTCGGCCACTGTGCAAAATGAAAAGTATAATCACATTATGCCCTTGATAAATCAATAATTTGTTCTGAGGCAGGAGTGTCCAATCTTATTGGAAAAGAGCCGGCATGGGTGCAGGTTTTCATTTCAATCAAGCAAAAGCCACACCTGATTCCACCTGTTTAATTAATAGATCTTGGCTTTCAAGTTACTATCAGGTGTGGCTTCTACTTGTTTGCATGAAAACCTGCATCCACACAAACCATTTTTGGGTAGGAATGGATACCATTATAATGAATCCCATACTTTATAGGAAGTTTTGCATACAGTTCCTTAATCTCCATGTGCTCCTGTATTTTTCCGGGGTCCTTGCTATGCAGATTCCCAAATCCCAGATGTAGTCCTTAAACTCTAGATAGAGACTAAACATTTTTGGTCATTGCTGGTTTTGACTCTAACCTACCCAATTCAAGTACAATTATGGATTTGTCTTTTTTCACAATATGCAGCATTAATCAAGACCCCAATCTAGATTAAGACCATGAATCTTGGATCATTCCCAATAATAATTCCTTTTCATGGTCATACAGACTCCTGTATGTCACAAGTTCCTGATTTGAACAACTCACACCCAGCAGGATGCAATCATTCTCTGGCATACACATGCTGTCCTTTTCAACAGGCCACCAGCATTGACCTTCTGCACTGTGACAGGCCTTTTCTGTTATGTACTTCTTAACATATGACAAATAAAGAAATAGTAAATGATTAGGTCAAATGCTGCTCTTCACCGTGTGCGGCCTTCATGTCGTCATGAACACAGCCTGGGGCATTAGCACATAAACACAGTCTCTCTATCTTTCTCTCTTTTTGCTACTGTTTTGCTTTGTATCATTAGCAGAGCAAGGGAGTCGTGAATCACTCCTTTCTCTCTCCCACACCGCGCAGCCCCCCAACCATTCTATCCCTCGCTCCCTCCCTCTTTCCTCTAGCGTGCTAAACGGCTTGACAGAAGGGTGCCCGGGCCGTTGGCAGCAGCGATCGACTGCGAGGCTGAAGCTGCCAGGAGCCCATGATGGATAGACTCATTTTCCAGCCAGCAGCAAGTCTCGGCGAAGCATCCGTGTCATTTGTAATGTCAGCCAACAAAATGTAATCAAACATTCCAGCGGTTTAATCACAGAGGGCTGCTCGAGAGATGATTGTAGTGTCAATATAATGCTATTTCATTATCTGTTTGTATTTTATATTGACAGTGTCAGATAAACAGTGTGGAAAATTAAGATTAAAAATATGGTAATTTCATTTCAATCACCCAGGCTACAGTTGCTGGCCCATTATGCGATTGATTACTTCTGAATTAAATTTGGGCCTGAATGTAAAGTTTAATCTTCTTTCTTCTCGGCAATTCAAGCCCCCGAAGGCCTCTTAGGAAGTAAGTACCCATTTCATTTGATCTTTAATGAAAAGTAATGGCCCAAATGAATTGTATAAATCAGCCGGCGTGTATACCAAGCTGACACGCCGTTTTTTTTATAGCTATTTATTCTCTCTTGTGCTTACACATAGCAAAATGTAGCACCCTTATCCCCACCTTTTTCTTTTTTCTTTACTCTTTCTTTTTCCTTAAATTGGGGATTTAAAAAAACAAACTCTTATGCCTCTATGTATTCAAAACTCCAATAACAACTATTTTTGATGCTATATTTCCTCCCACCACACACATACCCCATTGCCCCCTTCCAGCATTTTCCCCTCTCTAACAGGAAAGCAGAAGAGTATTTATACCGCATAAACACAAAAGAGGCTGGGAGTGAAGTACTTTGCAAGGTGCTTAACAGTCAAATTAAATGGAGTGTTTTATAGCCTAGAGTGCCATTTGGAAAAAGACATGTGCACAGCCTCTAAACCAGGGATCCATGATAGACATTTTAATTACGTGCTAAATTTTGATATTTTCCACTCTTTCTTGCAGTTCCCGGAAACAAACTGCTACAGCACGAGGCCTCTGACTCGTCTAGCATCCCATTTCATCACCGGTTCTTTTAACACAAAGTGACACCACTGTTCACAAAAACCATGCAAAAAAGGAAAGAGAAGAAAAAAGGAGCTGCTCTTTGTGAGACCCATTCACAGTGATTTGTCCCCCTTTGTAGTCCTAATTATGTGCCAAAGTAGGATAACAGAAGTTCTCAACTCGACCATTATGCCAACACAAAGAAGGAGACGCGTACGTGAAGCTGATCACTTCGGAATTAGCAAACATGATACTATACGAGGAGAAAAAAATCATTAATACTGTCAGGGATTAGAGGTTCTGATTAAAGGGTAGCTTTTACCGTATGCAAATTAGTGATATGCATTTATCAGTGGCTGGCCAAGCTGTCTTAGCTGCAAAGCCACATATGTTTTCCAGCTGATTAAAAATTGCTTGAAGTTGCAGGCTTTTTTTTCAAATGGGGGAAAGGAACTGAGGGAGAGAGAAGGAGGAACCGAGAGCCAGAGAGGATAGAGGGAGTGAAAACGAGATGGGAGGGAGCAAAATGAAGTGAGTGCACATGGCAATGAACTCATTTCCTTTTGGCCGAATTCCTGCAATCGCTCAGAGCGTTTTCCTTAATTCCCTCTTTTATTAAGCACTTTCTTTTATGCATAATTAAAACATTTCTCAAGTGAGCATGTGCATGCATGCTTTGTTTCTGCATGCTCTAGTAAGTGTATACCCCCTTCTTGGTCTATTTCTCTGCTACAAACTAAAATACATGGATCTGTTTTTGCTGAAAGAGCCACAGTGGCCACGCTTGTTGTGTTTTTGCTTACATAAAGGGATGAACAAGTTTGAAATAATGAATAGAGGGCCGAATAGAGACGAGGGCTTATCAGTGGTCTGCCATTGTGTAAGGGCCCCTTAGTATATAATATTCACCTTTCCATGGAGGTGGCCTGCTTTGTATTTAACAAAAAAAAGTGGAATGTAACTGAGCTCGAGCCTCTCGCAGGCTGCTGATAATGCCTCTGTTACCCAGAAGTCTCTCTTCTCCTTGAGGGACCATATTAATTTATGCTTCTTCATCTCCCAGGGGCTCGCGGATGAGTTAACCTACTCAGTCCACTAACCGAGAAAAAAAGGCAAGAAAAAGCTGTTGTGTCAAGTTGCGCCCACCACCAGCACCACAGCGAGACTAATAAAGTTATCTTTGGGCACACAGCATGAAATTTAATTAAGATATAATTACAAACATAAGGTGGTGATCACAAGCTATAAATCAATTTCAGAGTCAGTTGCTCACTATCACTATATCGCTAACATGAGCTCAACATTTGGTTGGAAAGAAAATCCCACAAAACCATCTACTCTCACAACTTTCACACATCAGAAATAATGATTAATTACACATCGTCTTAATGTAAATGCTTTTGAAGAGGAGGGGAGTTTTAGAACGTCTGCACACACTAAAAGCAGACATGTCAGATTCGAACATTAATCATAATATTATATAACATCATAATAGGGGAGCAAATTAAAAAAACTGAAATAAACTGCTATAACATTGTTATGAATATAAATACATATTTAATTAATCAATTTTCATGGGAAGGTGAAAGGAGTTCATATAAACACAATTTATGGGTACAAATTTCTAATCAAGATATGCACTCAAAATCTATCCAGTATTAATATTGAAATAAAATATATATTGTTTTAATAGATAATTGACAGCTATGAGCAACATTATTATTGTTCAAAATATACATTTTAAGGTCAATGTCAAAGATTTATGATACATATTTTCGTATTCCTTTTTTTTTTTTTACTTTAAAGCTGAAACCTGTGTCTACTATGTCTCACACAATTAAATTAGATTAATAATGTTAGTTATAAATAGTCTGACATAATAAAAGGGGATGTAGCAAGTGGAGGTCACGTGGATTCCCATTTTCATGTTAAAAAAAAACCCACAAAACTAAGAATGATTCATTAAACAACTGCACAACTAAATTGAACTTAAAAGGTTTTATTTCAAAACAGCATGTCCACTAAGGAGCACTGCATGTGAAATATTATGTTACTTTGTGGCCCATAACATCCATTATTATTGTATCAGATAATCTTTTGGTCATAGAAACTACTATGTATATTTATTTATATTGTTATTTTGAACCTGCTCTATGTATTCTAAATATAATGTTTATAGTGTATATAGCTTGCAATTGTCATTTTGGCTGCAAGTTTTAAGTCACTTAAACATTCAAATAAAAAATAGCAGAAAAAGTAAAGTGCAAAGGCTACAACATGATACAAGATAAAGCAGTAAGGTGCAAATATTTTATATTATATACTAATCATTATAATTCTTTACATTAAGGTTTCCTAGTATTTACTGCATTATTAACTTTTGGGGAAAAAAAGTACCTCACATTCAATAACTGAATTCCCTGATTCGTGTCTATTCTAACAATGACTAATAATAAAAAATCATTTATAGACTACTAACCAATAATGTAGTTGTAGCATGCTTTCTAATAGCAATTCTACCAAACTATGGTCACCGGATGTAAACACAAACAGATTTAAAATAAAAGCGAATTCTGATAGCATTGTACCATTGTGACACTGAGTTTTCGACAATTCCATCCAAACAATGGCATGCAAATAACACTTTTCAGTTACACTTTTCAATATTTTGGTACTTTGATAAAATTCTAAACCAAACATGTTAAATGTTAGTCTTGTGATGGGCTTTCATCCAGGAGATTAAAGGGAAAATAAATTCAACATAATGCTTGTGGAGAAGCAGAACGTAACACAAATCACACTATGTTATGTGTAAAATAGCAGTGAAGATGTGTTTCTTACATTCCAAATCAGAAAAATGGAGGTACTGTTTTCCTTCTGTTCAGCAGACTGACTTCCAGGCAGGTGTGAGACTAGATTAAGAAATGAAAGATATTTAACTTGCTCTAGAAATGGGGTTAGCGTGTGATTTGAAGCAAAATAAGAGCTTATTTTAAAGAGGTCTTAAACTGTCCAAAAGGCGAGATAAGATTTGAAATAAACAGAGAAATAAAGCAAGTATTTGCACAAGCAAGATAAACATTTGACGTCCGTCCCCCCCTGCTCTTTCTATAGCATGGAAATTCAAGGGAATGGAGGGAATGAGAGATTCTGAGGCCTTAAAGCCTTTTTAAATTCCTATTTGTGCTTAGATTGCTGTTTCTTGGCATAAATATGAGTATAGAAGGTATGGAGATAGGTCTTGTGCTAGGGCAGAATGAAGAGGTGAGAGTTGCCCCCCTCGAACCTTCTCCATCAAATAGAAGTTGCTGATCAGCCATTTTCTTCATCTATCTGCCCCTCAGCATCTTTTAGACCACATTTACCTATATACAGAAATGTGAAAAGTTTGCATGGTGCCTAAAATGTGTCTTATCTTCAAGGCAAAACTGCTGAAATATATTTTACTAGTCAAGTCCGATATGAAGAAATTCTATTGAGTACCTCATTACAGACTTCAGAACACTCTTATTTATCCTGTGCTACATTATAAACCAACCTGACCTCACAAAAATTTTAACAAGTAAGCTATTTCATTGAATTTACTATTAAATAAAAGCTATGTAAGAGAATCTACACCCACAAATCACACTCCTAATGCTAACCTTTATGGCTCCTTCTCATACAAGCTGGCTCATGTTTATTTTCATGAACTCGCAATAATGATAAAATTGTTTAACAGCTAAAAGAAGACATTACACCAACAAAAAGGTAAATTGTACTAAAGAATGTGTGTGTGTGTGTGTGTGTGTGTGTGTGTGTGTGTGTGTGTGTGT
>JAAIIK010000024.1:1431929-1447738 GCA_014706435.1 Silurus glanis
GTGTGTGTGTGTGTGTGTGTGTGTGTGTGTGTGTGTGTGTGTGGATAAACAGCTTTAAGTGTCTAGGAATGAAAAGGTTACTAATGTTTCCGATTAGTGGTTGAGGAAACGCTAGTACCCTGACAATCAAGCTGTTATGTCATTATGAATTTGCAACAAAACAGTAAAGAAAAAAAGGAAACAGACTTAATTCAGCAACAATGTCTAAATCCAGAACTACACTGATGACTTATTACAGAGTTAAGAAACATAGCCAGCGATCTACACATTAATACACATAAACACAAGCACAAAACTAGCTGCTATATCATATTCTTGCAACAACAACAAAAAAAGGGGAAGAAAGAACACAAAATGAGAGGCACTTGTAGAGCTGAGTAATAAAGCTGAGGATGTGGGCTTGCTCCCCATGGGCTCATTAACACATCCACAAGATGGCCATTTTCTCTCAAACGTAATTAAGGCCACAAACGACTCTGTCAGGGAGTTTTTTTTAACAGCATTCAAGGGAATATAACCACACATACACTTAGACTCAAACTGAGACATTTGACAGAAACTATTTTTGCCAAGCTGCCCCCATTTGTTCATTCCCCTTGAGGAAGCTGAAAAATCAATAATAGCACCATTTACGATGAGCATGGCCATATGACCTGTCCACCCCTTGTCTTCATCAACAGCCTCATCGCTTAGTCTGGCTGCACTGTTTTAGCCTCACACACATACACACCTACCCTTTTCACACTTATCAGGTCTTCAGGTCTTTGGATTTTCATTGATGGAAATCTAATTCAAATGACTGAAGCTATGTGGATGAGAAAAAGAAAAGTGGTTGGTTCTAGAGTTTGAGAACCTCCAGTATGTTTTGATTTTGCAATCACTTAGATAAAAGAATATACAAATGGTGCAAACAGAGGGCCTTCAGGGTAGAAAATGGCATTTAGAGCTAATGACCCATGGGGTTCCCAGTGGGGTTCTTCATACTGAAGCATATATTGGGATGTTGACAGCACATGTACACTGGACTGGCTATTAAAACACTGGCGCTCACCGATGGGAAACAAGTGGTGCGTAATTCATGTAATGCTTTATCCTAGACAAGACCATTTAGAAATATAGGGATGACTAGTAGTCAGAAATAGTCTAGATGCCAGTTCATCACTAGTGCAGTATGTCCGTGAAAGTTGGAAAGAAACTGGTCCACACAGAGAGTAACCAGAACTCAGGCTCAACCAGGACACTGGAACTGAGAGGCAGCAACACCACCCAAAACACCACCACATATACCTGATGTAATTCTTCATAATATCTTGTTTATGTGTGATTTGTTGTTCTGTCAGTCAGCTTCCTATCAGGTCTATTTCCTTACCCCAGGTTTTCCTTACCCCACATTTTTATACAAAGCGCAGATCCTGATCAACACAGGCAAACAGATTTTACACCACAAGCATCTGACTTGCAGACTAAATCTTTAAATAAGCTTGACTTTGTTTGCTTGAAATTATTTAATTATTATTATTCACTCTATCCTTTGAAGAGCTTAAGCCTATCAAAATGCCATTAGTATGCTCGAAGGACACTTAACGCCCCTGGCTGGAAGAGAAGTGACAGTACCCCATATTTAGCACTAGGACCCTCAGTGAGGTGACGGAGGAGCAAGGCCAAGTCCCATATGACTAGCTGCCAAACAGATTAAAGTGGGTTCAAAACACACAGATTGCCACTAGAAAAAAAAAATGCCAGCATGGCCTTTCCTTTATGACAGCAACAAAACAGGCCCCTGGGAGCCATGTTTCCATCATTGCCAAAAGAATGACAAATAGTGCTTCTAAGGTGTCCTGGACAAAGGCATATATTTTATCAAGTGGTTATGGCCATATGTGGGGCAGGGTTTTCTCTAGCTATGTGGAAACACGATTTTCCATTAGGCTTGTAGTTTTTCACTGCCACTTGTACACATAAAAAAACAACAAGACATGGTGACTTAAAAAAACAGCTGGATTTAAATATACTTCAGCTATGGACATTGCTGAAATACTTTACTTGCCTTTTCACATTCATTCAGTGTTTCTGTTTTGTAAGATATGTTAAATACAATACACATTTCTTTGGTTCCTTTTTATACTGAAGACCACTACACATTTAAATAAAAGTACTCACAAAGGCTTTTCGACAGAAATGAATTATAAACCTGCGTCAAATGGCCCTTATCACTACGACTTGGCATCATCAATCAATTTTTGAAATCTGTCACATTCAGGCCTTTAGTAATAGAACATTCCTTGTATAATTACATTCCATAGTGAAGTTCTTTCAGAGCAGCTAAAATACTGATATCCCACACAGTGGCATAGCTGAAAGCATTAGACACGGGAAAGTAACACTTTGATACTTTGATTAACATCTACATTAGCAAAAAAAAGCAACAAAACGGATATGAACAAATACGTTATATAATTATATAAAGTGGATGTGCATGTGATGAGTCTCACAGCAATATAAAGAGGAATGGCATCTGAATCATTGTACCATTGCTGGAATTTATACAGTAGGGTATTGTATCAGATATACCGATTTGTACAATATCGTGCCTGCTATAAAACTATTCTGTGATTTTCTTAATGTCTTATATTCAGCCTTTGGCATTTTATTAAAACACAGGCATAAAAGCCTCAAATTCAAAGCTACATGCCTAAAGATTTATTTGGTCAACTATAATGAAGTATGAAATGAGGAGTAAAGATGGATTTGGACAATTCTTTTATCCTTTCTTTTTCTGAAGACATATATCTGACAGTGGCTTTGCATAGCCAAACTGTTAACTGAATGCCTAATACCAGCAAGATACATTACAGCAAAACATGGCATTGTGGAAACAATAACTAGATTTTACACCATCTTCTGGTAATGCCAGTATATATCTGGATTCCCTTTAATGCAGAGGCTCCTTTTTTGTAAAAAGAAAACCCAAACCAAATCTGGTTCCTCTTCCTTTCTCTATTAAATTCATCCCAGCAAAGAAGATGACAGAGAAATAGCTTCTTTATTGGGATGACAGATCCAGGCCCTCGCTTCTCGTCATCCAGCTCTCAAACAAAGGGCCCATCTGAGCTCACTTAAGAGCATTCACAACATGTTCACTCCACATTTAGCCAGTGTAAACCAGGAAAATCATGCCATTGTACTTTGTGAACAATGAAGGATCGGGTGCAATTGTGCTGGTTGGAATCAGCAACCTTAAAAAGACCAGTCCAGAACAATGTTCTCTATGAAAGACAAAAACATTTTAAATATTGTATTGTACATTATTATAACAGTCTGTATGTTCTATTAGATAAAAGTAAAGAATATAAAGCTTGTATTAAATTTAACATTGCATTTACCACGGATTATTTGACAGTCACACACACATATAAGGAGAACCACTGGCTCTCACCTTGGAATCTTACACTGAAATGTCGGTTTTACTAACCTTTATATGTAAAACTGGTTAGTCAAACCTAGATATTTAGCCCAATTTCTAACACATCAGATGTACTAATGTCCAAAGAGCATGTGATAGGAAATCCTAGAGTAACATAACACTGATTAAACAATGCTGGTAAAAAAAAAAAAGTTCATCACATGTTTAAAGAATCTTCCAATTGGTTGAAGTGTAAACAAGAAATAATGAGGCCTGTCCTATTCTTTTGCAAATGTTTACAAACACCAGCAAACACCGTAATCTCTTTACACATTCGAGAAACAAACCCAAACAAATAAATGTTGAAAAAAATACATATTTTTTCTGTTTACAATTTTCTTAACTACATAATAGATACTTGTGTATAAAACTATGACCAAGCTTGGACAAACACTTACTATCAGCACTGTTTGTGTCTAAATATTAAGTTAAGCACAGACTTTCTGCTTAAATAGGAAACTTGTGGGAGGTTTTTAAACATCTACATATTATATTGAATGTATAGGTGTATGACTCAAGTGCAAGTCCATCTCAGTGAGCTTTGCTATGCAACTCAATTCCTTTTTATAGACAACTAAGCTGGAGTAGCCAAACTGGGCAGAATAAGCCGTTTTGGCTGAAGAAATCCATTCTGCAACAACTCTCTCATTACCACCGCTGGCACTGAGATGGTGAAGGGAATTAACCAACCATGACACACACACACACACACACACACACACACACACACACACACACACCCACACATATGTCGTGGAATTTTGGCTAAACCACTTGAATCTTCCGTCAGCAATTTGGCAACTGGCTATTCATCGAAAAGTAACCTTCTAGTCATTTTCTTCTTTCCTTTGTGGAAAAGCTGCTCTGAATTGCATTGTAAATAACACAAATATGCAACACACAAATTCTAAAGCATGATGGTCATTACAGTCATGTTCCAGAGCATTAGTATATAATTAAGGCGAGTGAATAAGATGTCACTGACATAGCGCCTAAAAAGTGCTTGTAGAAGAATGCGTCTTTTCTTTGGATTTAGTGCGTTTAAAAGCAGCTAAGAACCAACAGCTTACAGCAGCAGCACAAGAGAAAGGAACATCAGTGAGCCCTGATGGAGAGGCACAACTACATGAACGCTAAGCAGTTTTTTGAATATTACTGACCCAGCATTTAGAAAATACGAAGCACGTCAAAGGAAAAAAAAATGAGTGCTTTTTTAGTCTGAAAATCCTTTCACCCTCTCATATTCAGCCGATCAGATTAAGAGAGAGGTTTAAGAAGATTTGGACCAAAAAAAAACCAACCTGCAAGCTGCAAGAACAGTTTGTGATTCATTGGCCTCAGGCAATTCATCATAGAAATTGAGTTTCTAATGCAGCATCTTGTGAATCCCTTTTTGCCCCGTCAACGTTTTAATACATTACATTGAGAATGTAAATCGTGTTTTAAAAAAAGATGGCAAAACCTAGCACTAACTGCCCCCCTCAGTCTTTCTTCTCTCCCCCAAACCCCACCCCTCCCTCTCTCTCTCTCTCTCTCTCTCTCTCTCTCCCCCTCACCCTGTATACTACAGCACTGACAAACTCCCTCACTCCCACCCTTACTGCCCAGTATACTTCAGCAAGATCTGTGGAAGAAACTGCTTCAGGCTCAGTAATTCTTTCTGGCTGAAAAGAAGGCAAAATCTCATTATGCCACTTAACTTGTTATTTCTAGTCTGCTGTGTGCTTTAACACAAAATCAGTAGGATAAATAAGTTTGTATCTTTTCTTCTTTAGTCTCCTCCCACTCACCTTTAATAAAAAGAAAGAGGCTAAACAGGGAGAACAAATGGAGATGAAGATAGTGGACTTTTAAAAGAGTATACTGCTGAAAGCACAATATCTGACACCTTGGCCAAATCTCAATGCTTAGTACACAAAATGTATGTAGTTCTATAGAAAACAAACAAACAAATAAATGAATTTGAGATAATTATTTGTCACTCTGGATACATAAATGTAAAATAAACTTAAACTAGCACATTTTTCCCTGTTTGTTTTATGTCTTTGTTCATAAAGAAAAATGTGTGCTAGTTCCTCTAAACAGAGTTTAGGCTGATAGTATCCTAATTCTGTAACCTAGTGAACCAATTTTGATTTATTCATTCATAGAGACTCAAAGCACTTTTGAATGGATAAGAGCATCTGCTAAATGCAGTAAATGTATATGTAAATGTAAATATTCATGACAAGTATTGTATTGTAAGTATTGTAGATGTATTGACTGTAAATATAAATAAATATAAAAAAAAAATTTTAATTTGCTACCGAAGTCTCCCAACAAATAAGACAATAAAATTTCTGTTTGCTTATTAAAAACACCTAAATCACCCTAAAAACAACATTCATATCAGTGCACCTTCAGCAGGGCCACAAACCCACGCTTTATTTTTGGTTCATTTTTCTCCATACAAAAATAAAATTTAAATAAATAAATAAAAACATTAATTTCTGTTCATTACTTCAATATAACACAGTCAAGTGCACAGTAATGCATGCTGAAAATCCCTACCTGAAGGGAAAAATGGAAAATAATTGACAGCCTTGCAGCAGTCATAACCCCATTCAGCTTCAGCGCGCCCGCATATGGCGCTTGAAATCTGTGAGTAAATCTGCTATTAATATGTATAAGTGTTATAATCTCTGCCTGAATGCGCTGGCAAATATGAGGGGAAGATTTAGGAAATCCGACATGAGTTTTTTTAGATGGGAAAATGGCCACCCCTCTTAATCACATTTGAAATGATGCATTTCATATCAATCAGCAGACCATGCGTCTGGCAGGTTTCAATATAACGCTCTTTAGCATAGTGTCCCTCCATTATGAAACCAATTCAGCTGATTGCGCTGCTCATAGGCCATATAATCTTCAATAATCTCACTCTTAATTGCCATACAACAACTTTTCTGAGTATTAACAGCAAAATGAAACACATTGTATGTGTGTGTTTTTCTTCATTTAAATGTAAGTGATTGTGTATCTATATGCACTTGTTTCACTACAGTATATAAATATGTTTGTGTTTTCGTGAATGCATATGTATGTGCTATTCGTTTCTTTCAATATATGGACAGACCTATTAAATACAATAACGGAGTTATTGTTATGTAAGATGCCTTATATAAAAACTGACAACAGTGTATATATGGAGATACATGTAAATATGAACTGTGTAGACATTTAGTTTTAATTTAAGGGCAATTCCAAGTCAACGATGTAAAAATTGAAGAATTGAACATACAGATGTACACTTTTGAAATGCAAAATGCTATTAGAACTGATTAAAGATGCAGTAACGGTCTAATAGAACATCACTATAGAAAAACAGCATTTGGTGAAGTTTGGGTGTTTATATATATATATATATATATATCTCTTCTTCTTCTTCTTCTTCTTCTTCTTCTTTCGGCTGCTCCCATTAGGGGTCGCCACAGCGGATCATCCGTCTCCATACCACCCTGTCCTCTACATCTGCCTCTTTCACACCAACTACCTGCATGTCTTCCCTCACCACATCCATAAACCTCCTCCTTGGCCTTCCTCTTTTCCTCCTACCTGGTGGGAGCATCCTCAGCATTCTTCTACCAATATAGTTCATATCCCTCCTCTGCACATGTCCAAACCATCTCAATCTCGCCTCCCTCACCTTGTCTCCAAAACATCCTACATGCGCTGTTCCTCTAATAAACTCATTTCTAATCTTGTCCATCCTCGTCACTCCCAACGAAAACCTTAACATCTTCAGCTCTGCTACCTCCAGCTCCACCTCCTGTCTTTTACTCAATGCCACTGTCTCTAATCCATACAACATCGCAGGTCTCACCACAGTCCTATAAACTTTCCCTTTCATTCTTGCAGATACCCTACTATCACAAATCACTCCTGTCACTCTTCTCCACCCACTCCACCCTGCCTGCACTCTTTTCTTTACTTCTCTAACACACTCTCCATTACTTTGCACTGTTGACCCCAGGTACCTGAACTCCTCCAACTTCTCCACCTCTTCTCCCTGCAACCGCACCACTCCACTGCCCTCCCTCTCATTCACACACATATACTCTGTCTTACTCCTACTGACTTTCATTCCCCTTCTCTCCAGCGCATATCTCCACCTCTCCAGGCTCTTCTCAACCTGCTCACTACTCTCACCACAAATCACAATATCATCCGCAAACATCATAGTCCAGGGAGACTCCTGTCTGACCTCGTCCGTCAACCGGTCCATCACCACTGCAAACAGGAAGGGGCTCAGGGCCGATCCTTGATGTAGTCCAACCCTCACCCTGAACCAGTCTGTCGTTCCTACTGCACACTTCACTGCTGTCACACTGTCCTCATACATGTCCTGCACCACCCACACATACTTCTCTGACACACCTGACTTCCTCATACATTACCACAACTCCTCTCTCGGCACTCTGTCGTACGCTTTCTCTAAATCCACAAATACACAATGCAATTCCTTCTGTCCTTCTCTATACTTCTCCATCAATATCCTCAAAGCAAATAAGGCATCTGTGGTGCTCTTCCTTGGCATGAAACCATACTGTTGCTTACAGATGGTCACCTCTTCTCTCAGCCTGGCTTCCACTACTCTTTCCCATAACTTCATGGTGTGACTGATCAACTTAATTCCCCTGTAGTTACTGCAGGTCTGCACATCTCCCTTATGCTTAAAGATCGGTACCAGCACACTCCTTTTCCATTCCTCAGGCATCCTCCCACCTTCCAGAATCTTGTTAAATATATAGTACCTGTGGCTGGAATATATATATATATATATATATATATATATATATATATATATACACACACATACTGTACATGCCTCTGTACTGCACAACACCATCAACACACAATTATATTTTGCACATTGTTTGCCTACCACAGATTATCCACAGCTAACTTTATTGTTCTGTATTTATCATAAGTATTCACTAATTATCACTTTATGACTTGGACACTTTTATTCCCCCTGACACTGCATGCATCTCAACACCACTGTTTGTTAGTATTTGGAGTCTGTAATTTAATATCTGTCTGCTGCTGTGACAAAACTACTTCCCTTACATTTTACCGGTTTCACAGTATATGACGGTATTTTTTTTTTTTTTTTCATGCATGACCGGGTATTTACCAAGTTTTCTACTAATTGAGAAAGGAAATACTGCAGTAGATTGACTTAGAATGCCCAATTTAACTGTCATGATGAGTGAATATTGACAAAAGGTGTCTCACTAGTATTACAGGTTTGCAAGGCCCCACAAAATAATGCTGTTTACAAAGAGTTCGTGATTCGGAATGGAATCAGAATGCATAACAGTTGCAGTCAAAATACAGAACCTTTCTTTTTACATTTATCATACATTTATGGTATTTGGCAGACACCCTTATCCAGAGCGACTTACAACTGAGCAGCTGAGGGTTAAGGGCCTTGCTCAAGGGCCCAGCATTTACATTTACATTTGCGGCATTTAGCAGACTCCCTTATCCAGAGCGACGTACAAAAGTGCTTTGAGTCTCTAGTAATGAATAAATCTACACTGGTATGCTAGATTACAAACTTAATATAAATATAACCCTTGAATTCTACAAACTTGGAAAGTGCTAATTTAAGTATTTCAGGAAGAGGTAGGTCTTCAGTCGTCGCTTGAAGATAGTCAGGGACTCTGCTATCTTCAAGCGACGACTGAAGAACTACCTCTACATTTATGGTATTTGGCAGACACCCTTATCCAGAGCGACTTACAACTGAGCAGCTGAGGGTTAAGGGCCTTGCTCAAGGGCCCAGCAGTGGTAGCTTGGTGGTGCTGGGATTTGAACTTGTTACCTACTTTTTTTTATTGTGCAAATTTCATAAACAACTTAGAAATTAATTTATTAAAATATTTTTAAGACCATTTTGCGGGAGTCCCGCAAATAATTTTATTCTCCTGCAACTCGCACACATGAGTATGTTATCGCCCACACCCGCATTCACCCATTAAATCTTGTCCCGTGGCGCACTCGTTTGCATCGGGTCTCTGAGTGCAGGTCTCTGCTTTCAAGGTCTATTCTACCCGTCTTCACCATCACGCTTAGTAACACATACAGCTGTGTCCTAACCAGTGCAACAGTGAGAAGGGACCCCTCTCAAACAGTTTCGCACCACGTTGCGTTCCGAACGTTGTTTAAGAGACATATATGTGGTATACTCATTCATTCATTCATTTTCTCCCGCTTTTCCGTAATTCGGGTCGCGGGGGCAGCAGTCTAAGCAGACCCCCGCCTTCGACTGCTGCCCAATCCTCACAGCACCGTCCCTTACGGTCCCTCCTGCAGGTGGTGAGCCCACGGGAAGGCGGCCCCACGTCACTCCGACGTCACGGGCCTTGATATTTCCCTCGTAAGGGACCTATGTGGTATACTAAAAATTCATATTTTAACAAAAATAAAACCAAAAGCTATTCGCCCAACACTACAGGTATGTAATTTGAAACATAATGCTAGTGTGTTAATTGTATGTAGATGAATGTGTACATTTGCCTGTTTCCTGTTTATAGCATATAGCCTAATTTGAAATTGTAGCATGCACAAGTGTTAAAACAAAAAATAATATAAAACAAAACAGGACTATGGGAGTTTCTCTCATGACCTCATTTGTTAATCAATGGAGACATAATAGTATACATGAACAGAGTCAGAATCTAGGGGTTAGTTTCGAAACCCCTGTTTTAACTGTTCTTATACTATTATGGTCCATGTGTATTTAATTTTATTATTATATACATTGGCACATGGGACTGCTAATGTGTGTGTGTGTGTGTTTAAGTGTCTCTCTCTCTCTCTCTCTCTCTCTCTCTCTCTCTCTCTCTCTCTCTCACTCACACTCACTCACTCACTCTCTCTTACTCTCTGTGACCTGACAGGGACTGAATGCAGGTCTCCTCACTACGTCTCTCCTCAGCAGTCATTAGCTGGCTGACTGGCGAGCTGTAGTGAGTAGGCTTGACTTTATTTAATGCTTCAGAAGGCTGTTTCACTATGAGCCTCATGTGTAACGAAAAAGTAATCTCAAAGTGAAGAGAGTAGAGCTATGGAGGGAAAAAAAAACTCCTTCATCTCCCTCCCTGCAGCTTCCCTAAAGCGCATGATGGTTGGAAGGTGCTGATTGTAAGAAGCCACTGGACAGCCAGTGCATGTGTCCAAAATACTAGTGTTTGAGAAAAAAGTTTACCTTAGTTTTAGAAAATTATTACTTTTTGGAGGATCTACAACAATGATGTGCTACAAACAACAACAAACAAGCTTCATAACTTTCTATGACAGGCACACAACACAAAGGGATGTGTGTTCTTACTGTAAAACTTACTGCATTTTATTGCACATTTAGATTACATTTAAAAAGATGAGTTGCTGTTTGGGGCCATTACTCAGTGTTAAATCTAATTTACAGAGCAATATTGTAACCTTCCAGCCACAGGTACTACTCTGTATGGAAACAAACTAGAGTATTACGATATCTACTCAGAAGAGGTTAACATTTGAAAAGTTGCTTAAAGCTTGTGGGTCTAGTAAAAACACCACTAGAGAGATCTTGCTAGATTGGATATCCCTGGCCATAATATCTATAGGGTGGCTGCATTTCATTGTTGTTCACAGAATTTTTTATTTGACTGGATATTCATGGGAAACTTGGACTATGACAAAAATGTGAGGGTTCAAACAAAAACATTATTTTTTCTAAGCACAAAAGAGATAAATCAGTACATAAACATAAAACATCACTCATCCTTTCTTGTCTTTTCTGGGTTTTTCTTTCTGTTATATGAAAATAATTTTTCATGTAGTATTTGGCAAGTGGAACAGAGTCACTGAGCTCTGCTCCCAATTTGCTGCAGCATTCACAAAGTGTGAATCATACAAGGATTTAATCTCACTTAAGTCCACTTAAACCCTTCTCGGCTGCAGAACAGTGCACTTGAACTGTCACAGGTAGGCCTATTTCACCGGGCCATCTCTACACCCACAGTGGCACTCCAGCAGCAGTGTTTATGAACCTGACACCTACTACAAATCCATCCAAACTCAATTTGGTAGGAGTTAAAGTATTAAACAGATGTAACACACCATTAATAAAGCTTGGTCTGCCAGTAACTTGGCCACAGTTCAAGGTATATGGAAAAGTGCCCGCTCATCCTTATGATATCACAAGAATCATGAGTGTAGATTTAGAATACCAGAATCTGATTCATTTACAGCTACATTTTACTTTTGCAAGCCGATGTCATAAAGTTAAGACTGATTTTTTTATTGTTACTCAACAGAACTTGCTTTTGTTGTTTGTTGTGTGGTGTTTCAGATCTTCTTCCCATGTAACTTTTGGTTTCCGCTGGGTATTCCTGTTTCCTCCAACATCCCTAAAAACATGCTGGTATAGGTAACTACTCTAAATTCCCCCTTAAGTGTAAAGAGTTTATTAAAGGTGAGCTGTGATGAACTATAATCTCATTCAGGTTGTGTCCAGGCAAGGGATGGGCACCAGATCCACTGCAAGCCTGACCAGACTTAAATGGTTACTGAAGAAGAAAAAATGAATGAATACATACTAAGCTTTCACAATTTTCATGACCAAATGTTTCAGAGGACATTCATTGCTTGGCGTTTGGGTTAATCATGCAATTATGAAACTAATCAACTTTAGCAAGCAAAATACACACTGAAATCATGCACCGTTTTTCAGCGGTAATAAATAAAAGAAGAATGTAATATTCAAATATGTCTTTAACCTTTCAAGGCAGGAGGATTATAGAATAAAAGGCTCCATTCCAAACTACTTCCTCACCCCCTCCAACCAGCAGCAATAATAACGATCATTATCACCATTGTATGAAAAACGGATTATCATATCAGTGTACAAATGCAGGAACACCCCTACTATTATAAAGTCATTTCATTCTCATCAGGATAGCCGTTTGAAAATGGTGGGAGCGCTCAGTGTGTGACGAGGCCATCGCAGGTGACTGTTCTCTCTTTCTCTGTGCTATTGTCTGATCTGTGTAGTCAGTGTTTGAGGAATTCAGACCACTTAGTGTGCAGACTCTCGACACTGGACTTGCAGATTTGTGTTTTATCTTCCATAATGAGCTAATGTATTCCTCATTTAAATTTTTCACTAAGGACAGCCACTGAAATATACCTTTACTTTAATGAACAAACAAGTACCCTTTTTCTTTAAAGCTTTGACATCAATTAGGAAAAGGAGGCAAATAAAAACCCTCTGAACCTTTTACTCTCATTATACTTAGTTTTAAGTCAATTAATAAATCAGATTCAAGCTGTGAAACTGAAACCTAATGTAGTGAAGGGACACTAGCACCCTATGGTGGATGAAACAAGCACTACTATCATGACACAGGAACTATGAAAATGAGAGCTGTAATTCCCCTCCTGGCCAAACAGTAGCTTGCTGCACGTGTTAGTCAGGTTTGACTTCAGATTTTCATGTTCAATATTTAATAGTGAGGTCACACCATGTTCTGCACACTCCCTCTGTTTTTCACAGTGGTGTGCTTACATTTCTTAAACATATGCACTTCTTTAATTAAATCATACCTCAATTCAGCGTTTCTCAGTCTTATTGACGGCAAGGTCGTAAAATTATTAAGATGAGTCACCGGGAAAATTGTGGCGAGCAGGAGGTGGCGGAGAGGTTAATTAAGTGGCAATTGCTGTTTCTTACTTCCAGCTAGCACTGCATTCTCCCGTCCCTGACAACCTGAAGCGAGTGTGCCATTCGTGGAAGAAAAAAATAATCCCTGAGCCCTTACTGTGAACAAGTTCAACAAAAATTACACAGAAGCACTACAATTGACAGTCTGACTAAAATTTTGTACAGTGAAATTCTTCTTTTTGTGATCGTCCTTATGTTAGAAACGAGGAATTATTGAAAGCCTACATTTTTTACCTTCCTCTAACCTGTCCGTTTACAATTTTCCTATTAATTACTGCTATAAATCATCAGCTCTAGTATTCAATAAATGACATTACTTAAATGAAATAACTTTTTCCGTTAGAAAAGTGTATCACTTGCAAAGAAACCCACAGAAAAAAAACATTTCTCAGCTCTGTACAGATTTGTGTGAAGCCATTTTGAAATTTCAAAAATACCCATATCGTTACACTAGCACTATAGTCTGCATATTCGCTATATCATTAATAATTCAACAGATTTAATATTATTAGTTTAAAAGTCATTATAAAATGATTCATTTGGATTCATTTGTATGGTGTGTTAGCTGGAAAATAGGCATCAGGGATTCTTATCTGCAGGCCTAAGGACTCACTGCACTGCACTATTTTCAAGTTCTGATCCAGCTCATTATGAAAACCCTCAAAAACATGGGGAAACACAGACAGAGAAATGTACTGCAGGACAATTCTTCGTTGCTGGACCCTATTTCATAAATAGACTAGCTCTGTAAGTTACTTAAGCACAACTCAAACACCTAGCATGTGTCACTCCTGCCACTTATAATGAAAAGCTGCTGATGAATGTGCCAGATGTTGCTCTGAGATAGTCTCATTTTCCTTTTGTGAAAATTATGACACATCACCCCCCCCTCGGTTGAAAAGTTGTTTTGATCTGCGCTCCCAGTCCCTCATTGGCTTTGCCACTTCAAGTTGAGGCATCTGCTCTCTGGAAGATTGGACTCGAGATGGGAATGTGTGTATTGTGGCTACATTCACAGAGCCTGAAAACACAGCACCTCAGATCAGACAATACACTGATTTAGTTCCAGACATTTAGTCTGTTCAAAAGCACCAAAAGGAAACAGTTGGACCTTTTTGGTTTATCTTAGAAATGTTTAAATTAAGGGTGTGTCGCACATGCTAGTTAGGATTACTTAACTCAAATTGTTGGGAAAACAAAAGACCACAAGCATATTGTGTTAAACAAAAGTGCATTTATAAAAGAGACATGTACAGAGCTTCATATTATTTTGCAGCTGTACAAACACTTCAACATACAAAATGTTCTCATATTTAGGACGTTTCTAAAAATAGACCAGTCCTTGCTAAGTTATTGACTAAACATGAATTCTAGCATTTTGAGACACAAATAAACTATTACATATGATAGAAAACTCTTTGGTGGGTGGGACCGAACAAACAAAAAAAAAGAAAGAAAGAAATGCATGTCAAGTAGATGTAGAAGTCCTCGGCTGCAATGGTGGATTAAAGTGTATAAATACAATAGGCTCGAGGCAAAAACACTACGTGTGATATATTATATTAGTTTGGCAGAGAGAGACCGAGGACAAGAAAAAGCATTGGAAAACACTGAAGAGGAGGGGAGGATACACCAAACAGGAGGATTAAGAGCAGTGCAGAATAAGCTGATAGCTCTCTGCATGCAAAATGCTATTAAGCAACTTGCAAACCTCCGAATGCACTTATACCGAACAGTACAGCGGTTTTGCATTATTTTAACAAAGTAGAAAGTTTTATCTGGGGAGTTGTGTGTTCATGTACAATAAGGAACACTCGTCTTTGCTTGCTGCCCTCCCCTCTGGCTTTGATACCGAAGTTATATCATAACTGGCATTTAAAATAAAATATTAAATATAAAAAAAAATGTAAAAAATCACTTGGGGCTTTTCAAGGCAGCATGCCCTCGCAAAAAAACGCTACAGATAGGAGGCGTCGGGGAAAGTTGAAGAGAGCAAACAAAGCCTTTGGCTGCGTGGCCTGATAAACAGTAAAGAAGTGTCCGGGGTAATGTATTATTCGCCCAGGAAATTAATCAATTTCTGCACATGCCCTGGCCCTCGCAATTATAAGCCACAAAAATGCTATCCATCACTTTCAAAGCCAAGGGGACAAACAGTGGTCAGAGCTTGAAGTGTGTGTACCCTGAATGCAATGGAGTAAAAAGTGCATTTCTTGCTGTCCTGGCATTACCTATGCAGATCTTTATCAGGAGTGGCCAGTGAGTCTATTGTCGCTATTTTGCTCGTCTACAATGGCTTTCTGTACAGCCAAGCTAGCAGGGAATTGGCTAAAATTATACTCCCTTCATGCTTGGCTAGGTAGCAGCTTAGAAACAAGCTGCTTTTGGAAGCCAGGAGAAGATTGCTGATAATAGAAGCTTCTCATCCTGTTGACCTTTCTTCTGGGCATTTTCCTCCATTTTTTCCTGTTTGTGACAGCAGAAAAGAAAAACTCAGTGTGTGCAAAGACCAGGAAAGCAAGCAAGACATTATATATATATATATATATATAGTACTCTAAATTCTAGCTCGGACCACTCTTTGTCCCCTTGGCT
>JAAIIK010000024.1:1448138-1469066 GCA_014706435.1 Silurus glanis
AGAGAGAGAGAGAGAGAGAGAGAGAGAGAGAAATAGACGCACATATACACACTGAAGCTTTGATATATGCATGAGAGATTTTCTGTTCATTTTTTGGTTGGGGGGGGGGGGGGGGGAGCATGACCTTTTGCTAACACAAGATGCCCAGATGTCTTCTTTGACGAGGGGATATAGTTCAGCCACGGTGACATGACAACCACAATAGGCAATCACTGTCCAGAGTCCACAAAAAAAGGATTAGACTGCTCCTAAACCATGGAATGAGTGTACTGCGGTCTGAACCGCTAAACTGTTTGAAAAACCGAGATGATTCGACTTGGCAGCCAAGGCCTAAAGTGAATAAAAAATAAATAAACTCCAGTCCAAAACTGAGTCCGTTTCCCTGGCAACAACCCAGCTACCAACATATTCCCTGATGATTCTTAAATAACAATATTTTTTCATCCTGTCAAGCAGAATGAGCCACATGCATACAACACAGGAGTGTGTTTAGTAGGGTCAAGGTCAATGCTCTGTTTTACTGTTTCACTCTGTCTCTAGTTCAGCACCACAAAGCTCCTGTAATAGCACAGGGAAGCTGGTCAAAACACTGCTTATAGACACAAAGCCAATCTCGGCTGCTGTGCCCTTGTGCTTTCAGCATACATCACGATGTACAGGGCGGCAGCAACACAGTTTATCATTAAATAAGCTGGCCTGAGGAGACACTGCTCCTGACCAGCATATCAGCTCATAGGCCATGGAGCACAACACAGAGGGAAACAGTGTGCATAGGAGCTAATAAAAGGAAACAGAAGTTGCAAAATCTTTATAATCCAAAGACAAACCAAAACAATAAGGGTAATAAGGGTTTAGACATTCAAAAGGAAAGGTCTCATAGCTGCTGAAATCAGTCTTTAAAATGCTTTTTCACATTTTATGATATGAACCATGCCAAAATGGATTCTCAGCCAAATTCTAAACTCAATAAAATTTTTTAAAAAAAAGTCATTATTAAAATGTTTTTTTTTTATTTACCCCATATAAATAAAATAATAAAAAATAACTACCTTTGTCTGAAGATTTTAATATTAATTAAATGTAACTAATTAAAATTATTTTACCAATAACAATTATTTTAATAAGAGTTGTTGCAAGTGCTGGATCGGTTATAAAATGAAAAATAATTCACTGTGATTAATGTTTTTGTTTCTGAAAATGATCCCAAGAAAGGGAAATGTTTCAACTAGGGCTGTAACGATTTCTCGAGTAACTTGAGTAATTCGATTAGAAAAATTCATCGATGCAAATTAATTTTAGGCCAAAGTAAATGGCAGAAAGTTTCCAAAGTCTGGGATCATTTCAAACTATAACAGAAAAATAAATAAACGCAGTACAGTTCGGTTACCGTTTTTAAAGTTATTTGAAATTCATACACATTAGGTTTAAAAAGTCAGTAGTCATGTAGAGCAGGTATTTCTAGCAGCTTTTCCGGAGACAAGAAAACCACATCGAGATACTGTGCGAGATTTAATAAATAAATAAATACACGAGTGAGAATAATAGAGTTTCAATAAACAAAATATTTTCCCATAACCTACTCTACGCGGCCACTGCGGATAGATTTTGTGAAGGTGCTGTATTTGTGTTTTAATGTAATTTGGCTATTAAATGCACTAAATGAGTTTAGTTTTCATCGATATTCTTTTATGCAATTTCAGCCATAAATATTGACATTTTTCTAAAAAGAAAAACAAATTACTTGTTCATTTTAAGAGACCCGTCTTACTTTCTCTCTCTTATTAAGTACTGCTCTTTAATAAAGAAAAAGTACTTCTTATCCGATTACTCGATTAATCGATGGAATAATCATTAGAATACTCAATTATTAAAATAATTGATAGCAGCAGCCCTAGTTTCAACAACAAGTGCCTTAATATTTTCCTTAATTAGCTAACAGCATGGTTAAAATAAAGTAGCATGTATAATCTTTTTATATTTGTTCATGCTAAAAATCTGTGTTCTTAGTGCATTCTTGATACTTTGTATTCATTAACTTATTCATTATTTATCAATTATTACTAAATAATTCAGTCAAATATATAAAAAAAATTAAAATGACATGACAACAAGAACAGATTGTAACAATCCTGTCCAAACTGGGGGGTCAGACAGGGAAAAGGTGCAGCATTAGAGAAAAGAAACTGAGACTTGTAAAGGCTAAAAGTGATGCAGGAGATAGAGCGAGCCCTCATGTGGTTGCAGGATGGATATGTACTGTATATCTGCTGATAAAGCCTTCAGCTCAAAAACCGCATTTACAGAGCCTTTCAGATACGCATCAAGTATGAAGAAATGGGTCTGGCCTTTATTATTCTGCGTGAATCTTCCCTCATTTACTCAGGATACTACGGCTTTATTTCGCCTCCAAACACCCCCATCCACATGCCACAATGTAGTATTCACTTGACAAATGAGACAAAGTTGTTGGCTTTTTTGGGAAAAAAAAATACAAAGTTGTCACAAATGTCTACCCTGGTAACCGGGACCTCCCTGAGCAGCATGACTCAAAAGATGCAGGTCAGCCAAAAGAATACAACAAATGCAAAGGTATATATTTTGTGCTTATATACAAAGCTGGGTTTAGGAATTTTTCTACAAATTCCTGAAAAGCTTTAAAAAATATTCTTTATTATAAATAACAACAATAATAAAAATAATAATGCTTTTGGGACTATTTAACTTTACAGAAATGCTTTTTGAGTAACAGTGCAAGTATAGTGGAATGTTGGTCTCCTGTAATAAAATGGCAGATGTACAATGTAGATATAATGCAAATATAAGAATATATTTGATAAAGAACCTGAAGCAATTGGGGCTTTTCAAGACCTGTGTGCTTTGCATTCAATAAAAAAAAAAACATGTCAAGAAATACTAAGAAAGTATGCTTCCTTTAACACTGATATGCACATACACATAACACTTATACCTATATAGATTAGAAAATAAGCCAAATTTAAGGTCAATAAAGTCCGAGAACCCACTCTAAAGGAAAGCAATGTTCATTGTAGATTTAAAACATTTCACCTAAACGTTCTCTAATCTGCTGCTACTTATTTGACTTATTTTCTTTGAAATGAAATGAAGGAAACTAAAAAGTACAGCTGTTGAACACATTCGTAGTCCAGCTATAGTTCCGCAAATTAGATAATTAACCAAAAGCCCTGGTTATCTTAACCCTAAACCTAATTTAATACTTGCACGTGCTTTTTAAGGCTGTGCATTTGCTTGGCACCTTAGGAATACTGAGTTTAAAAAAAAGACTTTGATTTTATGTCTTTTAGTGCCAGCTTGTATATGCCAGTTCATGGCAAGACGGGCCACAGTGGTCATGGGTTTCGATCGCTGAACATTTACCTGACATTCGTCTGGCAGAACTGTGGCTTGTACTCTTTGATCAACTTTAAAAGTTCTGACGAGCACAGATGAAGAAGGGGTCTGATGGCCTTTGCCCTAACTTGAAAGCCTGCGATTCAGACCAAAGTCAATGTGCTATTCACACAAAATGTCCCATTTCAGAGTAATGTCATTCTGTACATGAATGGCTCTTTTCAGAATCTCCAAGCAGGACCAAATACCTAGACCTGGCTCATCTTCTCCTGCCAACCATACGCTTTCATACAGCAAAGTTAACCCTGCATCCCTCCATCCTCAGACACTGTATAACACAGTGCTCCATATGTGTGTCTGAAGCTGTTCAGAGGCTCTCAGCAACTCCTTGCATTGATGTGAGGGAACAAAAAGCTGTAACAATGGTGACTGCATAAATTCTTTACTTAATCACACACATATAAAGTGACACAGTATTATCCAGAATGAACATTGATGCCAACTAAAGCAAGCATTGACAGTTTGCGTGTAAAGCTTTGTCAAGGTTACTATAATCTATATGAACTAAATGTTACAAATTATAATACTTTCTGCATAACTGCATAATTTCATCAGTTATTCCATGTTCCATTATTCTACAATGTGAAAGGGAGTACAAATAAAGATAATCTCTCTTAGTGAAAGTATTTAAACTCATATATCAACAACCACCTTTTATTAGGAAAAGCACATTTTGCTGTTCTGGCAATAATGACTTAATGTCCCCACATATATATGGATACAGAAACACACCAAACTGGACAGATTGAAAATGCATTCAGGTGCACAGTTTTGAAGAGGTTTTTCCTAAGCACTACTCTGTCTGACAAGAATAGAACCCAATGTGGACATCTGTAGCCTATTTGCAAGGTTTGACATGCTTTTCGAGATGCTTTTCTACACAGCACGATCGTAAAGAGTGGCTATTTGAGTTACTGTAGCCTTTTGTTGGCTCACACCAGTGTGTCGTTTCTCTTCCTTCTCCTATCAACAAATTGACAAAACTCTGTAAACTCTAGGGACTGCAAAATCTGAAATACTCTATAATAAAAAATTAAATACTCGAAAAACTGAAGCTTTAGATTTGCATAATTTCATGCATTGTACAGTCGCCACATTATTGGCTGATTGATTAATTGCACGAGAGGGCAGGTGTTCCTATTAAAGTGAATGTATGCTGTGGCCGAACATCTCACAGTCTGGCAGTACAGTTAGTAAGTTTTTAATAGCCCCTTCTGCTCATCTCTGCGTCTCAACCGTGAGGTCACCAGCGGAGGTGCTGTCCGCGTGCAGGATCCGGCCTGAGCGCGCAATATTGACATATTTCTGAGTAAACATCAGTGGCAAGGCATGCGCTTGCACTGATGTTGAGATGGGCCGATTTCGCCCTATCTGATTTCCCCACATATTTCTGGGGCTGACTAGACTAAGCAGGAGTCGGGGGCAGGAGCAGATAACGAGTGTCTTTCACACAGCACCGACACGTAGTGTGCTTCTTATCTGTGCACCTCCTCACATGCTGGAGCGAGCAGGACAGGGAGAAGATTGTTACATTTGGTGATTTGTTTTTGCTTCTTGGAGCAGATAAAAAAAAAAAAATCGAGGAGGAGGAAGAAATCAGTGTAACACCAAGGAATGGAGGCAGATGACAGAATCATGTACTGCTGTTTTTTTTTTAACTTAGAACTTTTTTGTTTTGGTCATATTTTAGTTGGTTAAATGCACAATGGCATCCTTATTTTTGAAAAAAGAAGAATATTTGGATTAAAAGAGCATTAAAGATTTTATTTAATAAGAACAATCTATTGGAAATTTCAGAATATTGCTTTCTGCTCCTCTGTAAAGCAATTACTTGTAATCAGGATTTCTATTTAAATTCCATGAATTCTGTGTCTGCTATTAAAGGCTACAATTTCCAGGAGTGCTCGAGTGCATAAAGGAACATGTAGCTCCACCACACTTTTTGTTCAAACTACAAAGCAGGGAGAAATGGACCACCATAATACTTATGCAGGCTTACAACCATTAGCGACAGTTTTCGCGTAGTTGTGCTTTAAACCCGACTGAAGGGTTTGATCTCCAGAGACGTCTGCTTTGCCCCACAAGACCTAATGTGCAGTCTTTATTCCATTTTCCATGATGTCAGCAATTAAAATATAAGGTAAACTTTTCCACAAGCTCCTTTCATGCCGCTGAAAGGCATTGTGTTGCAAATGGGTAATAATGTATTCATCCCAAGGTAAACACCCCTGCCATGTCCCTTATGCAGAACAAAATGAACGTGATAATTTCTCCCCCTCTGAGAATTTCTCCCTTTAATTCCGACAGTAAACTCACAGCTGTTATGGAGTGTTAAGTAGGATTTAAAACTTGTCAAACAAGACATGTTTGAAATTGCTTTAAATAAGAGTACTGTGTTGCTGTCAGCCAGAGGCTTAGAAGAACAGATCCTTACTACTGAGGCACACCTCTGGGCTCCTAACACTGTAATCCAGCACCCCCTAGTGGAGGCAGGGACACACTTCAAACAGTCTGTAACATCAGATATACAGATCTCCCACATCAGCTGTTTGTTTTAAGACATTAGGGAAGTGTACGAATTTAGGAATCTGATTTAAAATCAATACATATTTATATCATTGTGATCACGTCTCAGTCACTACATAAGGAGACATGCATTGTACAATTTCTTGTAAAAAAAAAAGAAAAATTATTATTTATTTTACAAAAACAACATTGGGAATGCTGGACAAATTGTTGCAAAATTGCAGCTACAGTTCACTAAACTAAACTTAATCTAAATAGCTTTAATCACATTGGAAAAGAAAGAAATGATGTACATGTGCACACACACAAAAAAAAACCCCATACATTCAGAGTGTTTGTCAGGGAAACAGTCATCTTTTTTTAAACTTACAGTTCATATGCAGTCATGATATGCACAACTGTGAAGACAGTTAATACCCATGTCCACACCATCGTGTGAATCGTATGAGGCCGCTATATACTTTCAAGTAAGCACACAACGTCTAAATGGAAAAATAAATGGAAAAAAGGAAGACATTTTCCCTCATTTTAAAGGTGTAGAAATATTTCATACATGGTAATAGATGTTTTTTTCCAATGACAAGACTAGTTGCATATTCTATTTCCAAAGCTTTGTGGGATTCAAAATTGACAGGAGGTGGCCTGGGGAGAACTACTAGAAAGCTGCATTCGAAACTAGAACTACTGCATTGAAGCAATGCACGGCTTCATAATAATATAAAAATGAAAGTTTAATCCATGTAACCAATCCACAGACACTTTAAACCCAGCGCTTAGAAGCTCGAGCTGGAACATATTTGCGTGTACCTGTGCAGGCATTGCAGGGATATCAACCCCGGCACAAAACTTCATTCAAGGGCAAAAATAGTCAGTGAAAAAACGTTTGAAGTGAAAGAACTGAACACTTTGTGTGGCTTTTACAGAGCAAAAAAGGGGAACTCAATATGCTGATATTTCCAATATGAGGATTACCTTATAAGTGTGTTTAAACAAAAGGCAGTTTTTATATCACATCTACATTCATGAGAGACATGGTAGCTCAAGTCAAACAAGTTACGTTTCTGCAAAGCCCCAGCTACAAATATGTCCTAGGTAAAATTAATAGACTATAACATGATTTTAGTTGCCACAGAAAAAAGAAATCAATATAGCAAGATAACTCATCTATCGTTTGAGTTTTAATTTGGTCTATAAAAAAAGCTATGCTCCTCATTTCCACACTAAATGCTGTAATCTATCTACAATCCACAGTGTTATCAAGATCAACTTGCTGCAATACATACTGTACTGGTAGCAATGTTTTCTTGGTGAATAAGTAATATTGTTGCATAAATTGCAGCAGGTGTGCCTTCATTTAGCAGTTAAATCTTGTGATTAATATTAATAAAACATTCAAACTAGCAAACGTGGTGGGCTGCCTGTCACATCCCCAAAGACCCCTACTGGTGAGCACTTACAGATTAGAAGTATTTATAGAATTTCAGATAGAAATATGATCAATTTATGCAAATATTAGAAATGGCACCAGTATACACAGCAAAAAAAAAGAAAAATAAAAAAAACATTCTGACTACAATTACACAGATGTCAGCAAGGAAATACTGAATATTACAGAATCTCTCTGCAAATAATCTAACGTTTTTTTTAAACCCAGCAGTTAAATACCAGAACATGCACGATCTACTGGGAGTGCATTATTGCAGCAATTACACCATCATCATACAAAATGAAAGAAACATATTATATTGTACTTTCCAGTTAGTGTTTTTGTGTTGACAGTGTTGGAAATTTGTAATTGTCTGACAAAATGGTGAATAAATAAAAGACAAATATATCCACCATGGCAATAAAATGGCTATCCAAGGGGCTGTTATTTTTATTTATTTATTTATTTATTTATTTATTTATTTATTTATTTATTTATTTATTGTATATATACTGAAACCAAATAGTAGATTCAGCTTAAAACAATGTTCAATATTAATAAGAAAATCATGTACCTGTTGAAGTATCATATCCAGCTTAAATTATTCGTTTTATGTTTTGCATAACTTTTAGCTACTTTTAAAAATATTTATACAGAAAGCCATTGTTAAATGTGCTATATACACCATATAAATGTACAGTATGGCACTTAGAGAGAGAGAAAGACAAAGATAAATGTTTTTGTTTTGTTTTTTCAAATAACCAGCTGCTTTCTTCTAAACATAAAACTAGAAATCATTGGAAAATGTGTAATCTGCTGCACTCTCATTTCCCCTTAGCAAAAGAAAAGGATGATGAGAGAATCGTACTGGTTACAAGATTCAATGGCCACCGAGTAGTCAAGCATTCATAAGGTGTTTAAGTAGATTAACGTGTGATTCTTCAATGTGCTGCCAGAATTCTGTGAAGCAAAAAGAGAGCAGGAAGAAAGGAAGGACGGGTGTGGAGGTCTAACCCTCAACAGCACCTTGTCCTATGATCTGGCATCCACTCATGTCGAGTTTTTATCGTACAAACGGATTAGGCTGCCCAGTCTAAGTGCCTCCATGTTATTAGCACCTTCTTTTACAAAATACAACAGCAATCCAAAAAACACTGATTGCAGGGAACAGTTCAAATATGATTTCCTTATAGCTATTAATATGTATGCCTTAAATAGAAGCACACCGCTAAGCAGCTTATGATATTATGAAAAGAATGTTCCCTCAGGGACATAATATGCCAACAGTGACAGTAAGGAGAGATTCACATTTACCCAGATTGGCTGGTACTTACGTCAAGCATTCTCCGTGCTTGTGGGAGGGAACACGGGGCAGCAGCAACAGCTCGCTCTCGATAAGCACTTACCACGAATAAAAGACAAGCATGAAAGTGAGGTTTAGCCTTTTTAAAGATTCCCCAGCAAATGTAGAGGCAGATAGGGGAGATGCCTTTGGTTCCGGACGTGATTAGCCGTCTGTG
This sequence comes from Silurus glanis, assembly GCA_014706435.1. Taxonomy (NCBI): domain Eukaryota; kingdom Metazoa; phylum Chordata; class Actinopteri; order Siluriformes; family Siluridae; genus Silurus; species Silurus glanis. The sequence goes on from JAAIIK010000024.1 coordinate 1,457,040, forward strand.
ACGTGCTGTTCACACAGAAACGAGACATTGCAGAGACATTGTCCAAGCTTGTCCAGGTGGGGGACCTGTCATCCAAACCAGGGCTTAGCAGTGCGCTGCTCCGAGCAAGAGATTAGAACCTGAGAATTTAGCTAGATTTTCTTTTTTTTTTTAAACACAGGCTGTTTCCATATTCTTCTCTGTTCCTCTATTCTATCTTTCTCTCTACCAAACACACAAAAACGCACACATTCCTTAGCCTGAATTTTTCACATTTATACATATTTTTTCCCCTTAATTCATTTCTAACTCACATTTCATTCACGTGTACCTTCTCTTTTTTCCCTCCAGTTGAACTTGGTTTTATTTGTGTTATTCTGGGCATTTTTTGTGAATAAAAAGCAATGGCTTTCATTCGGGTTTCTTGGGAATGGCTTCCATGCTCATGCTCCTGACAGATAAATAAAACAACATTCGGCCAGGCATTGTTGGACTGAGTGAGATAATATTGCTGAACCAGGCAAAATTCTCACACCCAGAAGATTTGGGATATTTCACAAGTACTCTACTCTGTTCTGTAAACTATATTTTATTCAAACTGTATAGATGCGACAGCTAAAGACAACTTAAGCGCCACAAAATATTGTGCTGAACATAAAACAGTGACCTCCAGGGTCATTTGCAGCATTTATAATTCAACATCAATTTTAATGGATGCTGTTATTGATTGTCTGACTGACTCAGACAGAAATGTAGACATTTTGTGTGCCACAATATTTAATTCCTCTATCCACCTATAACAATACATGAACCTGTTTTTGACTGGTAACCATGGTAATTGTTTTGACCTGAACTTTGTAATCGGTGTGTAACGGGTAAATAATCATAAATGTGTGGCACAAACCATTTAACGAAACAGAATACAAAAGAATCCAAATGTTATTGAACTCTGACATGCTGTGTTCCTATACTGTATCAGAAAAGATGAAACTCTATTAAATCAGTGTATGAAATGCACTCAGGTCTAGCAATAAGCGCTGCTCTTGAGTGAACAGGCCTCCTGTTAATTCAAATAGCTCCTATTGTGAATTTATCAAACCGGAACAGCTGGCCACCATCATGGATAAATACGCACTGGTGCAAAGCAGGAGGAAAAAAAAGAGGGAGTTCCATCAAGATATTTGAAATACACTTACATTTTCCTCCCTTCTCTCGTTTTCTTTCAGCTTTCTGTGGACTAAGCGCTAAGCAAGAATGGGCACTGTTCTGCTCCTCAGACCCCACTATAATCAGTCACGAAGGAATGGACAGGACGCTCTCGCAGTGTGTTCATCCCCGCTCTTCATCCAGCCAAGCAAAGAATGAGAGAAAACAGGATTAGGATACAGACAGCATGACTCACGGGATGTCAAAAAAAAGACCTGATTATTCCTTTAGTCGCAAGCGAGAATAATAGTTTCGACTGTGGTTGGCATTGACATTAAAATATGAATTCTTTTACCGCAGTCCATGTCTTTTTAAACGCTGTGCTGTTCAGAAATGTACTACAATGTGGTCTAAAAAAGTGGCTATGGTCTTCGGAGAATATTCTGGAAGTGTTGCAACAAAGCATGAAGGTTTGCTTCCACAGACACTTTACTGCTGTTCGAGTGCCCTCTGTGACTTCTACGAGGGTTATCTCTTCCTCCTTTTCTTACACATCATGGAATTCCAATGTCGATATTGGCAACATAAAAACACCTATTTATTACCCATTTCTTTTCAAAAATAGACATATGGTGTCCAGCATTGTGAATAGACTCATTGCTGCATATATGGTACACCTATACAATTTAGTTATTTTACCAGATAATATATTGAAAACCTAAAGTTCAAACTAAAAATGGCTTTAAAATGTATCCTTTAAACAATTCATATGGGAGTATTGGACAACTATATCCACCCCAAGATTTTATGTAATGCAAGCTTAGTCTTATTTCAGCATTATTCCCATCACTGATGAAAGTGGACATTCCCAGAATACACTGCAAAAATTGTTGCATATACTTATTCAGCAATTGTATAAAGGATATGATGGTCTATAACAAACAAAGTGGTAGGCAAGTTTGCATTAGTTACAGATCGAAAGCTATTTGGTCTCATTTGGAACAACGAAATATCCACCGATTCTGAACTTACTGAACATCTTAAATCTTAAGACCTATAGCTTTGCTATAAACATAGGGACAGATCCTATAAATGTCATGTCACAAACGTTCACAAATAGGCTTGTGCAAATTTTAAATATTTATTAATTAAAAAAATCAAACATTTCCCATTTCATGTGAAAGGAGTACAGGAAAGTTTAAAATCGGCTATGCCATCAGGGAGCAGCTGGATAGGGAATTTTAAATGATTCTGCAGTACTGTTAAACAAATGTTCAACAAAACTGTGTGCATTTGAACTCCACGTCTCCACCACAAAGTCCAGCTCTTTTAATCATTTGTATGACAGAAATATTCTTCAAAAATACTTCAGACAGAAAGAAATCTATTAAAGAAAAACTATCAGACATTCAACCCATTTCCAAAATTCTAATTTTTTTGGTTACAATGATAAGTCCATAAAAGTGTGAACTAATCAAGATGGCGCTACAGATGGGTGCCTCTGGGTGTTGGTGCACTTGGTGTGTATTGTTTTTTTGTTTGTTAGTCCTACAAACATTGAACAAGCATAATATAATCAAGGTAAATGCCACTAGTAAAATGATACCACATACCAGAGTACACCATTGTGTAATATTATAAATCATACATTTCCTAGGTTGGTAGAACAGCTAAAGTAAAAAATGTGAGAACCAATCTAGAAGCCTGCAAGCACAAGTAATTCACCAGATCAGCTTGTGAATCTACAGTGACACCTGTAACACAAATAGCAACATGCTGCAGTGATCAACATACAAATATTGCCAATCCTCTGCTTCAAACTTTCATTGTTATGAAAAAAGTACTGTACTTCCAATTTTTACAGAGTGGCTTTGCCACCTTTCCTCAGTATGTCACCCAGGCCATTCTGATTGGCTTATGGCACTTCTATTTCAACAAATGTGCAGTTGAAAAACTGAATAAAGCACACTTTGTTGAACAGCCAAGGACACATTCACTGAGACTACTCTCACCCAGCAAAGGGAACTTTGGCTAGATGAATTGGTATAATGTTTGCATGGAACACTTCAGATCTGTTCTGTAGATTCTGTGCATTTGTCATTGCACATACAGTATTCTCACTGTATTGGTGAACACTAGATTACAAAAAAAACAAAACATGCTAACTAGCATCCACAAAACAACAATTTTGATTTCACTGGGACTTTAAGGGCACATAAATCGGCAAACTACTTAGCAGTAACTCAGAGCCTTTATCCATTACGCTACTCTCCATAATCTAAACAGCATATAGCCAAAATTTTTGCCTGCAGCCAAACCCCCATGAGTGTTCCAATGCCACAGAGGACAAAAGTCAAAACCCCCACTAGCTTAATAAAACTTATGCAATCATCTACAATGAACCTTTATTTAAAAGACCAAAATTCTGCTGCATCAGGCAGAGATTATGTGACGACTAAAATAAGACAGCGCACCACTGCATATAATCACAGTATTGTGGGTGACATTGAAACCTCTCAGGGTAAAAAAAAAAAAAAAGAGCAAGATGTAAATGAAAAACGTGTAAAACAATTCAAGGAATTTCAGTACTAATTATATGAAGGATACCAGTGGAAATCACTTGTCAATTAGATAAAAAATAGTAATGTTTATTTTATTTTCATTGTATTCCTTTCACGGTCTGCAGGCTGACTAATTTTCTAGCACTTGTTTCAGTCACATTTTTTTTCTATGCATCAATAAATTAAGCTCCCAATAATTCATTATGGTAAGTTGAGTTATAAAATAATTATTAATTCAATCATATGTATACTATTAATATGCCCCCCCCACCTCGGTCCATGGAAAAATTGCTTGGTGTAAATATCTACAGTCTCTGACAAAAGTCTTGTCGCTTGTGTACAAATTGACCTGAAGTGCCGCTGAAATATATTTCTAATCAAGATTCTTTTACAAGAAATGGCTCATTTTAATCCCAACAGCTTTTGTAATAATGTTTCAGTGCAAAACGAAACTGTCAAAAAGTATTCTAATATTCACAGCTTGGTAAAGCCCATTGAGTCAGTTTTTGCAAAGACATAAGTGTTGTCGCCTTGTCATACGAGCTTCACCTGTGACTAATAATGGATCAATTAGGTCTCAGGTGTGTATAAAAAGAACCCCAGTACATTAGACCTTCACATTAACTGCAACTAGACCTCTGCAAACATGCCTAAGAGTCACCCTGAGACTAAAGTTTTGATTATCAAGAGGCTGAAGACCAGATCCACTGCTGATGTGGCAGACACCTTCAAGGTGTCTCAGCGTCAAGTACAGAGGATAAAAAAAAGATTTGAAGAGACTGGAGACGTTTTTGACAAGCCCAGGTCAGGCAGACCCCACAAGACAACTGCTCGAGAGGACCGTTTGTTGGCTCGAAAATCCAAGGCCAGCCCATTTTCTACTGCAGCAGAGCTCCACGAGACCGGGTCACCTGAAGTCCCTGTGTCAACCAGAACAGTTTGTCGGATTCTGTCTCGAAATGGCCTCCATGGTCGAATCAGTGCCCAGAAGCCAGCACTAAACAAAAGACAATTGAAAAACCGTGTGGCATTTGCCAAGGCCCACAGCCTGCTAAAAAGATGGACGCTGGAAAAGTGGCAGAAGGTGGATTTTTCAGATGAATCTTCTGTTGAATTACACCACAGTCGCCGCAAATATTGCAGGAGACCTACTGGAGCCCGCATGGATCCGAGATTCACCCAGAAAACAGTGAAGGTTGGTGGTGGAAAAATCATGGTCTGGGGTTACATCCAGTATGGGGGTGTGCGAGAGATCTGCAGGGTGGAAGGCAACATCAATAGTCTAAAATACCAAGAAATCTTAGCTACCTCTTATTCCCAACCATAAAAGAGGCCAAATTCTGCAGCAGGATGGTGCTCCATCGCATACTTCCATCTCCACATCAAAGTTCCTCAAGGTGAAGAAGATCAAGATGCTCCAGGATTGGCCAGCCCAGTCACCAGACATGAACATCATTGAGCATATGTGGGGTAGGATGAAAGAGGAAGCATGGAAGGCGAAACCAAAGAATATTGATGAACTCTGGGAGGCATGCAAGACTGCTTTCTTTTCTATTCCTGATGACTTCATCAATAAATTGTATGAATCCTTGCCAAACTGCATGGATGCAGTCCTTCAAGCTCATGGAAGTCATACAAGATATTAAATTTGGATCTCACAGCACCACTACTTAATTTGCTGACATATTTTTGTATTTGCAGTAAATTTGTTCAATTTCTGTATAGGCGACAAAACTTTTGTCTTGCCAAAATGTGACCTTTCTGTCTTGATTAAATGATAAATCTTTTTACAGTGAAACTAATTAATTTCAGTGCATTAAACATCATTTGGGAGGGTTTTAGCTTTTCATATGAGCTATTTCTAACACCAATTGATTAATTAAAATTCAGGTTAATAGCAGGTGTTTCTACAAAGTAGATAAGCGACAAGACTTTTGTCAGGGATTCTATCTATCTATCTATCTATCTATCTATCTATCTATCTATCTATCTATCTATCTATCTATCTATCTATCTATCTGTATCTGCATGACTTTAGGCTTTGTGCTGCTGCCACATGATTGGCTGGTTGGATAATTGCATAAATAAGCAAGGGCACAGGTGTTCCTGTTAAAGTGGCTGGTGAGTGTGTATATAGGTAGTAAGTAACCGTACAAGCAGCAAGAAAGGTACGATTATTTTAATAGAGTCTCACAGCTCTATTGATCCAAAATGGTTGTGTTTTCTGTCAGGAAACCATCAGGTAAAAGCTCACATCAAGTAACCAACAAAAATAGTCCAGTGTAATGTGGTACAGTGCATCTCTTTTTGCAAAACAAAGCTCTTTTCCACTCCCATAACACTTAACTCACTGTGACCCCTGTGTTTATCAACTCAATTATCCTTTTATCTGCAAGTGGAATACACATGGCCGGCCCTCTTACACACTCATGCCAGTGTAAAAGATGAAAGGAGAGGGTGAAAGGTGCACAGGCGGGAGAATGAGGAATGAGAAAGAGTCAAAGTGTTTCATTTATAACCGGAGAGAGGCCTTCTGAGAGCATTTATCCATAATGGAGAAATAATGAAGAAAGATTAAAGCCCACTGGGACATTTTTAGGGGTTTTCTCTAAATGATCACGACGTCTCCCTGTTCTCCACAATGGGCTCGGAGAGAGCGCCAGACGCCATTATGTCCCCAAAATGAGCCCTGGCAAAAGCTACAAGTCACTCTGTCAGTTAAATGTGGGCTATAGTAACACTGCAGAAAGGCTTACCTGCAAATTAAGAGCATCAGCTTTTGTCTCTCTTGTGCCGGGGTAAAAACAAGAGAATGGGTGTCCATTACCTGAGTGATTTGAGAACAGGCAGGAGGTTCAGCATAGAATGATCAGCTTAATACTCATTCTGTTCCATGGCTACAATAAGGAACTATAGAGAGACAGGTCTAGAGCCTAACTAAAGACAGTGTCTAGAAAGAAATTAAACGCAAAGCCAACCAATGATGAGTAGACATGGTGACTCAATGAACATATCATTTTAATTGGCAATTTTAAATAAACATTACATTATGCAGTTTTGTAAAAGAATATTTCTATATATTTATTATATGAATTTAGTAGAATCAATTATTAAATTCTAATTGGTCATGTATAGCTAGCACCCTGTTACAGGAAATTGTTGTTAATAGTTTAAAATATCTGTTCTTTTCCTCTTGTCAGCCGTCCCTACCGATGCATTAGATCACAAATTTGATTTTGCTGTTTACAATAAACCCTAACAAAGCTGCACTGAGCCCAAACATGTGAGCCTGTAGTGAGCAAGAATAAGTGAGCCAGGCCGAATGTACTGGCTTTATCAGTACGAGTTATTGGGCACCTAAGAGTGCAGGAAATCCACAGAAGAAATACTGTTCCAGGTAAATCTCAAACTGTGAATACACAAGCCAAGCAATTTACAGTGGAAGGTCATAGCAAAGTAAAGCAGGGAAAATTGCCAGGAAAAAAATGGACTTTCTGGGAGAGTGAAATAGATGAGAGATGAGAGGAGATGAAAACTTGACGGGTTACCCAGGCGGGTCTACAAAAAGTAATGAATATCCCTTGGTGTGCAGTGATTTTGAAGAACTGTCATTCTGAATGAACTGAGATAAAAATTATATTTCATCCTGATAAAAAATCTACCAAAAAAGACACATGTCTGCTGGATGCAGCTCCTAATCCAGGACGAAGTCTGACAGTTTCTACTGACACTCAAAAAAAATAAAAAAAGATATTTCTGAATTCAGTAAGAGCTCTGGGTAGAGAAACACAACACCATTGTACAATATAAATGACACATTGGCCTCATTTTCTTTCTCTGAATAAAATTTCCTAGGCAAAAATTAGAATATATTGAATCCAGTAAGGAATCTGCTCTTGTAGTGCAGCCTGAAAAACGAGCGTGTGTCCTTCAAGAAAGAATAGTGCCACGCATCTCATACTAAAGTCCTGTTGCTTTCCCTTGAATAAATCATCCACATCTATTAAATCCCCTTCTGCTTGACGACGCAAGTTCTCCATTCAGAGCGGAGAGAAAGGAGCCTGAATTACTTGGAGCTGGAGAGTTAGCTAGCATAGAAACGAATTAAGGACCAGTAGTCAATATTGTGGATCCACTATACCTGGAAGAAAGAGCCCATTCTTGTGTCACCCGGCTTGGGAATAAAGTCACAATAGACTCCAAACAAGGGACACACTGCACAATTCGTGGATTGATTTTTACTTCAGGGACCTGAGACTTTTCAAAACAGACAATATTCCGTGAAGATACACATAAAGCTTTGAATGGTGTGAATGTGCGATGCATTACCCTAGTGCCCTGTACCAAGGGAATATAGGTGCTGTCAGACCTCAATGGATAACCTCTATCTCTGGTGTACTTCATTGTAACGGTGTAACTGTCATACAATGTTTGAGAGAGTGGCTTTGTGATTGTCATACAATGTTTGCTTAGCTATTTTTCACAGCATAGAAAACTTTTCTATGTGGGAGGCAGATACCACTTTTTTTTTACTTGCAAATTATACAGAGGAATAACACAAACTATTGAAATGAAGAACAATTGTGCTCTGGAATAAAGAAGAAATAGTAGCTTTTAAGAACCAAAACCATAGAAGCACAAATAATATGCACAAGAGAATTCAGATGAATTGGGTGCAGGGAAATTTGAGAAAGATCCTTTGACAATTGTTGATTATAGCAACAAGATAATAATGTAAGCAAGCAAGCAGCAAGAACAGCTAGTTATAACAGCTCTAACCAGCTTAAATTAGCTAAGAGATTTGTTAAAACCTGAGCTAGTGTTACCAAAACTTGAGATAACGATGAACGCTTTCCAAAAGAAGACAGTGCATTATATAAAGATATTCGCACATCCTTATTCAGAGCAACTTACATTTATCTTATTCATACAGCTGAGCAGTTATGGGGTTAAGAGCCTTGCTCAGGGGCCCAAGAGTGGCACATTGATGTGACTTGAACTCATAACCTTTAGAGCCAAAGGTCAATGCCTTTACCACTAATCTAACACCTTCCATGATAAGCTACCCACCTATGATGATTAAACATGTCAAAGAGAGTCTGGAAAAAGTTATTCATATAAGGCTACATATGCATGAGGACTGCACTGATAGGAAGTTAAATAACACTATGCGGTCTGATCTAATAGGCATTTCGAAAACAGGACTTCCTTTATTGTGTATCTTTATTGTGTAATCTAGTATAGATTGTTTTCCACCTGATCCACCATCAAAGTGAATGATGAGTGGAAATGATGGGTTCTGATAGCCGGTGTATTGATGTGCATTTAATATCTGGCAGTGGGGGTGCCAATACATATTCTAACAAGTAAGCTATCATCAATTGTTTTATTCTATTGGTACCTGAAATTTAGGTTTTTTATATATATATACACATATAATACTTTTTTTTTTATGTCAAATATCAATTTGTTTTATTCAAAAAACACTCTAGCGGAAAATCATTTCTGCTATTCGATTTTGGATTGAGCAGCATCTAAGTGTTTAGGGGTACGTACATTGCTCAACAAATTGTTGACCCACAGCTTTGTGTTCGGGAAATGCGCTAATGTGTAGTATATGCCGTGCAGCATATGGTGTTTGTGAGCTTTGGTCAAGGTTACTCTCCCATCAAGAAGCGAGAGGAGGGGCCCTCACATCCTCACATATCCCACCTGAGTGACACTCGCCTCAACCGATAAAACAGCTCTTATCACCTCTGAGAGTGGAGATTTGGTCTCTGTCCAAGGGAACCAACGGAGCAAGAAAAGCACTGTCTAGACACTTAAGGAGAAGTAAAGAAAAAAATTGCTCCGTTTGACAGGAAATACTGAAGGGCTTTTGACCAAAGTCAGGCCGACTTGAGGGGCTGTATTCAAGACAACATCATTGTGCTGGTCCATCTCGCCAAATCCCCTTTTCTCCAGCTATTTCACAACCGTTTACCATGGATCTTAGAGCAGGACTGTGGAGCGTCACGAGTTTTATGTCCTATCTCAGAGCGAGAGAGTGAACACGACAAAAATGGCTACTATTTCGTCATTCAAGCTGAAAGGCATGAGTAAAAGGTGTGACATTGGGCCTAATATTCACTGTGAAAGGTTATACCTCAACTGTAGGCCAGTGATAGGACCAGGTGCTTTTTGAGAAAATACAAACTAAAAATATTCATCTTGCTATAGATTCTAAGAGATTATTACTGTAGGAGCAAGTAAATAAATAATGGAAAGATTTTGCATCAGTGTACAGTCCTTATACATTTATTTATAAATGTATATTTAAATAGAACCTGTAATCAGAGCAGCAAAGCAGCCCCAGTTCCTGATTCCATCGTATTCTCTCCATGTTTACATGGGGTTTCTCCAAGTTTTCTGGTGTCTTCCCTCTGCTTCTAGGTGCATTGTCTGCCCTAGATAGTCCCTACAAGTGTGTAAATGTGTGTGTGCAATGTGCACTTTGATGGACTGGCATCTCATCAAGGGTCCAGAATGCTCCGGCTATACCGTGACCCAGCTTACTAAAGACAAATAAATAAATGACCTTTGCAGTTCCCATTATGTGTGTAGATAAATGTGAAAGCCATCAAATTTGTCCTCAGCTTGTTGTCCTTTTTTTCCTGTTTATTTCATTACCTGATATCACACACAAAAAAAACTGCCATTTGAGGATCTCTAACCATGAAACAGCTGGAAGCAAAAGGTACAATGTGCAAGACAACAGCATGTTTTCAGTTTCATCACACGCTTTGGCCCTGAATCACACTCCTGTGTCACAGCTCAGTGAAGCACAGCACACCAGGCCAAAACAGAGACAGAAAAACACCAGCTCACAGACAAAACCTGTTATCTAACATCACAAAAGAGAAGGGAAAAAAAACAAACTCTACTAACATTTGCGCGTAAAAGGTATGCATTTACTGTTCAAGAACTGCTGGTCACCGTGCAAACAGCTCCGCATTAAAAGCACCTGCAAGTTTGCAGTAAGCGAAATCAAGGCCAAACATTCTTTGCGTTCATTCTTTGCGTTCATTCTTTCTTTTAGAGAACTGTCCTTACCGCATACTCCTGAGACTGAAACACTCAGAGCGTGTATTTGAGTGAGAAAATGGCAGGAACTGAATGCATTAAAGTGAAAGATTTAACACACTGGAGGTGTTCAGATTGAAATATCACTGTCAAGTTTTTCTCTGGGAAAAAGGTGAAACCCAGGAGGGCTGGGATGAAAGAAATGCAGAGTATCAATTAAGGAGCAGGCGGGACGAGAGTAGGAGCAGGGTGCTGTTGTGATTGCCAGCACACACCAATGTGCCCTCCGTAACCGAAGGTGGAGCATGGTTGGGCAACAAGCGAGAAAGATAATTATTGTTCAGGGCCTTTTAATTTCAGTGGCATTTCAAATGATTAAGCCTTCTTCCAGGCTTCGGTCAGAGTACTTTGTATTCGCAAACTCATCTCCTGAAGAGTGACTCAGTTCGTAAATAGGTTTTCTCTTTCATATGATTGATCTTTGTCCATGCAGCAAGATACAGGACCTACTGCAGTTTTGTTATTCATTGAGACTGCTGCCTTTTTTTATTCTGATTTATTATATTTTTTAATTCGAAACACATTACAGAAGCACTGCACACAATTAATGAATAAAATCTGAAACATTCAGGAAAGAATTTCTAAAAGATTTTTGTTGTCATACAAGGATAATATACAATGATGTAAATAAAGATTACTCTTAGTGTCATCTTGAGGTTGTTTTCTATTCCACCGCTTAAACAACTAGACAATACATTTCATTTCATGATGAAGTTTTCCTGCCATCTCCATGTTAAAACACAATAAATAACATAATTTATTATCTAATAGACAGTGGGTCAGAAGTGCCTATAGCAGGCATCTAAATGGTTATTTAAAAAATGGAGAATTCCAGCATATTGGTGGTGTGGTGCCATCTAGTGGTTGAATAGATGTAATACTACAGAACATATGAGTTGCAGGAAAAAATGATCATAATTTATATTTAGAATTAAAATGATTGTCTAATAGTTTACTGACTCCTAAGACATATGCAATGCAATGCAATGAATATGTGTGTAAAATTACTTGTAACTTTGATCAAACATGACAAACAACTCAGTTCCTGGTTTGAGATTTATTTACAATCAAGTATTCTGAAAATTAATGTAATGTATAATGTATTGATAAAATATTCCTCAAACCTCAATTTATACAACTAACTAAAGCAATTCACTAGCACTAAAACAGTAAAAGAAAGAAAGAAAGAAAGAAAGAAAGAAAGAAAGAAAGAAAGAAA
>JAAIIK010000024.1:1469076-1533626 GCA_014706435.1 Silurus glanis
AAAGAAAGAAAGAAAGAAAGAAAGAAAGAAAGAAAGAAAGAAAGAAAGAAAGAAAGGAGACCACATTATAATTTAAAGAACTGACCTTTATTTGACAGTATTTTCTTTATTCTATTTGATTTCCTATCACGGCCTGACAGATGTGAATGTATGGCACAAAAAAATTGATGAGTCTCAAGTTGACAGAAGGAAGGCAAAGAAGAGAGGTTGTAAGTGTAAGGATAAGCCTAGAGTTTCTCGTCCAGGAGCACAGCAGCTGTGGAAGGCTAGTAAAAGTTGATAATAAATTGAAAAATCCCCCCTCAAGAGACAAGCACAGAGGAAAGTCTGCCATTCCAGTCATCTCACCAGTGTGGCAAATCAAACCCAAATTTGCTCACGGGCGAGCAGATACCTGCAGCCACCTGGGCTTCACACTCCAAAGGCTCAGCCAAGACAATTTCTCTCAAATCATCTCTCTATCTTCATCTGACAGGCCTCCTCGATTAGGAGGCGTGAAAATTAGTTCTCTACCCACCAGCTCTCGTGCTAAAATTATCTTAATTGTGCCATGATTATGCCTTTAAGCTTATGTGAGAGCAAAAAATAAAAAAAATAAATAATACAAAAGGCACGGAGAAGGAAATAGCAAGACTGTATAGGTGTGTGTGAGTAACTAAACTCTGTCAGAAGTGCAAAGACCAGAGTTTGGCCTCCTGCTACTAAATATATAGGTTTACTTGCAGTAAAAACAATGCTAAATTATTGTATATATGTATGTATTGTAATGTATTGTATATATAATTATAAAATATAAGCTTAAATATAGACAGTGGGTTTATTGGAGATGTGATGACTGCCAAACAACATATAGAACCTCCTATTTTTATTGCTGCAATGTATAGAACATTGCTTTGGTTCTTGACGTTTTGCCACCACAGATCCATAATTTATATTATTATTATAAGTAGTATTTTTTTTTTACTTATTGCAATGCAGGTTATCATCATTTTGGCCACTCTTTAGGTCATTAACCTGTCTGATGCACAAAAACAAGAAAGAAAAGTTGTTTTCTAAAGGTGGAATGTAGACAAATCAAAAAGTGCTCCAAGCAATAGTCAGAATATTGTACTACACAATTAATTAATGTATTCATTAATTTAATCATTTGATTTGATTGACTGAAATAGTATTTAGAAAAAAAAATTTACATTAATTTTTCTTGCTGTTCATAATTATTTTTATATTGTTACATTAATAACAAACTCATCATCATCATTATCATCATTATTACAATCATTGTTAATCTTTATTTGCAACAACTTAGCCAGCACTGAAATTATAGTCTTATGTGCAAATTCTAAAAAATAATCAGATTTTAACCCTATAATATTGTATACTGTGCAGCCAATATTTTGTGAACACTTAATCCTGTGTGTATTCTGGAACATAAGTTTTCAGAATCTGTTATAACATCCTCCACACTTTTGGAGTGTGGCAGTGGGAATTTGTTTCCATTCAGCCAAAATACCTTATTGAGGTCAAGTACTAATGTCTGTCAAGGTGGTCTGGGTTTCAGTCTTCATTCAGTTTTCCAGTTCATCAAAGATGTTCTTTAGTGGGGTTTTTAGATCCCAAACTTGGCAAACCATGTCTTCATGGAGCTCATGTTGTGACCATGGGCAATCTCGTGCTGGAACAGGTTGGAACAGACTGCTTGGTTCCAATGCAGAGAAATTGAGAAGCAAAAAAAACATCCTTTAGAATTCTGTGTTTCCATTTATGTGTGTTTGAAGAAAGCCCACACATAAGGATGCAATTGTCAGGTGTCGTAACCCCAAAATAAATTTGGGGTCTTTATACATGAACATTGTGCAAATGCCATTAACCTTCTTCTTCTTTTTCTTTCGGCTGCTCCCATTAGGGGTCACCACAGTGGATCATCCGTCTCCATACCACCCTGTCCTCTACATCTGCCTCTTTTACACCAACTACCTGCATGTCTTCCCTCACCACATCCATGAACCTCTTCCTTGGTCTTCCTCTTTTCCTCCTACCTGGTGGCTCCATCCTCAGCATTCTCCTACCAATATACCCCGTGTCTCTCCTCTGCACATGTCCAAACCATCTCAATCTCGCCTCCCTCACCTTGTCACCAAAACGTCCAACATGCGCTGTCCCTCTAATAAACTCATTTCTAATCTTGTCCATCCTCGTCACTCCCAACAAAAACCTTAACATCTTCAGCTCTGCTACCTCCAGCTCCGCCTCCTGCCTTTTACTCAATGCCACTGTCTCTAAACATACAACATCGCAGGTCTCACCACAGTCCTATAAACTTTTCCTTTCATTCTTGCAGATACTCTTCTATCACAAATCACTCCTGTCACTCTTCTCCACCCACTCCACCCTGCCTGCACTCTTTTCTTTACTTCTCTAACACACTCTCCATTACTTTGCACTGTTGACCCCAGGTACCTGAACTCATCCACCTTCTCCACCTCTTCTCCCTGCAACCGCACCACTCCACTGCCCTCCCTCTCATTCACGCACATGTACTCTGTCTTACTCCTACTGACTTTCATTCCCCTCCTCTCCAGCGCATATCTCCACCTCTCCAGGCTCTTCTCAACCTGCTCACTACTCTCACCACAAATCACAATATCATCCGCAAACATCATAGTCCAGGGAGACTCCTGTCTGACCTCGTCCATCAACCTGTCCATCACCACTGCAAACAGGAAAGGGCTCAGGGCCGATCCTTGATGCAGTCCAACCTTCACCTTGAACCAGTCTGTCGTTCCTACTGCACACTTCACTGCTGTCACACTGTCCTCATACATGTCCCCCACCACCCTTACATACTTCTCTGACACAACTGACTTCCTCATACAATACCACAACTCCTCTCTTGGCACTCTGTCGTACGCTTTCTCTAAATCCACAAATACACAATGCAGCTCCTTCTGTCCTTCTCTATACTTCTCCATCAACGTTCTCAAAGCAAATAAGGCATCAGTGGTGCTCTTCCTCGGCATGAAACCATACTGTTGCTCACAGATGGTCACCTCTTCTCTCAGCCTGGCTTCCACTACTCTTTCCCATAACTTCATGGTGTGACTGATCAACTTAATTCCCCTGTAGTTACTGCAGGTCTGCACATCTCCCTTATGCTTAAAGATCGGTACCAGCACACTCCTTCTCCATTCCTCAGGCATCCTCTCACCTTCCAAAATCTTGTTAAACAATCTGGTTAAAAACTCCACTGCCATCTCTCCTAAACATCTCCATGCTTCTACCGGTATGTCATCTGGTCCAACCGACTTTCCACTCTTCATCCTCTTAATCGCTGCTCTCACTTCCTCCTTACTAATCCTATCCACTTCCTGCTTTACTAACTCCACATCATCCAACCTTCTCTCTATCTCATTTTCCTTTTTCATCAGCTGCTCAAAATACTCCCTCCATCTTTTCAACACACTCTCCTCACTAGTCAACACATTTCCATCTCCATCCTTTATTGCTCTAACTTGCAACACATCCTTCCCAGCTCGATCTCTCTGCCTGGCCAATCGGTACAAATCCTTTTCTCCTTCCTTAGTGTTCAACCTCTCATACAGCTCCTCGTATGCCTTTTCCTTGGCTTTCACATCCCTCTTTACCTGCTGCCGCATCTCCTTGTACTCCTGCCTACTTTTCTCATCACCCTGTCGATCCCACTTCTGTTTTGTTAACCTATTTCCCCTTATTCTCTCCTGCACTTCCTCATTCCACCACCACGTCTCTTTCTCTTCCTTTCTATTTCCAGATGTCACATCAAGTACCTTTCTAGCTGCCTCCCTCATCACTCCTGCAGTAGTTTCCCAATCATCCAGCAGATAACCAAAAAATAAAAATGATCTCTTACAGGAGGGTAAGAAAGGTTTAACTTGCGTTGGCCGGGAATCGAACCCGGGTCAACTGCTTGGAAGGCAGCTATGCTAACCACTATACCACCAACGCATATGAAAGCTACTGAAACAGACTTATGAGGATTATATTCTCTGCATGTAAACCGCTCATTTTCCTTTTTTTATTATTTGTGTATTAACTCTCTTTTTACTGTGGCCTTCAATTGGAATCTTAGAGTCATCTTCTACAGGTTTAACTCAGTAAATCATTAAATTATTTTATTCCTTAAAAAAAAACACATTATACATAGTATATAAAATACTGGGCTCGTCCGGGATTTGAACCCGGGACCTCTCGCACCCAAAGCGAGAATCATACCCCTAGACCAACGAGCCATAGCACTGAGAGTTGTGCCGACATTTAAAAGGTTTAAAGAGCGGTTCAGTAGCGCTGGCTAGAAACGTAAATCGAGACTTATGTTTGTGTTTCGGTTTGCTTTTCTAGTCAGAGCTACTAACTACACAAGCTCATAAATACTCGTATGGATTTAATAGCTGGGTTTTTTTTCCATAATTACTGACAGAGGAAAGGAAACTGATCTGGTCGCGGATATACGTACAAGACTATTTACAAGACGGACTTTTGAAGAAAACCTGGACATTGTGAGGAAAGGTCAGTCCAAACGATTCAAAGCAGTTGTTAAGCCTTTTCATGGGCTATTTATATTATTATATTTATATATGTTTATGCGATTCCTGCCTGTAGAATTGGCTCAAAGCATACACTTTGCGTTAATTGTTTTTTTCCCGATGAAACAGTAATGCACGGGAGAAACGCAGGGAGTTCATTTTCTGAGGTTAATATTTATGCTTCTGTTAAAGATGATATATTTGCATTTAGTCCATTTGTTTCATGCTTTATTAATTGCATTCATTCTCACTGTACGAGATACCTGTCTGTATAATATTGATGCTTTCTATATCCGCGGTGTCCTAATGGTGGTATTGAGTAGTGGATTAGTTTAGCTAGGACGCCACTGAATGCGGACACGGATCACCGTTAACCTGAATCGCAGATGCGTTTTACGGCAACCTACATAAGCATACGATTTTAAGCACGTAGACAGGCCGGTTAGCTCAGTTGGTTAGAGCGTGGTGCTAATAACGCCAAGGTCGCGGGTTCGATCCCCGTACGGGCCAGCATGTCTTTTTTTTAGGGGGTCTTCAGAATGGAATCAGACCCTGCATGACACTGTAATTAGGACAAGTGGCCTTTCTTGTCATTAATTAAAAGGTCAATTTTGCTGCCTTAATATTTATTCTGTTCATCCTGCACATACACAGCATGGGCACCCTTTAAGGAATAGTCATTTTTAGGTAAAAATGTCAATTTTAATGTAAAATTTTTTTCGAGTATAGAAATAAACAGACTACACAAACGTTAGAATAAAAGTTTAAGTGTATATACACTTTGTTTTCTAATTAAAATGCTATACAAATATATTAGTAATAGATATACACTTAATATTGCCTTTTTATTGTAAGCACATGGGAACACAAGTCAGTTACTACTAATGTGAATTTATGCAAAACTCACAGGCCCCAAAAGAAAGCTTTTTTTTTTTTTTTTTTTTTTTTTTTTTTTTTTTTTTGAGTTTAGCTGTAATACATGTAAGATCTAGTGAGCTTTCAAAGAAATGAAAAGGCAAGCTTTAGATGTTCCATTTTTATTTGCTTTTTGTGGATAATTTCATTTCCAGTGTTATCCATATTTTTTTGTACACGTTTGCATAATTCATAAGGCTATCAAGAGGGCCATTGCTATGGATTCAGACCAACCCTGCATAGCAACTGGAAGACAAAAAAAGGGGATAAAACACTGACCCAGGAGCAAAGATGAGCAACACATGACAGTACTTAACAATTTATTGGCACAAAATGGTACGCTTCTTCCCCTTTCAACCACGACTGGATTCATTTTTTCCACAACCATGTTTTTTTTTTTTTATACCAATAACAGGGAGAGCATAGACATTTAACTCACTTAGTGTGGACCTCACAGTCTGAGAACTATTATTACACAGGAGACTACACATCCTTATCACTTCAAAAAGAAGCTGGCAGTTTGGTTGAGAATTCTGTAGTGAACATGATTCGGCTATTGTCGGAGTTTCTAAGGCTGCGCTGAACACTGATTTCCTGCCCAGATCCATGAAAGGTACAAAGGGAAGAGACAAAAGGGAAGACCACTGAAAGTCTGCAACAAGATTACATACACAGTTACCTTGTGAAGAGCTTTTTTTTTTTTTTTTTTTTTAAAAGAAAGAAAGAAAGAAAAAAAAAAGTTACCCATTTCCTTTGGGTGCATGACTTCAGTCAGAAGCATCTTTAGAGGTATACAGTATGTTTTACCACACCCCACTGCAAAGGCAACTAAATAGAAGCAGCTTAAATCAACCCTGAACACTTGTGTACAGTTAAAAAGGTTTGTACTGAATCACTGTTTAGACCTGAAGCACTGTCAAGAGTATCACCATCACACAATAGTCTGAAAGCAAACAAGTCAAATCAGACAATTTTCAAACCGCTGGGTAAAGCTACAGTGGCAGACCAGAATTAAAATACACTAAACCAAGTAGAGAACAAGGAAACTTCTTTTCGGTGGACCTGGGAAACAAGTTTGAAGTAATCTTAAGAAAATAATGCACACCCAAGTGCAGCCCAATGTATTTTTGGTTGGGGAACAGAAAAAGGAAGGGATATGGATCTAGTCAATAGTAGGGCAACATCCAAGGGGGAGAAATTTAGGGGAAGAAAGGGAGGAAAAACGTCGACCACAGGCCACTTCAAAAACGCTTTGGTCCCCATGGAGAAGTTCTGGCAGCAGTCACAGGAGCACCAAAGCTGGGGAAGTCCTCAGAGCTACTCATATCAGGGGCCTAGGAAAGCAAAGAAACTAAATAAGCAAATGATGGCATAAAATATTAGAAACTGCATTTTAAATTTAAGAACTTTGGATCTCAATATAACTTTTATAAATCTTTTGTCCATTTAAATTTCAGCTTGTTAATTTAGCAACCGTCATGGACAGTTGAGGACAAAGACACCTACACAATCTCATTTGCCTATTAGTGGTACACTGTATCAGTATTGAATTTTATTTGTTGTTTGCCTTTTGATTGTAAAGTGTCTAGGTATTTCTGACACAACAAATACAGTACTTTCAGGGAGGTTGAGGTAGGCAAAGTGTTTTTAGGTTCACCTTCTCACTGTTGGTAGCCCAGGGTGCCTCCCTCACCACAAAGCCCTTGGAGGGCCCACGAGGTTCCTCAGCACTGGCTGCTGCCATTCCAGATGGCTTCATGTAGGCCATTTTGGCCTCATTTTCCACCACATCTGCCATCTGAAAAAAGGAGGAGTCATGTGTATTTGAAGAGATCTTTACACCACATCATTTGAGGAACTGGCTTAAATGTTACTGTAAGTTTACTTACATATTCCTCTTCCAAGTTCAAGAGATGATCAATGGCTTCATCTACCACCTCTGGACGGCCAGTTACAGTAACCAAATTGGGATCTGCTGCTCCGCTCTGAGGGAACCTAAGATCAACCTAGGAAGAAAAATTTTAAATGACAATGTGCCCAATGTCTGTTCATGTAGTTTTTAATTAGCTGAGAATGAACTCTATGCTGATTTCCTGAACAGGAATTTCTTGCTCTTTCCTACACACATTTATGGGTTATATTGTGATGCTTAGGTTTTTGCAAAAACTGCACTCACTTTAAACTCGTCCATGATTTTGCGGATGCCTTTGCCACGAGCGCCAATGATGCGAGCATGTACTCTGCTGTCCAAGGTAATGTCCTCTGAGATCATCTCTTCCAGTTCATCCACAATGGCTTGTATAGCATCACGTGCTGCCTGAGCATTCTGCTCATAGCCTGTGATGCTGATCTGGTCCTAAACACGTTAAACAAAAGTTGCAAGCTAAAATTCACGTATTCGTACACGGCATCAGTTATACACTGCACATACGTCGGCGAACAGATATTACCTGGTTCTCATCATTTTTCTCTGGGAACTGGATGTTGACGTCATGATCAGTACGGATCTGGGTGATTATGGCACCCTTGCGACCAATGATCTTGGGATGATATTTGGGATCCACAGTGATGGTCAACTTGAAGCTCCTGAGAGCCTGTTGCAGAAAATGCAGTATTGAAGAGTCACAAACAGACCACCACCAATAGAAATGCCACACTGCACGCGCAAAAACTGAGTTTAATAACATTTCTTAATAGGTTAAATGTATAGAAATGTTTTACAAAAGGGAATTTTGTAGCCCCTGCAAACAGTGCACTGAAGCTAATCTTTGACGATTTTTACTTGGAATGAAACGATGATAGCCTGGGAACATGCCAGACTCTTGACTCTTTGCCATACACACCCGATCCTCCTGTTCAGCCTGCAGCTCTTTGACGCGCTCAAGAAGCCCTTCTTTAGCGCGGTCCAGATGAGTGGTAAGGCCTGTAATGGAGATTATGTCGGACTGCAGCTCAGGAGCAGGCACTTGAATATTGACCTAAAAACAGTAAACAAACAAACAAACAAACAAATAAATAAATAAATAAATATCACAATACCAAACCTCATTAGATTTATAGTATTTTCAGGCCCCCCCTGGTGTTACTAAAATGTTTTCTGATCTGAAGGAATGTAAAATGATTTATCTGATGCATAAAACTGAAAACAAAGCCTAAAACACATGTACCTCAAATTCATCCATCATTTTGCGAATGCCACTTCCTTTCTGCCCAATGATGTAGCGATGAAGCTCAAAAGGCACTTCCACTTCAATGGTCACAGGAACCAGAGCCTGGAAAATAAGAGCAAACGTATAAGCTACTGCCAAATCTTTAAATACACAACACGAGTGGAAAAACCCATAACTCAGACACAACACCTTCAGTGCTTCCACAGCAGCCTCACATCTCTCTTTGCGACCAGAAAGCACGATCACATCACATTTCTTTGGGACTGCAGGGTCAGCAATCTCCTTCACTTCACCATTTGTTTCTCCATTCTCCTGCACTTGGACCTCAGCCTGGGAAGCTGATCAAAAAGAGGCATTGCAAATACTCAAAAATGTAAAATTTATTTCAAACCAGAAGTCTCTCCAATTACATAGCCAGGTTGATTACTTCAATACATGCTCACCTTGCACCTCCTCACGCTCTGGGAACTTGATCTGGACATTGTGATCTCTGGTAATTTGTTGAATACGAGAACCTTTAGGTCCCATAATAGAACGATGGTACTTCTGGGTGATCACACACTCTATGGTAACCTGTGCTTCCTGTGGAGAAAGTATTATGGCAAGTTAAAATGTTCTAAGCGCCTAGCTGTAACCTAGTACACTATTGTATGATGTGGTTCTTCATTCTTCCACTAGAGGGCTGCAGAGAGCCTTACTATGGAAAAAGGAAATGGTTGTGGGAAAACTAATGTCCTGTCCTACTACAAGATGGCCTTTAAGCAAATTCAAGCTAATCTCCCTCTTCAGACCTGTAAAGTTCACATACAAGATTTGATAGTCTTTATGGCTGGATCTTTAATAAACCCTCTTGGAATGTACAACCGGAATCAAGAGACCAAATGCATAATTTGGGATTTAGGTTCTATTAAACAATGCTGAAACAGTTCTACAGTAATAATCTAAAGCATACATCAGAAATCTGCTATAGAGACTGAACTCTGATCTGGTTTTTTTTGGAGTGTATGTATCTTATGGTTGGTTGTGGATTTAAATGTACTAAAGATCTCATGCTTCCTTTCAGAATACATCAGTAATAATTTATGTAGATACACTGTGGAATCTGAACCCTAAAGAATTCAATTTCATTTAAAGTGAAAACTTTATATTTACCAAATCCTCGATGATCTCCTGCATCCGCTTTTTGGCAGCTTCCACACAATCTTTGGCTCCTTTGAGTGTGACTTTATCACTCTGAGAGCCAGTGCGGGGGAAGCTGACCATCACACCCCCGTACTCTTCTGCCATCTCTCTCAGAACCTGGCCGCGACGTGACACAAAGTAGCGGTGGTGTTTGGGATCCACGTTCATGGAATCCTCCACCACATTATCCTGAAATGGTAAAGAAATTGTTGCATGTTAAGTCAACTAATTAAGCTACTATTAAAAAGAAATGAAACTTGTTTACCATGGCAACCCTGCATTTGTAATGACTGCAGCAAGCTGAGAGTTATCTACTGACATGATGAAAACAATAGCCAACAATTTCTGGAACATTTACAGGTTTATTTGATCGGGTCATTAAAATTAGATGAATGTCAAAGCTTACCAAGCTCTTGATGAGGGCCTCAAGCTCCTTCTGTGCTTCTGCTACAGCCTCCTCAGTGCCGATTACAGTGATCAGTTCCTGGTCTTTATCCTCAGGAGTAGGGAAAATGATCCTGGCGCCAGTGCTGTCACGCACCTTCCGAATGTTTCCACCCCCTTTCCCAATAAGGAACTTGTGGTACTCCGGCTTGGCACGGAGCTCAGCTGTGTGGCTTTTAGTTTGCTACAAAGGTCATTAGTAGTGAGTGGTGTTAGAAATTAACAATAAGGTTATTAAACATTAAAAAGTCATTAAAAATAAACCTGCAAATAACTTCTACCTTCTCCTCAGCCAGGGACAGCAGCTGTTTTTTAGCCTTCTCCACTTCCTCAGCTGGGCCTCTGATTGTCACAGCATCAATGCCAGAGCCCTCAGTGGGGAAATGGATGTGAACTCCACCGCATTCCTCCATGATGGAACGCACAAAACGTCCTTTGGAGCCAATCAAGGAGTTGTGCAACTTTGAAGGGATGGACACTTCAACTTCTGTAATGTTTGCCTAAAATCAGAAGTCAAACAGGTCATTTTTATTTTGGGTTTGTTACCTTTATGATCAATTGAAAGCCAGATTCAAGTGAAGGCTTTACCAGCTCCTTCTGAATAGCCAAAATCCTGTTTCTCGCCGCCTCACAGTTTACTTTCTTCCCGGTGATGACGATCATCTCAGAGTTGCTGTTCTCTGCAGGCAGGTCAATTTTAGTGTTCGTCTCCTCACGAATCTGAAGATAAAGGGAAGGCAACATTATTATACATTCCACTGGCCATTCATAAATGTTAGACCAAATAAGTTTATAAAATTAAAAACATGCAATTGAGTAACTCATTTTTGCTTCTGGATCTAATCAAGTGACTCACCTTCTTAATATTTGCACCTCCTTTTCCAATAATGTTTTTGTGGAATTGCTTAAAGATGGGGACTGAGACTGAATGGCTGTTCTCCACCTAGGGGGGAGGGGGGAAGACGACAAACATTGAATCTCATGATTTGTCATCTTTCACTTAATAAGTATCTCCTTCATTCAGCTGGTACCACTTACCATTTCAGCAACCACCTTCTGCATGAATTTAGTGCATTTCTCCACTTCAGTCCGAGGCCCTCGAAGCTGTACGATGTCACTCTTATGTGAAGGGTCAGGAAAATTGATGATTACCTGTGCAGAATATTCCAGTATATTAGACCAGCATCACACACATGTAATGTCCTTCATATAATATAATATTTATAATATAAGGAATAATAAATAAATAAAAATAGGAACTTGCTTCAGGGAACTTGTCCCGAATCTCCTTGATTTTTTCCCCTTTCTGCCCAATGATGGCCCGGTGAAAACGTTGTTCGATGATCATGTCCTTTGTACGCTCATTCTCCTGCAGAACACAAGATAGTTTAAGGTACTCCTTACCAAACTCTCATCAGATCCCAAAAGCATCATGTTGTAGGCAATTAAACACAAAAATACATTTAAAAACAAAAACTGCCTAAGTTTACATGCTTTAAAAAATTGAACAAGCTGATTCGCCAACTACTATTTAAAAAGAAATAAATAAAAAGGGGGTATTAAAAGGTAAGGGACAGTTTCGTTTTACCATGCGTGACGCCAGCTCCAGCAGCTCCTTCTTGGCCTCTTTTACACCCTGGGGGTCACCCTCGATACGGATCAGGTTGCTCTTCTCGTTGTCCGTTGGAATACGCACAGACACTTTGTATTGGTCCTTAATGCGGTTGACTAGAAGGTAACAATGATGTGTGAAATTCTAATACAAATCAACAATTATTAGAGAAGTCTACAAGTAATTTTTAATGGCCACTCCTACCCACTTTCAAACAATTTCAACCTTTTTTTTTGCAATTATTTGTTTGCATACCCATTATCTGGCAAACTTAGATTCTGTTTTGTCAAAGAAATAATAATAATAATAATAATAATAATAATAATAATCTCCAGACTGACACGGACCAGGATAAACCAGTGAAGATACATGAAAGAATAAACCCCGTTTACACCCGAGTGCAGAACATACACACTTGGATGTTAACATGTGCTTTATCTCACAGGCTTTATAGCCGACAGCCTGCTTCTGCCCAGACAAGAGTAAAAACTATCCACTTCAAGCTTTTTCTTTCCACTCTCTGCTGCCCACCAGTTCCTACTAAAGCTTTCAGGAAGGGTTTAACGTGTGACACTCACTGTTTGCTCCACCTTTTCCGATTAAGTGCCTGTGGAACTTTGGGTCCACGCTGATCTCGGTGTAATCCATACGGCTAACCTACAAATGCAAAGAACATTAATCATTAACTCATAGAATGCAGTTCACCAGTCCTTTGGCAACCTTTTGGAGAGGGCGGGAGGAAACGTCTGTCCCTACCAGGTCCGTCACAATGGCTTCAATCTGACTCTGCACAATCTGGATGTCTTTGGTAGGTCCTTCAAGAGTGATCTTATCCTCACCCTCAGTGAATTCAATGTGCACCTGTAAAGAAAACACATTGCAGAAAATGTTTCCAGAAAAATGCACTGAACGTTTCTTCTATTACTAAAACATCAAGCGCATGTTTAAAGGAAAATAATTAGATGGCCCTTACCTTGGGCATTTGCTGAGTAACCTTTGCCAGATTTTGTCCCTTCTTCCCAATAATGAAGCGATGAAGCCAAGAAGGAGCTGTTACATGGGACACCGCATAGCTGTTGGCCTGAACAGTGAGGATACAAAAAGGTTTGTTTTGACTATTCATATCTTTGCATCTCTGGTTTGTAAAGTACAGCATTCAGGAGACTAAAGAGGAATTTAACAGTCACTCTAAAGTAAAGCCCAGTTTACCTTGGCGTACACCTCAGTGAGCGCCTGGCCCAGCCGATCTGGCTCCCCACGCAAGATGACAGTCTCAGAGCTGCTGTCAGGGGGTGGGATCTCGACCGAGACGCCAGTCCTGTCCAGAATCTCCTGCAGGGTGTTGCCCTTGGGCCCAATCACATACTTATGCTGAGATTTCTTTACCTCCACTGCAATAGTGGTTACATTTCTTTTCTGAAAGGAGGATAAGAAAAAAAATAAAATAAAATGTACACATATTACATATGTATGCGTGTTATTAAGGTGCTATATAACAGTTAAACTGTACAGGAAGCAATTTGGCCTGTGATCCAACGATAAGACATTTTTGTGAATAAATTATTCAATGCTTTATACAGTGAAGTTTTATAATAGCTGGCCTCTGAAATCCACCAGAAAAAAAAACGCTTTGGAAAGAGCAAGATATTTTGGCAACCAGTAGAGAAAAGGTTTTGTGCTGCTTGAGAAGCACTTCCAGGCAGACACGTTAATCAGGATGTCTGTGGGAGTGTGCTTAATCAGTCAAGACTGCATGATTTTTATCTTCACTTGTGTTTCAGCTCAGCTCACAATACCTGGGTAATTTACTTTGCCAGTCTTTACCACACTGACTGATACTTTTTTGTATTTTCCACTGTCTAAGATACACATGAAGCGATATACTTTTATGACACAGCTCCTACAACAGATCATTTTGTTTCACGGTATGCCTTTTTTTTTTAATTAACCGATATTATTCCGCTTTCTCTGCAGCATTTACCTTCTCTTCGTAGATCTTTTTGATCATGGCCATTGCAACAGCAACCTGCTCTTTCTCCCCAGTGATGACAATCTCAGTTTTGTTAACGCTGGGTGGTGGGATGTTGACGCGAGCTCCAGTTTCCTGCATCATCTCTCCCACCACCTTGTTGTAGGCACCAGTAATGAAGGGGTGGTACACTTTATCAATGTTCAGTCTCTCCACTGCACGTTTGTCCTGCAAAAAATGGCAGCAAGATTTACTTCAAATTTGAGAATTTAGTTAAAAATAAATAAAATAAAATAAATAAAATAAAGAAAGAAATAAAGAAATAAATAAATTACCTCTTCATCACATTCTCTAATATTTCCTAAGTAGCAAGGTCAATGAGTTTCTTTACCTGCTCAGCAGAAATGAGAAGGATCTCATGTTTCGCCTTCTCCAAGCCCTCCTTGGTGCCAGAGATCTTAATGAGATTACTGGGGTCGTCTGGTCTTGGGATCTGGATCTTGGTGGCAGTCTTGAGCTCAAGCTCCTGTAGCTTCTCCCCATTTTTGCCAATGACAAAACGATGATGTTCCTTGGGGATGGCCACATTAGCCGAAGCCTGTAATAGAAGAACAGATTAAGACTGTTAAACTTGAGATCCAGAAAAGTCGAGAGGTTTAGCGCTTGTATTGTTAAAGTCTTAATAGAAATGTATAAATCAGCAGAACTCAAAATGATCCACATACTTCGTTTTAAATTGGTGTTTGAATGATTATAATACAGATAGCAGGTTATGTTTAGTGGAAAACAACGGCCGGTGATAAACGTGTCCTGAACCTTCCATATAACTGTGGTTTAAATTTATTCCGATGCCTACAGTGGTGATGACCAAACATGCATTTTCTACAAAACTAGTCTTTTCTTCTTTTCTGATGGCTAAATAAAACCATATTTGAGCCTCAAGGAAGTTGGTTAAACCTAAAATATGGGTCCTTAGGGACACTCAACACAAACAAAGCCAAACCTGTTTTTTTTTTTTTTGTTTTTTTGTTTGTTTGTTTAACAGGGGTTTAACAGACAGCAAAGCCATTTGTACATCATGCACACCTGAGTCTGCAGTCGGGACACAATCTCCTTACGGGCCTTCATTACAGCATCCAGTTTCCCAGACACCATGATGGAAAGGCCCTGGTCCTTAGCCATGGAGAGTTCCAGGTGTGCACCAGTCTTGTGCATGATGTCAACACACACTTTAGCCTGGTCTCCCTCTCCAAACTGGTTCATGTCCTTGTACTTGCGCTCCTCCAGAGGCACATGGAAAACCTGGAGAAAGTTGTGAAATTTTTTTTTATTAATAAATGTAAGTAAAAAAAAAAATAATAAATCAAATCTTTGTCCAATATCTTTATTTAACAATATCTAAAAGGAAAATTTTAGAACAAAGGTCTCTTCATTTTAAATAACTGTGCATTTAGACTATGGACACTGCAATGCCATTCACCTTTACCAGTATGAAATCCATTCTTACCTGGGTGATGATTGAGGATTTGAGTGGCCTGATTTTCGAAGTCCAGGCATTTCCAGCCTCCATCACTCCCTCGGGTGAAGCAGCCTTTTCAGGCAGAGGGGGGAAGGCATCCTTGTAGGTAGGGAGGTTCTCCTCATCTACTCCCTCACTAGATCCTGCAACAGCAACTTCAAATTGAGACAAAGGGGACCAAGTCAGATTCATATAAAGTACAAAACAGGTTTTTGTTTTAACTCCATTAACCAACTGGTCTGGGCAGACTGGTTCTGGTTCTCACCTCCACCCTGCTCTGGCAGGAGGCCGCTGCGGTGCTCGTTAAAGCGTTCCTGCGTAAGTACGGCGACTGAGCTCATGGTCGAAATCCCACGTTTACACGGAGTCCGAGTGTGCCACTACAAGGAGAGGTCATCTGATTAACAGAACTCAAAGTAGAGTAGAAAGTGTGCCATAAAAAAAATTTAAATTAAAAAGTATACACAAAAGTCACAGGTCCTTATCTGTTGGACTTTGTCATTTCCAAGGCTCATAAGTTGATACCAGTTTAAGATGGGCAATGTAATTCTAGAAAACACGTGAATTTATACGTGAACAAATACAAGAAGAGTAGGATGTTTGCACATCCAAGTCCAAAACTGAACCAATAAAGGATGAAGACAAATACCTTCAGACATAAAAGGACAATGCTGGCCTTCTGTTTGCTAAGTGAAGGACTAATTCTAAGCCAAGGAGCCAGCAGAATGAGCTCCGGAGCTAAGAGGATTGCAACCATAACCCATACTGCTGCACTCACATTTTAGAATTCTGTACGTCAGCAATCAGGGCTGTTATATAAAGCATGTGTGCGTAATGAAAACCAGAAACCTTTTCTGTAAAAACTTGCCGCCCAAACTTTTTAAAGAACTTAAACTCAAGTATTTCTAATTAATATGCAATTAATTCTGGCTTAAAGAAATATTGATGCTAATCTACATACCTACTTGAGAGTTTAAAAAAAAGTCAATTGAAATATAATAGGGAGGGGAGAAAAAAAAAAAAAAAAAAAAAAAAAAAAAAAAAAAATACAAAGCGTCCAACATCGCATGACATGCCCCAACGCTTCTCGCATGAAGGACACTTCGGACGCACTGTGTTTGCCATGCAAACATTGGAGAGTTTGCTTTGATATACCGTGCATACTGTTTAGCTCAAGTAGCTCAGGTCTTCACACAGAAATAGGAATGTTTTCACATGCTCCTCAAAGGGGCCTCTTCCGTTGCTGGCCTCATGAAATATCAAGCCCACAAGCAGATCACTGTGAACATATATTTAACCCTTTAAAATGAGACTAAGCTGCAAATAAAGATGTCACACCAGCCCACTGTAATACTGGGTGGCTAGGGGGGTGCACAAATGTCTTCAGAGTTCCTGAAATCAATGATGTAATTATTACAGATATTAAAAATTCCCCCCCCCCAACCTTTGAGACAACCAGATCTAAACAGCAAGATTCAAATCAATTCCACAAATTGAGAAGCCAGTTCCCAAATTACCTACTCTGCAGCATTCCTTACCACCTCGAGCTTTAATTACGTAGTCTATTACATTTAATAACTAGCTACTCTTTAACAAAGACTATTCAGGATGAAGTTGTCTCAATCACTGTGCAATACATGCCTGTGTTAATTGGACAAGAAAGTTCACATTCCCAGATTGTGGTTTCTTTTTGTTTGTTTGGTTTTTTCATCTGAAAGTCCCAGAGGAGCCCAGAGCATAACTATTTGGTGCTTAATAGATACAAAAGCATGCGACATGTCAAATTCAATGCTGACGGCTGTAATTGTGCTGCGATCTTACCAGCTAAATGGTCAGTTGCCAGATAATCCGTCCTGTAAAGCTGTCTGTTCGTGTCAGCCTGCCAGCTTTAGCCTGGAACGCAAAAGCAAACCGTTTACACACTCGCACAAAGAAATCACTTTTAATAACTTCTACATATAACCTGCTGGAGTCAAATAGTTTCTCCATCCTCATGTCACTCAGCCTTGAAACCAGAGATACACAGATCATTAAAAAAACAAGCTAAACAGAAAATCCCTTGAAAAGGCGACGAAGCAGTGAAAATGATCAGTTAATCAGCAGCCACATCTGATCATATTCATCTTCAAAATGGACTCAGCTTTTCCCAGGCACTCTGAAAACACTGATGAGACAATGAGACGAAAACTTATGAATAAACCTCATTGAGTCACTAAGAGAATATGATCATTTAATATTTAATTAGTGTAAATAACATTTATACTGTTCCAACATTATACAAACAGGAAAATTTGCGTGTCTTGTGGAGTCCGGTTGGTTATAGCTGACCTGAGTAATAATAATGATAATCAGACTTATTTAGGCCAAATTAGTAATATATAGAGAGAACATACTTAAGTCGAATATAAATACTATATAATTGGGGGAGATTGACGTAGTTATAGTGTAATGCAAGCGAGGAATAAATTAGTAATAGGATGAGCTGGCCTAAAATCACCTCATGTCGCAATTGGCTAGCAGACATAATGCGTGGCAGTTTAGACCTGAACAAATAGACTGGATAAAGCGACTAAATGTCTTTTACGCCACCAAAGTCTATCAAACTAACCCAGAAAATATACGAACTGTCCGTTTAAAATTACAAGAAGCATCGGAAAATAAAACTTTCATCACTTATCGATTTCGGTCTTAGTGCTACGTCAACTGTTAATAAGCTAGCGCTAGCATCGCCACCGTGGCTAGTCGTGACGCTTTTCCCCCTCCCTTAAAAAAAATCTCAACAATTTATTAGCATAATAAGCGCTAACGTGGTTATATTGTTCGTCTAGAAACGGAGAAATACGTCGATTTGGATATTATTTTAAACTTTGAGGGAATGCGGTGTTTTTTTTAATTGCCTAGCATGCTAGTTAGCAAAACTGACTACTGAGAAAACTTAGTTCTGCGCATGCGCCGTCGTGACACGTAGCTCCTCCAGAACAGACAACGATACGGGTAAAGCGACCTCGACTGCGGATTAGGAAACTTAAAAAAAAATAATAATAATACCCACACACACACACAAAACTAATTTATTACCACTGTTTTATAAGGTTTATCTGTATAATGTGTAGATATTTAAAACCAAATAAACACGACACTGCTGAACAGCCGCCGGATAAAGGGTCAGGTTTCAGCATGGGTTCGTGTCCACGCACAAGTCCACGTAGGCATTGAGCTCGCTGAGAGCAGTTCGAGCCGTGAGACGGGATCAAGTGTCTCAAATCACACTCCAACACCATTTCAATACCATATTAACACCATAAAAAATCCAAACGCAGGTAAATATATCTATGCTATAAGAAACAAATTGCGATTGAGACGTGGATTCGAGCCAGGAGACATTTTCTAGGCAGCGAGGCTGATAACCAGGAGGATCCGTCTCAACCCTATAGAGAGATTCCTCAATCTGGTAATTGTGTAAATGTCTAAACCAGGACCCATCGAACAGTTTGATCGCGATCGGATTAAAGCACTTACTCGTGTTTGTGTGTTCCCGTCTC
Organism: Silurus glanis; assembly: GCA_014706435.1. NCBI lineage: Eukaryota > Metazoa > Chordata > Actinopteri > Siluriformes > Siluridae > Silurus > Silurus glanis. The sequence goes on from JAAIIK010000024.1 coordinate 1,487,989, forward strand.
TGCCCTGTGTGGTGCAGAAATCTGGTTGTGATATTCCACTGGCAAGGAAAGGAACAGCAGCGCAGCCGCTTATATCACACACCCCTACTGACGTCACGCCTCCGCTCTCAGTCGTCACGCGTCTTATTAAAGTTGCAAAGCAGCCAAGGGGCTCCACTAGCACTCTGCAGCTCTGGTTGTACTTAGTTTGGTTCTCATTTGAATAAATAAATAGCTTTATCCCAGGCAATGTTGTACTTTTGAGAGGAAGGCTGTGAGTTTGAAGCACCAAGATGTCACTGCAGGGCCCTTGAGTAAGGCCCTCAATTGCTCTGTTCCAAGAGAAAGACAGCCAAAGTCAATCTGTATTCGGGAGTCCATCAAATCAAAAGACACAAGGCGGTGTGCTATGATGCTACCACCCCAAATCTTTTTTACATTTTCCGTTAAAAAGAAAGAAAGTGGCTTTTACTTGACATATGTAAACAACAGCACAGTGAAATTCTTCGCATATATCCAGCTTGTTAGGAAGTTGGAATCACAGTGCAGGGTCAGCCATCTTCTTCTCCTTCTTCTTTCGGGTTCTCCCATTATCCGTCTCCATACCCCCCACGTCCTCTACATCTGCCGCTTTCAAACCAACTACCCTAACCCTAACCCTTCCCTTACCATATCCATAAACCTCCTCCTTGGCCTTCCTCTTTTACTCCTTTCTGGTGGCTCCAGGGTCAGCCATGCAGGTCATTATTGTTGTTGTTTTTGTTGTTGTTGTGTATTCTTATGTTTTATTCCTATCTATGGGATAGTTTTCCCCTTCTTAAATAGCATGCCCTCCTTTTTAATCTATTCACTATAATCCCAGATATTTATTAGTTCCTCTTACACTTACATTATACCTGACAAAGACTGCTGGTCCATCGATAACCTCTCTGTAAATATTTCTTTGATATAATAATACAAAGTAAATGTTACAGAAAACTGCAAAACTGTTGTGCCAAAAAAACATACAGCTGTAACGCCTGTACTTATCACTGATACTGGAGACTCTTTCCAAACATGCTAAATAAACATCTCGCAGAAAGCTTTTTTGTTCCAGGCTATTTCATTCAATCATTTTTCTGAAAGGTGCCACTGATTCTTGAGGGCATGGTAAAAGATACATTGAATTCTGAGGTGTTTATAATATGATCATTTTGGGCCGTGGACAAAATCTTCCAGTGCTATAGAGTATTGCTTAATGGTGATCTCTGGCAAACTGTTGTGTCACAAAAAAAATGTGCATATTTTAATTTACAGAATGAATAATTGTAGTACCTTAATAAAGTTTTATTGCACAAAGAAACCTGAATTAACCCAAATCATCAAGCAGCAAAAGTTATAAAATAAGCTTTGTAGTAGGTTATCCTCTTGACTATCCCTTATGGTAAAATTGAAAAAAAAAAATTGGGCCAGATTTACAATCAAATTATGTATACATATGATCAACAACTTTATTAAAATGTACGTATAGTAACATATGAATAAGTAATTGATTAAGGCCTGGTGTTGTTTCAGTGCACAGGGGCCCTCATATCATTCTACCTGTGGGGCAAAGTCCCTTAAACATGTGTGAATTTGTGTGACCTTTCTCTGAAGAACAAACTTTCAACACTGATAGGCAAATTTACTACACACACAGATAAACTGAGAACTTTGTGATTAAGCAGTAAGCTATTAGTAACAGGACCGTGACATGTTATTAAGCAACCAAATATTTAGTAGTATTGAAATGTTTATTTACTGGGGGGAGGTTCTTTTTTTTTTAAGATTGTAAAGTCTTTGTAGCATATTCAGTATAAGTTGTACCAATTACTACTATCTATATCTCTTTACAACAAGTTAAGATACTAGGATACTGTAACAATAATCTGTATTTGTATTTAATAATATAATTACTTTTTGGACCCTGAACACATGGTCCTGACCTCCTTCAGTTACATCTAAATGCATTAGTAAATTAGTGACAGATGAAAGATGGGGGACATGGTGGCCTAGTCGTCTCATTTGATCATGGCAGTTTGAGTGTCACCAGATTACTAGTTTATGTTTAATCTAGATTTGGGTTACTGTGCCATTTCGGAGAAAAGTAAACAGATGTCTAATGCATAGGTACATTTTATAACAATTAAAATACATGGAGATTTATTTAGAACATACAGGTTTGGATATGGCTGTGTTATTTTATTGTTACTGGTAATTACCATGGAAGCAGGTACAGATGGAAAGCCAGGTACTGTAGTACTAGAAGTGTTGCCCAACAAAAAGTCAGCCTCTGATTTCTAGAAAGCAGTAGCGAGACGTGGAAGAGGCATAAAACAAATGGATCAATTATTTCCCGGATGGTGATGTTCCATTCAGATTCTTAGAGGTTACTGATGAGATACACTAAGATATGCAAACTTTTGCATACCAATAGAGGTTACAGTTTTCTAGTTAATAGCCATCTGGGAGTTTTGACTTAAGCATATCTACATTTAAGTACTACCGGATTTCTAAAATTCAAAAAGCATGTTTGTTCAGGGGCTCCTGAAGCTGTCTCCAGACAAAAATTGCCAATATAGAGTGTTCGAATACATATTTTAGAATAATCTTTTATTTATATATTTTTTATTATTTGTATGCATTTTTTTAATTTACTATTTAATAATATATCAATTGTTGTGTTACCATCTGGTATGGCTTATGTCTTCCATTTTACTCTTCTTTCTCAACCACAAACATTGTACTGTATGCTGCTAACTAAGGAATCTACATCAACTGACCCATCACCCTGACCTTTATACTGTACCAGTCAAATGAATAAACATGCTTTATAATGCATTTCTACTTAACATGAACATTCATATAATTTTATATACTGTATTAACTAAGGTTATCTAATCATGTCTGATGATAACCAGTATGCTTTTACTTTATTGTTTCTATCACCCAATTTGTACTACTGTTATGACAATACTATGCAGTATGTTTCTTCTTCTTCTTCTTCTTCTTCTTCTTCTTCTTCTTCTTCTTCTATTTTCGGCTTCTCCCATTAGGGGTCGCCACAGCGGATCATCAGTCTCCATACCCCCCTGTCCTCTACATCTGCCTCTTTCACACCAACTACCTGCATGTCTTCCTTCACCACATCCATAAACCTCCTCCATGGTCTTGCTCTTTTCCTCTTTCCTGGGGGGTCCATCCTCCTTTCTCCATTCTTCTACCAATATACCCCATGTCCCTCCTCTGCACATGTCCAAACCATCTCAATCTCGGCTCTCTCACCTTGTCTCCAAAATGTCGTACATGCGCTGTCTCTTTAATAAACTAATTTCTAATCCTGTCCATCCTCGTCATATATGACAAAAATGTGAATCATGTTGTATCCCACTGTAATGTGTTGTACAGTGTAGACTGTGCAGAAAACATGTAACAACATGTAAAAAAAAAAGCTTGTAACATATTATAATCAGCTACCTTACTAGGTTTAGAGCAACCCACTGGCCTCAAATCAGTATCAGACCCTTTTTGTTAAAAGATTGTGTATTTTGTATTGGCCATTATAGCTAAAAAAAAAGCAATATACCTCACTTTCTAAGGCCCCAAATTTTAAAGAAGGCTTGATGTTTAGATCTGGTAGAAAAAAACACTAAACAATTATTAAAAATAAATTAAATTAAATTAAAAATAAAATAAAAATACAATCTGACCCCATTGTTCAGGAGACAATATTACGATTAATGTAACTGTCAAGCATTGAAAGTATTCTTTGACTTTTCTTATTTAAGGGTTCTGGAGGTCAAGCCCTGTATTTAACAAGAGCTGTGCATTTGATATAATACCAAAAACTCATATCATATATGAGTTACATTGTTAGGGAACCACCAGCAACGCCTCCCCGCGACACTTAGCACACTCGCAGCGCCTCACCTTTATACTAATCACCTTTACCTGTCTCCAATCATCACCCTCCCTTTATAAGGCCCCCCGTTCGCACTCACTCACCGTCCGATCTATGGTTCATTCTGGCGATCATCCCTGGACTACCTGTGTTTCGGAATATATCCGTTTTCCAGTACATGCTGCTTCCTAGCTTCTGTTAGTTTCCCAAGGCTAATAAACGTCCTATTCGTATTCTGGTTTCCGACTCTTGATCAAAGCGTGACATAATAATTTCAAATGTTTAATATTAAAAATGCTATTTTGTTGAGCTATTTAATGAGTTGCTCAGTAGCTCCTGGTTCCATAACATCAACTGACCGTATAAGACTGTAGAAAGTACATTACTCACAATCACACATTCCGGTGCTCATGGTAGTTTTCACTCTCCGGTGTTTTGTTTTATTTTAAAGATTTATAATCACACTCTTGATATCAGCCCCAGCAAAACAGAACTGCTGGTGATCCCAGGTGATTCATCTTCAGGTCAAGATCTCCAAATAACTCTTCATGACTCTCTGCTCTCCCCTTCAGCCACTGCTCGTGACCTTGGGGTAACTATGGACAATCAACTGTAATTTTTCTCACATGGCGCTAATGTGGCTCGTTCCTGTCGATTTCTTCTCTACAACATCCGAAGGATTCGACCATTTCTGTCCACACAGGCTGCCCAGGTGTTTGTTCAGTCTCTTGTCATTTCAAGACTGGACTACTGCAACTCTCTGCTGGCAGGTCTTCCTCTGAACGCTATTAATCCACTGCAAATAATCCAAAACGCAGCTGCACGACTTGTGTTCAATCTGCCCAAGTTCTCCCACACCACCCCACTGCTGCGCTCCCTTCACTGGCTTCCAGTAGCTGCATGTATCAGATTCGAAACACTGATGCTTATATTAAGTTTGTAATCTAGTGTACCAGTGTAGATTTATTCATTGCTAAAGACTCAAAGCACTTTTTTACGTCGCTCTGGACAAGGGCGTCTGCTAAATGCTGCAAATGTAAATATAAATGTAAATATCACCCAAATGAGGATGGGTTCCCCTTTTGAGTCTGTTTCCTTTCAAGGTTTCTTCATCATAACATTTATGATGGCATTTATAATGGCAATTTATGTGGTGAGGACACTTATTAGTCCTTAACTCTGTGTTTTCTGTGATGTAGCTTTATGTTGTTAAATGTAGCACCAGGGTTCCTGGAAGAATGTTTCATTCTACTGTGTACTGCGTCAGCTATATATGGTTGAGATGACAATAAAAGCTCCTTGACTTGACATCTAATGGAGTGTTTCCTTGCCACAGTCGCCCAGGCTGCTCATTGACTTGACTATTTTAAATATGACATAAAATGAAACAAAAAATCGACGCAACTTTACTTTTACTTTCCTTTCCTTACCTTTGAATTTCTTTTTTTAGATGCACAAAACGGCACAGTGTCATTTTAGGATTTCGAAATGCATCAGTCATCTTCTTTGTAACTTCATTGTATTAGACTCGTCTACCTCTTAAATTTGATTGAAAGTCATCCTCAGCGTTATTGCTACACTTCAGGAAAACAGGCAAAAAAGAGTGCCTAATAAATGATTAGGCACAGGCAAAGACTAGCATAATGCAGAGATGTTCTGTCTGTGATACCTTACTTTTCAAACATACAAATATTATCTAAAATTTTGTATTGAATCTGCAAATGTAGCAGTTTTCATCATGATCAGAACCTCTGCAGATAACAAGCCTTCTATTTACCTCAATCACTTTTTTCTATAACGTTTATCAGCATTAAAAACATTTGAGTATCTTCAAACACTTGATCTTGATGCAGACCATTTCAAGAGCATTTATATATTTTATAAATTATATTATACAGTTTTTGTGTCTTGTATCCATTTCTGTGTTGATCTTCTGTTCTGCTCAAGTGATATGAAAATTTTTTATTAAATTAAGTTTTCATTGATCTGCATTATAAAGACATACTGACAGGTCACATGGCATTGTGAACAAGAGGAACAGTGAACCACTACTTTATATTTTCTTTGTCACTATTATTACTGATCTGTATCAATTAATAGCAATTATTGTAGTGGCGCATCAAATGGTTTCAGTTAACATTTGTCAGATTTTTTGGTAAATCGTATTAGTTCAATATTGAAAGTTAGAATTTTCATAACAGATAAACACTATTTCATGCTAATATCATAAAGTATATTCATTTTAACCAAAGGAAATGTAACTACCAATCCCACAGATAGCATTATTTGCAACATGGTGTTGGGGTGAGTTGTAACATATCAGATAATTAAATCTAACAGAGATATGTAATTGCTTTTAACCATTTAGCCTATTATTATTGAATTGACTAATATGATTAATAAACTCATTTTAAGTTGATCAGTCACACCATGAAGTTATGGGAAAGAGTAGTGGAAGCCAGGCTGAGAGAAGAGGTGACCATCTGTGAGCAACAGTATGGTTTTATGCTGAGGAAGGGCACCACAGACGCCTTATTTGCTTTGAGAATGTTGATGGAGAAGTATAGAGATGGTCAGAAGGAGTTACATTGTGTGTTCGTGGATTTAGAGAAAGCGTACAACAGGGTGCCGAGATGTAGAGGACAGGGGGGTGTGGAGACGGATGATCCGCTGTGGCGACCCCTAATGGGAGAAGCCGAAAGAAGAAGAAGAAGATTAATAAACTCATTATTTAAAATGTTCTCCAGAAAAGTAAAATTTCTGTCAGACCTCAACATCAGATTTTTTTTGCTAAAATTTTGACCAACACAATTTGTTTGTTTATCATGCAGGCATATGATGATATAATCAATGTTGCTTTATGCAGTGCAGCAATGTAGCTCTTAGTCTCTCTAAATCAACTTGTGTGTATAAAGTCATTCATGTAGAAGATTGTTTTCTTGGTCTCGTCATGGTTTTGTATATCCATGTGTAGGTGAACATCTGCGTCTTTTGTGTTGAAAGGTATTTGGAGTTTCCCCAGGATGATGAATGGGATTTAATATTGCATTACTTTACAGTTTAGGGCAATGAAGGAGCTTTTCGGAACTGAAAGCAATTTAAGAATATTGTAAATATCAAATACTGTTAAAGGCACATTTACAATAAGAATAATTAGGAGAACGGTTTTGTTACATGACAGGTAAGTATTTACAGTGGGGCAAAAAAGTATTTAGTCAGCCACCAATTGTGCAAGTTCTCCCACTTAAAACAATGAGAGAGGCCTGTAATTTTCATCATAGGTACACTTCAACTATGAGAGACAAAATGAGAAAAAAAAATCCAGAAAATCGCATTGTCTGATTTTTAAAGAATTTATTTGCAAATTATGGTGGAAAATAAGTATGTGGTCAATAACAAAAGTTCATCTCAATACTTTGTTATATAACCTTTGTTGGCAATGACAGAGATCAAACGTTTTCTGTAAGTCTCCACAAGGTTTTTACACACTGTTGCTGGTAGTTTGGCCCATTCCTCCATGCAGATCTCCTCTAGAGCAGTGATGTTTTGGGGCTGTTGATGGGCAACACGGATTTTCAACTCCCTCCAAAGATTTTCTATGGGGTTGAGATCTGGAGACTGGCTAGGCCACTCCAGGACCTTGAAATGCTTCTTACGAAGCCACTCCTTCTTACGAAGCCACTCCCAGGCGGTGTGTTTGGGATCATTGTCATACTGAAAGACCCAGCCACGTTTCATCTTCAATGCCCTTGTTGATGGAAGGAGGTTTTCACTCAAAATCTCACGATACATGGCCCTATTCATTCTTTCCTTTACACGGATCAGTCGTCCTGATCCCTTTGCAGAAAAACAGCCCCAAAGCATGATTGTATGTCTTCCATTTTCTAATAATTGCTCCCACAGTTGATTTCTTCACACTAAGCTGCTTACCTTTTGCAGATTCAGTCTTCCCAGCCTGGTGCAGGTCTACAATTTTGTTTCTGGTGTCCTTTGACAGCTCTTTGGTCTTGGCCATAGTGGAGTTTGGAGTCTGACTGTTTGAGGTTGTGGACAGGTATCTTTTATACTGATAAAGAGTTCAAACAGGTGCCATTAATACAGGTAACAAGTGGAGGACAGAGGAGCCTCTTAAAGAAGAAGTTATAGGTCTGTGAGAGCCAGAAATCGTGCTTTTTTTGTAGGTGACCAAATACTTATTTTCCACCATAATTTGTCAAATAAATTCTTTAAAAATCAGACAATGTGATTTTCGGGATTTTTTATACTTCTCATAGTTGAAGTGTACCTATGATGACAATTACAGGCCTCTCTCATCTTTTTAGGTGGGAGAACTTGCACAATTGGTGGCTGACTAAATACTTTTTTGCCCCACTGTATCTATTTCATAAAATATATTTAGTCCGTCTGCATCAAAGATGCCACATTTTTTCACAATAAGTGCAGCTTGCCTCCTGACAAAAAGATTAGTGTTTTCCTGTAAGAGGGCGGGGCAGCAGTACAGGAAAGCACAGTTCAATGAATGGCATATTCACTTATGTCTCTTTCCACAGTGTAGGTGTCTGTGGATGTATATATGTGAAGAAGAGCTAAAATCTCTGCCCTGATGGTTTAGGACAAGCAGACCAGCAGTGGACTAATCTTATCTTAATCTTATTATCAATAAAGAAAAGGCAGGTGACTTGTGGTAAGAAGTGTAATCTCTTTTTTATTATTATTATTATTTCTAAAGAAATTGTGCTTATAAAGAGATGTAAGGGTAAAACACAAGCTAAATGTCATTTAGCTAACTTTGCTACACAAACTGTTAAAACAAGACTTAATTTGGTCATGTCTATGCTCAGATGCTTAAAGTAAGAATAAAAATGTAAACAAAAGATACAGTTGTAATGTGCAGTTAAGATTTAAAGAGTGAATGGAAGATTGGAGGTTTGTATCCACTGACTGCCAAGGAACGATTTGGGGTCTTGCATAAACTCCTCAACATGTTTGTGTTGTAGTTGCAGTTGTAAATCACAAAAATAGTGCCTACGATACGAACAATGCTTGAAACTCTGGACATAGTTTCTGTGCCCTATTGCGAAGAAATGAAAGTATGTCTTAAGTGTTGCTAGTCTTGTGTAACATCACTTTTGTAGAGTGTGCCTCTGTGTAAATGTACATAGATTTTTATCTGTGGCAGTCCATTTACAGATGTCTATCTGTTTTTATCATCAAAAAACTTTCTCAATAAATATTTTGGCTTTTATCGGGCAATAAATCACAAGGGTTCTTGTTAATTTTGCTTCCTTGAAATGGAGAATTTGGCATCCATTTAAAGAAATGTTTCATTAAATTTTTTGGGTGTAGGTGCACTGCTTCATTATGTCATGATGTTCCTTGATAGATTGTCCTGCTTCAAAAATGCTTTACATTAACACAAAATTTGTGTTCAATGTACTGGATTTTTCAAATACACTTTTACAGCAGGAGCTAGGTCAAGTGGCAATAGGTTTCATCTCAAGAGTCAAATAAAAGCATCTACCAAAGAGGATGCTGTAGATAAAAAGTGATAATGATAAAAAGAAAAAGTTGCTAATGTCAAAATGTGAAAGGAAACTTATTGTTTAGACATGCTGGGATGTTTTGCATTTTCATGACACTTCATTGCTAAAAACTGTAGGCAGGCTTTGTAGCACATACCAATATATATTAGACATCGAAAATGAAATTACAAATGAAAGATAATGGTAACAAATACGCCCTAACTCCTGAATTCTCCTTAAGACACAAATATTTCCTCCAATTCCTGACATGTCGCTACAAGTCAATAATGAGATCACTATAATCCTGAAATTGAAACTATAAACACAAAATGAATAAAAAAAAAGTAAACCTGTCTCTTTGCATAACTTGCAAAAATGGGCAAATATGTCAGACATTCAACAAATATTTATCTTCATATAGTATTCAACACCATATATTTGAACTCTTTTAAAATACTACTATATATTATGTGTGTGTTGCTATTTAACAGGTACAAGGCAATGTTCCATTGATTTGGTCACCTTTTCAGATGATGCACAATCAGGAGTTTTGTTGCACATGATGGACAAAAATGACAGAAAATACTATAGCAGAAGCACAGTGTGGTTGAAATTGCACCATATGCTTGCTATATGCAGTATGAAGGTTTTCTTTATGAGCAAATAAGGAGCAGTGTGAAAGACTAGTAATATTACACGCATTGTGCAAAATATAAAAACTGTAATTTACTGTAATAGTTACTAACCCTAGCCCATAGTTTTTAGACCTTTTGTTAATTAGAAAGAATGTATTTAGCAAAAATACTTTTGTCTACCTACGGTATCTATTAAACTAGCTACAACCTTAATGTGTCTGTGGAATGCACTTATCAGCAGCCAATGCAATCAAATGATACAATCAATATAAAAACATCATCTGATTTCAGTTCAATTGTAAAAAACTAAATGTATCAGTTGATTGTTTAGTTTGATCTATTAACATTGTATTGTTTTAATTAGTTTTATTATTCTTTTGTGGTGGGGATTCTGGCATTTGAAATTGGTCTACTGCATGTTACAGAGTTACTCTACAAAATCTGCACAAAATCTACATAGCAGCCTGTAGCATAAGTCAAATGTGATAAATAAATAAAAAAACCACCCAATATTGATCACTCACCAACATCTATATTTGTATATGTTCTCATGGTAACATACTGTTTCTGTTCTATTTGAAACCCCTCATTACTTGTGTACTTTCCTTGGCTCTGAAAAGTTTCAATCAAGGGGGCATCTTTTGTAATGTTAGCATGAATCTTTAAATAAGGAAGGTTTGCCTATTTCTGGATAAGCATCTTCATGTACCTACTTTCCCCTTTGAGTCAGCTACAGCATTCCTCAGTGATTAGGGTTTTCGAAAGGGGATTTTTTTTTTTTAGGATCAGCCTTGTGCTCAGCAATAAATTGCTTCTCTCACTGTAGGAGGAATGTCTCAATCTTAGTTCTTGTGGTAATGTTGTCAGTAAACAGCATGCCGGGGCATGAGCATGAAAGGAATCCCCATGTTTGAGGGGTGAGAATGAGCAAACACAGATGTATAGGCTTCTTGACCTAGCTAGCAATTCTGCTTGTGTGACGGGTGGCAAGGCAGATCAAAAGTAAATAGATTGTGTACTTATTACTTATACCAAATAAACAGTGAAGTCGTATAGCTGAAGACAAAACTTTATTATTTTATAACGTTTTATTACGGTGCACATCCATTCACTGAATTTAACGCACGTTGACATTCTGAAAAGCCATCACACCAACAGAAATTCGTGCTGGCCACAGGCAGGGGTGGGTAGCTAAAGTTTAATGACCATGGTAAAATGAATTCAAAAACAGCATTAGCATTTAAAACAGTTTGTTACTAAGGATGTGATGGTATTTTTTGTTTTGATTTTTTTTTTACGTGGAAGGCAAAAGTGTGTGTGAATCTTTGGTAAATATTGAGAATATTACATTTAAGATTTTTGATAAGTATTTTGAAGTTCAAAATAAAAGTTTAGTAGCTACAATTATGTTTTTACTTGAGGCTTACTTGAGTAAGAGCATTTGCATTTAGTTTCACTAATGCCTAAGGAAAATAATTATTTATAGTATTGAAGTAAAGGATTTGCATCTCTGGTCACATCCAAATGAATTTTGCCTTTAAGATGATCCTCACAGCCCCACAAGAAAGCTGTATGGGTGCAAAGACAAAACCCCCCATACCCCCTAAACCCCAGATAGAAGGGGTTATACCACATAAGGTCTTGGATTCTCCTCTCAGCAGCACTAACACAACAAATGGTGCACAATACAGGCCTATCCCTAAACCTCGTATGCACAAACCTGGTCCATTTAAGCACACCCTGAACCCACCTGGCCATGTTGGTCAAGCCACTTCAGACACAGACAGTCCTGCCTCAAGTATGTCACATTTAATTTATTTTATTTTTCAGTTTATTCACAGATGGTAATTTTATTGTGTTTAAAGTTGTTACATATAGAAAATGTGTTTCATAGATGGATCACGTGAGAACCACACTGTTCCTCTAGCCTATCCAGCCTACTGTTCTTGTGAGTGTCATAATCTCAGCAAGAATGGACCACAGAAAACCAAACAGTACGAGGACCATTACATAACTAGCTCAGGAAATAATAATAATAATAAGGAACCAAGAAGAGTCCCTCCAGATATACCTATACCTACAAGACCTCTGCCTAAAGAGACCTTGCAGCTGAGCATAATAAATGGTAAGATTTCATACATTTTAATGTTAATCATAAGAGGTCTAAAGAAAAGTACATTTTACAGTAAATGTACATGTTCACATTAAAGTGTCTTTTGCTCTTGACCGAGTTAATACATAATTTCCACACAACATATTAAGCTGAAGAAAATTACATTTTGGGTTCTTTCATTAGGGAAAAATAGATGGGTGACAAATTAAAGGGAGAACCTTCTTCTTCTTCTTCTTTCGGCTGCTCCCATTAGGGGTCGCCACAGCGGATCATCCGTCTCCATACCACCCTGTCCTCTACATCTGCCTCTTTCACACCAACTACCTGCATGTCTTCCCTCACCACATCCATAAACCTCCTCCTTGGTCTTCCTCTTTTCCTCCTGCCTGGCGGAGGGAGAACCTAATAAACTTTAATAACTCAGTAAAGAAACATCACATGCTCTCTGAATGCTGCAATTCTTGCAGTTGTTTGTTGATTACTTACCAACCCTCTGTCTATACACAGTAAATGCGTTGTTTGAACAGACTGTGCTCCTACAGCCTCTTAAGCAATATATGAATGGTGTTGTAATGCAGGAAGTAGTATATTGTTCTCATAATGGTGAGAAAAAGAGAAATAACAAAGGAAGACAGACAAACTATTACAAATTTTAAAGGTGTAGGTTTTTGCATTAGAGAAATTGCAAAGAAAGTGAATGAGTCACTCAATACAATTTCCTACACAATTCAAATGTATTTCTAAACTGGAGGAAGCTCTGACAGGAAGAAGTCTAGCAGACCCAAGCCACAAGAGAATCAAAAGACAAGTTTGTGAGAGTCAACAGATTGTGTGGTAGGTGCCTCCGAGGGCCACAGCTTTAAGCAAAGCTTAACACTGGTCGAAGTCTCTGTTACAAATGTGAAGATTTAGAGCAAGTTTGACAGGTTGAGTGACTGTAAGAAAGCCATTGCTAAGATGGCAAAATAAGAAAAAGAGCCTTTTCAGGACCAGGAAACACCACCAGTGAACTAATATAGACTGGAAGAACTTGTGGACCAATGAATCAAAATGAAATCTGCAGTTCATCATGCAAGATTTTTTACACCGTCGATTAGATGGAAAGATGTTTCCTCAGTGTGACACCAACTGTCAAGCATGAAAGCCTGGTGGTCGGGGGCTCTTTTGCAGCATCCAGAGTCAGCGACTTGAACAGAGTGAACCAAAACTATTACCACAGTATTTTGCAGCATGCGATACTTAGAAGGAAAGAACAAGACTGTAGGCTTCAAATTATAGAATGGCCAGCACAGTCTCCAGACTTAAATCCCATCAAGATCGTTTGGGATGAACTGGTCACAAGGGTAAAAGACATTTGTAGGAACATCTGTAACCGTGTTGGAAAGAAGTTTCCAAAGAACATTTGATTTTCTTTGTGGCTACTTTGATGGATCAAAAAATTTTGTTTAACAAAACGATTCCAAGATTTATTTTTATGTCCAATTGTTTATTTATTCTATCCGTTAATTTCAGAGTACATTGAGACATTAAACTGCTTACATTTCAATACATTTTCTTGTCTCTCTCTACCCTCAGCTAGTCAATGGTGGTTAATGCATTGATATCTGCAAATTAGACAAATCCTATAAAACTTCTATTCTATCTCTACCATCAGGAAATAAAACTGAGCCAAGTGGTGATGCACCAGCAATGCCTTTCCAAAAGTCTACACCTACTTCAAGGAAGTGGAGTAAAGAAAAGATGCTCCATCAGGAACAGTTTAAACGTCCCAACAATGAGCTCATTTTTGAGAGTTTGAGAAACGAATTATCCCGGCTATGTGAACCTGATGGGAAACCCAAAACAATATTGGTGAAATGTATGCTCTCTAAAGAGGATTGTATTCAAACAGAATGTTTCTCATTGCCATTTCGGAAGATTGACAATGGAAAAAAAAAAAAAAAAAAACAATCCAGCTGTTTACGTAGTCAGTCCTTTCAAGAATCAGTAAAATGCTCAGAACAATCAAGTGCTACAATGTTGCCACCTTCAAGCTTAAAGGTTAAGAGGGCATTCAGCTTTCAGATCATTCAGAAAAACTATTCAGATGGAGGAAAGAAAAAGGAGGGTGGTCATTTCCAAGAGGCCTTTTGGCAGGAACGCCATGTTGTAAAAAAGAGTGGAATCCTAAACAGTCTAACCCCAGAGGAGATTTGCCTTCAGGAGGTATTACAATCACAGCAGAAGGGTCTACAAAATCTTAAAATCTTTTAACATCATCATCAGCCATCTCTTTTTTATATGATTCTTTTGTGTTTTTGTGTGTCTGTACCCACCATAGAGCATTTATGAAGTGGCAACTTCTGAGAAGTCCTATCTTGAGCAACTAAATGTTGTTGTGAATCATTTCATGAAATCTGCAGAACTAACATCAACTATAAGTTCCCAAGACCAAAAATCACTCTTTTCCAGCATATGCAAAATGAGAGAAATAAGCCAGAGGTGAGTCTTCATTTTATAACACACACAGATAAATAATAACCCAGTTAACATAAATAATATAAAGATATTTTAATGACTTTATATATGATTGTGTCTTATTATAGATTTCTTAACTCAATGGTACAGGAGATGGGCTACCATTTGATTTGTAATGTTCTCTGTAATGTTGTCTATGATTATGCCACTGGACCTTTGAATGCTTATGTGGATTACATCCGCGACATGCCATGCCAAAAGCACACACTTAACAACCTGAGGTAGAAAGCATGATTTAATAATCTTAAAATACACAGGATTTTAGAAGCATGATTGCTATCTATATTTTGAAGTCAGGACTGTGTGTTGTTAAAGATGTTCAATGATAAGTGTGTCTAGAGGCTTGATGATACCAAATTATCTGCCTATTTCAAGAGAGTGACCTTATTATGAATGGTCTGTGCTCTCATATCTCTAACTGCCCCAACCTGGATAAATAAAAGGCTTGCAAATTCTCCACTTATACCAAAAAAGCACTAATTAGAAGTTATTCTAGTTTTCTTGCTGCTGTAGATGTTAAAATATTTTTGGTTTGGTTTCTTCTTGCCAGGAAGGAGAATCCTCGATTTGTGGAGATCTTAAACAAGCTTCAGGAGGATTCGTGTTGCAGTCGGCTGCCTCTTGACTCTTTCCTCTCTCTGCCTTTTCAAAGGATTTCGCACTTCAAGGTTTTAATGGAGGTGAGAGAAGAGAACCAAATGTGCAAAAATGAAATAGGACTCATGCTCATGCTTCCGTCTGAAAATGTTTTCTGTTGCAGACCATACTAAAGAGGACAGCCCAATCACAGTTAAATGTTCAGCGAATCGCAAAAGCAGCCCTGACAAAAATTTCTGAGGTAAATAAGGTGTTGATTTGTGAAGAGTAAAGAAATACATGCAATCTTGAAGATGTACCACTGAACATTTAAAAGGCTTATTATGGTCACAGGAATGTATTCATGTGCAGTATAATGTATCAGGTCACATCGATGTTGTTATGTGCTCACTGCATGAAAAAATACAGTATGTGATGGTCACCATGTTGTGCTCTTTTTTATCTGAAATAGTAACCAGATGTATAAACTGAAAAATGAAAGCAGGTGGCCTACTATTGAAATATTATCATGACAATACATAAAAAAACCCACATGCATTGCATAAGTCTACTATTTACAGGTGGGCTGTCTATGTTTTTATTATATTACCAATGATGCTATTAAGTACCAGCCTACAGGTTCTTGCTAATTCTTGCTGAAAATGCTATGAAAATCTTGATTTTTTTTTTTTACTTTTAGATCACTAAATAATTGCCTCAATGTTTTTACTGACCAGATTGAAATTATATTTGTGGAAATACAGTTTTCACATTCTTCCATGTGTTTTAACCTAGTAACATTGAATTATTTGTGTTTGTGATTTGAAAAGGGTTACAAGTTTTATGGTGACACGAGTTGCAATCCCATGTCACAAATGGAACTGGGTGCAATTGCTAATGTATTTTTTTTTTTTGTGTAGGTGCTAGAGAAATGCAATAGGGAAGTGGGTAAGGTGAACCAGATTAAAGAGCTTGTGGACGTTGTCAACAAAATAGAGTTTGAGTGCAAGGTGATTCTGATGTTTAATTATTTGTTTTAGTCAAAGGAATTATTTGGATTCAATGAAAATAAAACAAATAAAGATTAAATTTTTATTCTGTCTGTCGGTCTCTCTGCTTGTCTGTTGGTGTTTCAGTCCTGCCCACTGGTGTCACCATCTCGTTGGTTAATCAGAATTGGTGAGATGACCCTGCTTGCTAGGAATGAGAGCATTTTTGGCCAGAAAAAAAACTGTCCTTTCCATTTGATTCTCTTTAATGATTTGCTACTGTTAGCCTCAAAGAAAGGGTGAGAATGAACTCTAAAGGACGCAAAATTTTTATTAGATCCACCAGATCTTTGCTTATTGTATTTTGACAGTAACACAATGTCACCATCATTTATTTGTGTGTAATGTGTATCTTGAAAATGCCAATATCTAGGTCAGACAAGTATGTGGTGCATGACCATGTCCACCGCTCCCTCATTAAGGTCACAGAGGGGGCTGAAGTGGAGGATGATCTGGAAGGGTATGACGTGAGCAGAGTCTTTCAGCTGGCTATTGTAAAGAAAAAAGGAAACTCATACCAAGTTTTACTGCAGGCTTCCTCACTGTGAGTAGACTGAGAATATAATTACTAACACACACACACATAAAGACACGGATATAGATGTATTACCGACCATTTTAAGTGCTGAACCTGATGGTATCTGTGGAGGACAGGAACTTTGAAACTCTGTGATTACTTTATTAGACATTTGAATGTGTGCGCAGTACAATAGGGATGAATACCTCTCTTTATTTCCGTCCACATTCGTCCTTTTTATTCGTCCGCTATGACCAGAGAAAGTTCAGAGAACTAAACAGAGTCCCGCAAACAACGATAAACCCAACTAGACACGTAGCGTACGTCGCTTGGGTAGTCCAACAATGTTCATCAGCCTAAACTGTAGAACGGACAATGAGCTGGTGGGGGAAACGGAGGTTATATAGCGTGGAGGCTGATGAGGGCCAGGTGTAGATGATTAGTAAGTAGGAGAGCTGCTTGGAGTGATAGGTGGGTTAGGTGAAGGTGTGGCTGGTGGATCCCTGACAGTTTAATACCCACTGAATATTTATTACATTGTGAGGAAAAACGCTGCTGTGAGAGTGAATACTATAAAGGTCTACATTATTATGAATAGCCAAAAATATTTGCTTTTCTCTACATATTTAATACTACAGTTACAGCGGGAAAGCAAGTAATTAGCAAGTCTATTTGCTAATATCCACACTGTTTCTGTTCTCAGAGAAGAGAGAAACAGCTGGCTGATGTTGCTGAAGAGTGAGGAAGGAGTGTATGAAGAGTGGGGTAAGTGCCTTGGATTTGGGGGAAGGTGTTTGTTTGCACTGAACACAGATTTGTGAGCATGTCTGGGAGATTAATATTGTTTGATGCAGTTACACTTAACTGCTTAAGTAATTATTACAACAAATGATTTACTCCTTACTTTTATTTAAAATCTTTCAAAATATTATTATTTAAAAATATAAAATGTCAAGAACCTGAGAATATAATCTCAAGAACCTGAGATATTGGCCAAGTGTGTTGACACGCACAAGGAATTGGGTTCCAGCTGTTAGTGACTCTCAAAGTACAGACATAAATAAAACTATACATTCAGTTTGGACTATACAAGACAAAACAGACGAGACAAAAACAGACTATACGAGACGATACAGACAATGTGAGACAATATAGAGAGTACGAGTATTAAATAGGGAT
This sequence comes from Silurus glanis, assembly GCA_014706435.1. NCBI lineage: Eukaryota > Metazoa > Chordata > Actinopteri > Siluriformes > Siluridae > Silurus > Silurus glanis. The sequence continues at coordinate 1,505,995 of JAAIIK010000024.1, forward strand.
ACAGGGTATCTGACAGATCAGTAATGTTCTCAGTGAGGTATTTCAGTATTTTTCCCCACGCACGACGAACTCATAGAATTATTTCAGATATGATCGTTGTAAGAGCATTTTGAATGGCATCACACCCTCAGGTCAAACAAAACTCCCCAAATCATTTCTATCTGATGTTCTGTATTACTCAGGAATACCCACGAGGGGGCAGGGTTGCGCTTTCAAAATGCTTTACAATTTGATTGGCAGCATTAATGAATTACATTAATAATATATTGTTTATTCCTCAGATTGTCCTCAGGTACAGTGCATTGAGGTGTATAATGGACAACAACTTGGTGAGCTCAATCTAGAGCCAGGGGACATCGTCAGCGTCATTCAGAAAAAATCTGACGGTAATCTAATAAACAAACCAACTGATTTGCTCATAGACATTGTAAGATCTTGTAAATAATTTATTTAGAAGGTATTTGTGCATGCTGTATAACTGCTGTATGACTTGTTTTTTCCATGTGAGCCATGTCCATCCTCACTGATTACTTTTAAGCATAACTTACTTTAAGGATTTTAATCAAATACTAATACATGATGTCGAACAACAGATAATGTCATAAAAAGGTACAAAGAGATATACGAATAGGATGATGTTTGTTTGTTTGTTTGTTTGTTTGTTTGTTTGTTGTTTTTAAAAAGCTTATCAGAAAAGGAACTGGGATTCTACAAGACATAACTAAAGGAGTCACACAAGCTGGTGGTGTTTTATTTAATTAAGGTGTGAGTGGGGATTCAGATATGAAGCTTGCAGGGAAAGAAAAGAGCGCATGAATTAAAATGCAAGGCACATATTATTTAATGATTTTTTTTCTTTTAGTTATTATTATTTTCATTCTAGTCGGTGTCGCTTTGGGTTAATCATGCTCCAAATTATATTTTGAGGAAATAGCACCAAGTAAATTTGTGAGAATTTGTTACAGGCTGTTGCAAATAACATGCCAGAATAATGTAGCTGAGGCTAACAGTTCAAAAATGATGCTACCAGTGCTGACCTTTCAGACCAGTCTTATAGCATTTCGTGACATGCACATATGGCACCTTTGTTCGCTTTATGCCACCTCACTGGAGGACCAGCTCATCCTTTTAGCTTTTTCCACAGGTAAAATTGCAAAGAGTCTCTCCTGGGCCTCATAACACCCTCTCCTGAGGTAAAAATCTATAATGGAATTTGGATTTGAGCAAGAGCCTTAAAATGGACTGCTTTAATCCACATGGCTAGCGCTCAGAAGGTCAGGCGAGACCATGGGAGAAAAGGGCAGAACAACACCCCACGAAATGTAGTCTATTGATTCGTGTTCGTAGACACGTTTCCCTCTTTTTTCGTGTCACTGAGGACGACTTTCTGATACCACAGACACTGTATTGTTTTTTTTTTCTCGTTTGTTATTGATTTAATTTTCTTCAAGCACCATTACTCAACGTTTAAGCAGGAGATTTTATTCTTGATTTTACTGCTTTATATTCAGAAATCTACTCGCATTGGTTCCTTCCAGTCAGAATACAGTAAATATATTCTCCCGGTTAAGGAGACTGCGTTAATTAGAGACACACATTTATTACTGTAGAACCCCAAACCCTAACGTATATTTTCTGCCTTATTCTCTGATAATAATGGGGAAAAAAGATTACCATTGGCATATCTGTAAGCGTTGCCTATGATCCTCTGCCTCCGTTGCTATGGAGACGGAGCCAGACGGAGCCAGTCGTGCTGAGTGACACGAAAAAAGGGGGAAATCCGTGCCCATGAACACGAATTGATAGATTAAAGTTCGTGACTCTATCACGAAATGCCGTAAGACTGTGTTGTTGGACATTTCTACCTCTATAGAACTATAGAAAAGGGTTCATATCTAATTAGACATTCAGCTGTAAATGCAAATCAAACCAAACCAGATTGCATTACACCCCTAATATGCTTCATTCTCTCAAACACCTCATTGGAAGCTTAAAAAAAACAGTAACATGCATCTTTTCCCATTGCAGGTTTAATGGAGGGTCGAAAGCTTCCTGGTATGGAAAGGGGCTGGTTCCCTGCTAAGTGTGTGGTGGAGATCATTAATGAGCATGTGCAGAGACGTAACCTGCGTCAGCGCCATCATGTCCTTCAGACAGCTGCAAGCATCATAAAATGCCATAGCATTAGTCAGGAACGGCACACTGCTACCTGCTTCAACATACATTAATAATATTACTTCATTGTCTGCATATTAAATCTTATAGGCCCAGTGCTACTGTAGCAACACCTTCAGGAACTTAAAACACTGGGAATTTACTGTGTGCACATTTTATGAGTCTGTGTCGATAAATATAATGAAATCTAAATCGTATTTAATGATCGTGCTCTGAATAATATTTTCCTTTATTGTAATGGTGATGGAAAGCATTGTTCTTTAATGTGCTAGCTTAGCTTACTGAGTTACTTAAACTGTTAAACTGACTAAAAGTTAATGATACTTCTCAGATTCTAGACTTTTGATAAAGGTAATTATGATGGAAATTCGGTGGGTCAATCTTTCTTTTAATAGATCATTGATGTGTTGATTGTAAAAGAGCTGCTTATTATCATATTTTATATTCCTCGCTGAAACCTCAGACTACTCTGAAACGGTCACCCTTTTTATACATCGCCTTTTGAATAAATTGAAAATAAAAATTTCCATTCAAATTGAATGTATATATATTCTTGCATTGTGTATGTAATATGATGTATAAAGCACTGTTTAAATAGTTGTTACTTCTTCCTACTTTCATTTTCTGTAAGTGCTCATAAGGAAAGAAACCTCAAAAGGCAAGGTATCTATCTATCTATCTATCTATCTATCTATGGATAAAGAAACCAATGTGGATGCACAAAAAACATATACAAACACAAGAAGAACTCCACATAGAAAGCAACTCAAGCACAGATTGACTTGCTAAGCCAGGAGGTGGTGATGCAGGCAAATCATCTTTATTGACAAGTATCCTAAGCTGCATATGCAAGGAATTTGTCTTCTTCTTCCTATTTCGGCTTCTCCCATTAGGGGTCACCAAAGCAGATCATCCGTCTCCGTACCCCCGTCCTCTACTCTCTTTCAAATCTTTCAAACCAACCACCTGCATGTCTTCCCTCACCACATCCATAAACCTCCTCCTTGGTTTTCATCTTTTCCTTTTTCCTGGTGGTTCCACCCTCAGCATTCTCCTACCGATATACCCCATGTCTCTCCTCTGCACATGTCCAAAACATTTCAATCTCGCCTCCCTCACCTTGTCTTCAAAACGTCCTACATGCGCTGTCCCTCTAATAAACTCATTTCTAATCTTGTCCATTGTCGTTACTTCCAACAAAAACCTCAACATCTTCAGCTCTGCTACCTCCAGCTCCACCTCCTGTCTTTTACTCAATGCCACTGTCTCTAATCCATACAACATCGCAGGTCTCACCACAGTCCTATAAACTTTTCCTTTCACTCTTGCAGATACCCTACTATCACAAATCACTCCTGCCACTCTTCTCCACCCACTCCACCCTGCCTGCACTCTTTTCTTCACTTCAGTAACACACTCTCCATTACTTTGCACTGTTGACCCCAGGTACCTGAACTCCTCCACCTTCTCCACCTCTTCTCCCTGCAACCGCACCACTTCACTGCCTTCCCTCTCATTCACACACATGTACTCTGTCTTACTCCTACTGACTTTCATTTCCCTTCTCTCCAGCACGTACCTCCACCTCTCCAGGCTCTTTTCAAGGGTATGTAAAGTGAAGCACTGCATTTGAGGTGGTGAAGTAGTGCAAATGATAATATTTCCCAAATATAAAAAGTCCAAGGTGCAGGGTTGCAATATAGTAGTCCATGTTGGTTGTGTTATTGTAACGCATATGAAATGAGTGTGAGGTTTACATTAATGGTAGAGTTTGTGGAGGCGGATCAGAGATGATGGTGGGTCCTTGTTGATGAGCTCAGTTGCGGATGGGAAGAAGCTGTTTTTGTTTTGTGAGTGTGTCCATGGTGAAAGGGGTCACCCATGATCTTAGCTGCCTGCTTTAGGGTCCTGGAAGTGTACAGGTCCTGTAGGAGAGAAAGATTGCAGCCAGCCACTGCAACATCTTGCCATTATTTATTTATTTTTTAACCATCTATTTACTAGTTTCCCTTAAGAATGGATAAAAGCTTGTTGCTATGCTGAACAACAGGAAATCTGTGCAGGTAAGTGTTGGCCTGGTGGATAGTGCTGTTCGGTTTATCAGATCTTCTAGGACTGTTAATGTCTTAAACCCTCTCTGTCAAACTGTATGACCTGCTGGTTAAACTGGTCTTCCTGGTGTGACCTGCTTGCCAGCACTGTGCAGACCCTCTCTGAGGGTCATTCTGGTGAACATCTCTTTAGGTTTCGTGTTGTCTTTTCAGCAGAGTGAGGTTGATGTTGTCCCTGTTTTTTTTTTTTTTTTTTTTTTTTTTTTTTGTGAAATATATTTATAAATTTTTTTAACATTACAAAAAAATTTTCATCAAACAAAAGAACAAGAAAAGCAAATAAATAATAAATCAAATAAAATTAACAAACATATGGCTTACCACTTCAATAAATCAATTTAAGAAATAGATGAAATAAAGAATGACCTAGTCATACAAACCATATATCTTACATATTTTGCTCCACATATTTAAACCTCATTAAACAAACCCTCTAATTAAAATAGAGGATATATCTAAGCCCATATATATCAGAAATGGGTCCCACCTTCTATAAAATAGGACATCTTTATTATTTGACGCACAGGTTAGATAATCTAGTGAAACATATTCCAATATAACCCTGTGCCATAATAACCTAGAAGGGGCCTTATCAACTAAAGAATACATTTTCTTGCACAGAATGTTAGGAACTTGCAAAGTGTCTTTTTATGTTTGTCTGCAACCATGTCATCGTATATTCCAAGCAACGTGTTTTGGATCGTAGCCAATATTAATGGATAAGATAGCATTAAGTTCTTGTTCAACCATAACCCAAAACTTATGAATCTCCCTACAAGACCAGAAGCAGTGGATAAGATCTCCTTCTTCTGTTTTACATTTCGGGCACATTGGCGAGCAGTCTTCTTTAAACTTGTGCCTCCGCGAAGGTGAAATGTGAGCTCTGTGCAAAATTTTTAACTGCATTGCATTTACTCTGTTACATATGCTTAAGGTCCCTGCATTCTTCCATGCTTCCTCCCATTGATCATCTGTGATTTGTATATCAAGTGTCCTTTCCCATGTCCTCTTCAATAAGTCCGTATTTAAAGATCCACAATCCTTGAGAACCTTATAAAAAGAACTTATGGAGCTGTTCGTTTGTGAAAAAAGCTGTCTCTCCACAGCCGAAATGTCCTGATTTGTGAGCAAAGTAGTGTCCTTTTTCACAAATTCTCTCAACTGTAAATAATGAAAAAAATCCTGTCGTGGAATGTTGTACTTGGTGGTTAATTGGTCAAATGACATCAAAGTGTCCCCCTCAAATAGATCATGTAAAGTATTGAGACCTTTGTGTGTCCAAACTCGAAACTTTGGGTCTACAGTCCCCGGCAGGAAGTCATAGTTATCACAAATAGGAGTAAATGTTGAGGTAAGTTGGGATCGACCCTCCAAACGCCTGACAACTTGCCATGCCTTGACAGCATTGATTGTGATGGGGTTACTGCAAGCAACTTTCAAGGACTTAAACTTTTTAAGAAAAAGCAAATTTACTAAAGGAAATTTACTAAGTGAGCTTTCAATATCAAACCACACTGCTCTGGGCCCTCTATGTACCCAGTCAGAAATATAACGCAAGTGAACACTTAACTGATATCTCCATATATCTGGGAGGTCAAGACCTCCCACTGCAGATGGAAGCATTAAAGTTGAAAGTTTTATACGTGCTCTTTTTTTTAAGCCCATATAAAAGAACTAAACCAACCATTCAATTTCTTAATAGTTTTATGTGTAAAACTTATTGGGATCATTTGAATGGGGTAAAGTAATCTTGGGAGAATATTCATCTTTAGGAGGGAGATCCATCCCAACCAAGAAACAGGAAGAACAATCCACCTTTCTAAATCCAACCGAATACGTTCAAAAAGTGGAAGAAAGTTTACTTTATACATCTGTTCAAAGGAAGGAGTAACATTAATGCCCAAATATATTAAACCCTCGGGGGCCCATCTAAACGGAAAGGGTGATAATGTCCGGGGTATTTGTTTTAATCCACCTATAGGCATTGCCATTGACTTATCATAATTAATTTTATATCCTGAGAAGGTGCCGAATTTGTTAATTGTGTCTAAAAGAGCTGGGGTAGAGGTATCAGGATTCACCATGAATATCAAAATATCATCGGCATATAGGGCAATCTTATGTTGATTGTTTGCGATTGTTAACCCGCAGATTTCATTATTTATCCTTATAGCTTCTACCAGCGGTTCGATTATCAAAGCAAATAAAAGAGGTGATAGAGGGCATCCTTGCCTCGTCCCTCTCCCAACTTTGAATGCAGAGGAGCGGCATCCATTAGTCAGCACGGCACCAAGAGGCTCATTACACAATACCTTGATCCACTTAACGAAGTGCTCACCAAGACCAAATGTATGTAATGTATGAAATAAGTAGGGCCATTCGAGGCGATCAAATGCCTTCTCCGCATCCAGAGAAATCACAAGACCATCCACTGACTGCTGCCTAGCAAACTGCATCAAATTCAACAGGTGCCGCATATTATTGGCAGAGTTGCGTCCTACGATAAAACCTGTTTGGTCATCCTTTATTAGAGTGGGGAGAAGGCATTCTAACCGTGTTGCTAATATTTTAGAACGAATCTTCAGATCTACATTAAGCAGCGAAATAGGTCGGTATGACGAACAGTCCTCTGCTTGTTTACTTTTTTTCAAAATTAGGGATACATTCGCCTCTCTCATGGATCGTGGCAAATGGCCTTTTACAAATGAGTCATTGAGCATATTTAGTAAGGGGTCAACTAATAAATCTTTAAATTCTTTGTAGAATTCAGTACTAAGCCCATCTGGGCCAGGTGCTTTCCCAGATTGCAAACTCTTTATTGCTTCTAGAACTTCCTTTGTAGATATAGAAGCATTGAGAGAGGAGGTCTGATCCTCTGATAAACTGGGTAGGTTGAGGGTGGAGAAGAAAAGCTCTGTGGATTTTGTTGTATCCCCTTCTAATTCTGACTTATATAAATTCTCAAACCATTCTTTAAATGTATTATTAATAGATAAGCTGTCTAGAAAACGTTTACCGTTACTATCCACAATGGATAGGATAGACTGAGAGTCAGATTTTTTTCTTTGTTAATGATATTTTCTGTTTAGCAAAACGAATTTTCACCTCTGCTTGTTTTGTTAAAAGAGAATCTAAAGCAGATCTAAGTGCTGAAATTTCCTTCATCTTACCAGGGGTTGGTTTTTTAATATTTAGTCTCTCAGCATCCTTAAGCTTCGTTTCTAAGATCTCTTTTTGTTTGGCTTGTCTGCGCCTTTTACTAAGTGTATATGCTATGATAAGGCCTCTAGAAAAAGCTTTGGCTGTTACCCATAGTAAGGATGGATCTTCGCTTGAGGCAGAGTTAATGGAAATAAAAGAGTTTAACTCCTCTGTAAAATATGATATAAAATTATGATCAGCCAACTAAATGGGTGAAATCTCCAACTATTAGAAGTAGTATTTTGGTTCCCTAAGGAGTATTCAGCGAAAACTGCTGCATGGTCGGATATAGATATATTACCTATATGGCAAGACGTTATATGGTGCAACATATTTTTTGGAGAAAATAAAGATGTTGTCCCTGTTGAAAACATCACCGGAGCGCATAGAAATGTGTTTTAAATAATAAAAAAAATAAATAAAAAAAACCATGATGGCCCGGATTCAAGCGTCTCAAACGCTCAACCAATGAGAACTAAAGAATGCCATGCGCCATCCAATCAAGTCACACATGTATTCCTCCAATCAGGACGTTCCGGGGCTTCTTCCAATCAGGTGACGCCTTTGTTTGTGGCTCGCGCCTGTGACTCCAGTCTCAAGTAATTCCTGAAAAAAGAGTTGAGAGGAATAAGGCGCACGGAGACGAGGTAAAAAGCTGCTTTTTATTAGTTTAAAGCGAACGAATAACGTTTGTTTTGGAGTATTGTGCTCTTTAAAACAACTTTAATTATTGTTTTTTGAGGTCGTCAGAAACACCTTTTAAGTCTTGGGCGCTTTAAAAAGCGCGTGTTAGTGGGAGGTCGAAGTTTGGTGGGTGTTTTTTTCGTCCAGTTTGCGAAATGTCTAGGAGCTTGGTCATGGAGGGGTTTAGGCTCGTATAGGATGTTTTACAGATAAAGTCTAGAAAAGGTAGCCATTTCTCTCTCACTCTCTCAACACACACACACGCGCGCGCACACGCACGCGCACGCACTAAATCAGATTTGTGCTCTCAGTAGGTTACCTGGTTACTGAGATTTTGCTCAATCCAGCTCCCTGAAAAACACTGCAGAGTTTTGTGTAACAGCATTAAACTGTCTTTCCCAATCTTATCCATGCGCATTACAACTTCCTTTTGTTATCCTGACCACTGCAAACAATCTGCTCATTTATTAATGCCTTAATCATTATTTGATGTAAAACTGTTTGACTTGAGAAATCTCCACGCGCTTGCATTTCACTGCTGCAGGTATATGTTGTATGCTTTGGTTATAATTTGCCTGTTGGTAAGAAATACATAAGACTATGGCAGGATCTGACACTATCCCTCATCCCAGAGGCTTCTCCTTTTACCAGTTTATAGCACAACTATTGGATTGAAACAACTATTGTAGACTTCATCCACTGATGTTTAAATCGAATTTGCAGATTTTCTATAAATGCAAAATTATTATTAAAGACAACCAAAACTTAAATTGTAACTCAGTGATCAAGCTCATGTCTGAAAATTATTTTTATATATTTTTGTCTTTGGATAATGGATCAAAACCATGAAAAGGAAACCGATCCCTTAAAACTCAGGGGTCTGTTGTCACATCACATCAAATCCATTCTGAATGGTATTGTTTTACTGCAGTCAGTAGTGTATAATGCAGATGTTCTATGAGGTGTTGGATTTGGATCTCGCATATTGCCGAAGTGTTGTGATGGAAAGCATACGGATAAGCCCAGATCGTGATTTTTGGCTTCCATATTTTCTTCAAACTGTTAATATGTCGGCGCCTAAGATCCGGGGTGATGATTTAGTCTATAAATCTTGTTATGAAACCAAAAAGGAGCTGATTTATCTGGGTTTCTCAATGTGTGTGAATAATCGAGGCGGGTAACAGGTTTTGGATTTGTTTTATGGCTACTTTGTCGTTCTGCTGGCACACTCAATTTGCGATTGAACACAACAAAACAAACAAGTCCTTTCTTTTCACAGATCTTCATATGCAAGGAAGTCATTTTTGTATATTGTTTTACAGTAGCGAAAAAAAAATAAAAAGCACAGTCTAATAATACAGTCCAAGTTTGTTTTGGAGGTGGCCACGTCTGTCTCTTGTGCGTCACTGTGTATGATGGATGACTTTTCAGCAGAGACTGAACTGTTTCCATTAGGTGATGTCAGGCCTTCTTAAACAGAACAGCTGCACTAATACATCAATCAGTACACTGCTATTATGGGATCAGGGTGTACAGCAAGGATAGTGGTTGGATGAATGGAAATGTGCGAATTGTTCAGGATTTCTAATTCATTTCCATTCTGTGTTTTGCTCGCAGGCTGGGTGTGTGCGAGAAAGAAGGCCGGCTGCGCCGTGAGCAGCGATGGGCGAGGTTGAGGGCACGTACCGGGCGCTGCAGACTCCAGGCACACGCCTGGGATCTCAGTTCAACCCCGGCATCAGTACGCTGGAACCGGGACAGAGCCTGAACTCACCTGCCACAGGTGGCAAAGGCAAGTGTCTGCAGATCCGTGTTCAGGGCCTGGATGATGCTCAGGAGTTCTATGAGATTGAGGTAAGTCCCATTTTCTGTATGAAGTTCACTGTTTTTCTCATGAGTTAACTATGCAAATAAAGCCGAGGGACGTCAAATGCTTCTGCTCCAGTATTGAAAGCGAACGTTTTTCTTTATTTTGAATGTTTCACAAATGTTAAATGAGACTTCAGAACACTGTTTTTGTTGCTTAACTAACTAAAACAGTTCAGTGTACTCGTACAGTATGTGCATTCTGAGCTGTAATTTACATTTACAGTATCCATCAAAAACAAGATTATGCTAGTAAAATAGGTCAGGGCCTAATAATACATTCATCTGAAATGCTTTTAGGGAATAGTTGGTACAATACTTGAATAAAACATGTTTAAAATGGGGCTTATGTAAGTGCTTAGTAAAGAGGTAGGTGTTCAGGGTTTGTTTACACACACAAAAAAAAAAAAAAAAGCCAGTGACTCTGTTTAAGCATTTAGGGGAAGTTCATTCTACCACCTGTGTGCTAAAAAGGAGAAATGTCTTGATGCATCATTATCTCCTTCTATTTTTCTGTATTTAATTGTTAAATCTGTTGCTCACCCATTTGTTTTTTTTTTTTTTTTTTTATTTGTTTTTTTGGCCAATATTCTACTCTTGATCCAAATAGCAGGTTATTTAGATGAACTTCTAGGCAGTTTTAATAAAAGCAGAGAAATGAGTTTGAGAGAGAACGTTCATCTAAAGGCAGATATGCTGTGGGTGACATGTGACAGCTCCCACCTCGCTGTGCTCCTCGAATCCCTTCTTTAAGATCGCTTTGGGCACGCCCCACTCGGTGTGTCTGAGATCTAACTAGGCTGCTGGCCTGAAGTGGTTTTATGAGCCATGAATCTCTCCAGTGTAGCCTGGTGTAACCGTCCAACTGAGAGAAAACTCTGGAAAAACATCTTTTAACGGTTTCAACATCAAGCCCGGGTCACTGGCCGTCATGATGGTGGTTTAGGGCTTTAGGATCGGATTTCAGTATTTGTGCAGTGCTTGGTTTGGCTACTTGCTTTAATACGACTAACGCAGGCCAAAGTTCAGGCCAAAAACTAAATCACACTGGAATATTAATGACAATAATCACAATGATGAATGTTTTATATATAATAAAAGTGTTTTGTGTATAATAAAAAAAAAAACCCTAATAGAAAAAAGCTATATAGGAAATCTAATTGTGCACTAAATTGAATTACCTTGTAACTTTTTAATATAAAAACAACCAGGATAATGTGCTTTAGAAAAAGTGCTTACAGTTTTAAATCTAGAACCCAAAAAACCCCCTCGAAAAATAAACATGTTTTGAACGTTGAAAGTTTTTCGTGGCTGAAAAGGAAAGAACCACTTACACACTAGTTGTAGAAGACCTAGCTTATAGTTTGGTTACTTCTTGCTACATCTATACCCTGCGCCTGTAACTTTGAACTTGGCAGGGAAAGGGATTACGGTGTTGGATGCAAGAGTGTGGGTAAGGAAGGATCTCACACTGCAGTGTGGCTGGGTAGCTGCCACTTTCACTCTTTTTACTTACAGATCAAATGTGAGGCATGACGTGAGGTATGTGTTAAACCACTGTGCTGGGGGCTTGTAATGCAGCTAAACTAATTAATACAAACGTTTTCTTTACTGTCACGCAGACCAGGAAACATTTCATGGTACCAAACCCAAAAATGTCTGAATTTGGTTGCACTTGAACTGTGCTGTGATTCCTGTGAAAGTAAACACTTTAACTTTCGTACTTTCTTGGGTTCAGGAAGTAAATTTCTGGGTACATGAGTTAACTGGATATTCGATTCCTTTAATGTTATATAATTATAGTATTATTATGTGTGCATGTTTGTGGTGATGTAAGATGAATGTAAAAGGGTTTGATAGAATTAAGGGAGCCTGAAACCAGACCGACTCTGCAGGGGGGCTGCAGGGGACAATCGCAGGGCCAAGAATAAAATGCTGACTGGTAATATAGTCACAGAGAAGCACCTGTAAAGTAGGAAATTACTCCAGGACCCCATGAAATTTTAATCCTGTCCAGATGGAGCCATTGTCTCTGAGGGCTGCTGCTCCATATTCCATGCTGGACCAGGTTTGGGTTCCTTAGTTACAGTGAACTTGTAGCCAACTTTGTAGCTACACCGTCTGGATGTCCACATACTTTTGTCCTGATAGTGTGTTTATTATAGCAAGAACTGATCGCAATGCTCCATCCCAGCTTAAATATTGTTGTTTTTTTTTTACTTTGGCTTGTACAGGGGGTGTGTGTGTGTGTGTGTGTGTGTGTGTTGCAATGCCAGTTTAATGTGACATTTTCAACATCTGCTTCCAAGCTGGAACTTGGCCTAACATCTGCATGCTGAAATCCTGCTATCAAAAACATATCTCTGCCTGGGCTTCCACAAACAATTGACCAGAAAAAAAAAAAAGATTTATCTTTTATTAAATTGTTGATCTTTTTTTTTTTTTTTTTTCATTGATTGTGCTTCAACAAAATTGTCCTAAAATGTATTGTAAAAACTACTTTTTTATTTATTTATTTATTTTACATTAAAAATTATTGACCTTTTTGTCTCAGAAAAATCAAAAAGCATAGGTTACCTTTTCCCTTCCACATCTGTTATGTCAATTGTCTGAAGAGACTAAAATAATGTCATAGTGTGGCTGCAAAGCATATTGACCACCACGTTTTGTTCAGAAAACCTGTTTTCATCTTCACATTCAAATTTCTAAATGTTTTTTGTGGTGGCTGGCCATGTCTTCAAATCTAACATGCATGTTCAAGTTGTTGGGTAGATAGAAATTTCTCATGTATTCATATGTATAGAAACCACACAATTGTTTGTAGTAACTTTTGCTATAAGTGTCTAGTGGAAGTGATGAATGTGTTTTAAAGGGTGGATGTGTTGGGCAAGGCATGAAAGTGCTCTAACTCTGGTTACAACAACCGCTGACCTGGAAAACCACGGCTCTGTTCCCTCCCTCTCTTGGTCAGCTGGCTTGTAATTTGCCTCGCTGCCTAAAGTTAGCGTTTGCAGCTCGTTCTCTGTTTCAGGCGTATATTTATGCCACAGATCTTTTCTATGCTGTCAGCTTGGGCCAAAGACCAGATTAATGAATTTCGATTAATTGTTCATCATGGTGGGCTGGACACAATGTCATTTGGTAATTATGGGATATTTTATTTATTTCAGGAGGTTGTTGTGATAAGTAAATGTTTTGTACGATTATCGTGACCTAAGATTAGGGGTTATGTTTTTCTAGAATCAGTCTACACTCAAGAATCCAAGGAAGGGTTACCCACTGAAGTGTAGCAATGGAACGGTCATACTTGGAAATCCCACACCTCGAACCAGTAAAAGCCATACTTGAAATTCCTACTCGTTTTCTGAACTATTAGTTCTTTCACGGAGCGAAAGAACGAATTTAAACAGCACTTTCTACTTTGAGTCATAAAGCATATTGTATACAGAATTAAATAATTAAATTAACATGCAGGCACATTCACTTGTTAAATCTAAAACATTTGCAGTTTGAGAAAGAAAAAGCACAATTATTCATTACGGTTGGCCAAATGTTGAATGTGCTGAGGTACGTCATTCCCTCCTTCAAATTACGACTTACAAGTCAAAAACATTACTTTGTCTTTTACTTCTGATTTCTGTGTTGTAGTTCATTATAACCCATACATATTTTGTTGTTTTTCCACTCCTGCTCATCTGCCTATTTAAGTCTTTTCTTGATTCTTTTGAATCCCATTCTAAAATTTAATCGAAAACTAATTCTACGCTTGCGGGACATTTTCTAGTTGAGTTACAGAAGAGTGACCTGCTCACTTTCCCTGCATGCAGCCACTAATAGGAAGTAATGAGGAAGCAGCCGTAACAACATACGCTTTCTGTTTATTTGTAAAAGAAACAAACAAAAAAAACATTTGTGTCCATCCAAATGCACAGTTGTCCAACTTGCCAGTCATTGCTTTCACCATGATTTGTACTTTCTGAACCCAAACTAAATGTTTAAGTCTTTGTTTCTTCAGCAATAGTGAGTACTGACAGGCAGCCGATCTGGCACACGTGGCCGTGGTTTCCATACTCAAAGGTTTTTTATTGATTTATTATGATTTTATTTTTCAAATGCAGCAAATATATTTAAACAACATATACTTGTTATAATCTTTAATTATTACGCTTGCAATTTATTCATTCGTTGAACCCAGAGCTTCATTCCTGTTTGTTCTCACTGGGACTAAATAATTATATTGTTCAAATGATCTGTATTGAACCTTCCAATAAACACACATTACTGAAACCGTATCAGATCTACAGTTTACTAGGTCAAAAAAATGTGCTTATTGTGCAAAGTGACTTTCTGAAATAATTGACATTTTAGGCATTGAAAAAGTCTTACATTTGCTGTTGTAGGTCTTAAATCATTTTAAACAGGTTTTAGTTTTACGATTGTGAGAAAACAGCGAGGGGTGAGGAGAAGATTCAGGCCAAAGAAAATGACAGTTTCCAAAGTTTGATCTCATTTCACACTAAAACATAAACATCGTACAGTGTGTTTACCCTTTAAAAAAATTATTTTAAATAGATTTTTATATATTTATTAGATTTTTTTTTGTATATTTGTATTTGCACTTTGATGTTATATGGCAATTTAATGGGTTTAGTTTTCACAGAAGTTCTTGAAGGGAATTTTAGCGTAATTTTCCTAAAGTGGAAACAAATTACACTTTAAGAGACCGGTCTTATTTTCCTCCATATATTTATTATGGTTCTTTAATAAAGAAAAATAACTTCTTATTGATGTCGTGATTATAGGTCTTAAATTTCAATTATAATGGTCTTAAAAAGGTCCTAAAGTCTTAAATTTGATTTGGTGACACCTGCAGAAACCCTGTTTATGAAGTTCCTAAATGCGCACCATTGATTATCTTACTGTAGGTGACTTTCCCTTACCAGTGATTGTCTGGATGGTAGAAGGAAGTGCTGCTAAAGAAATCTTTTATTTTTCTTTTTTCCTCATAGTCTTTGTTTTAATTGAATTAGTCAAGTACATTTGAGACCCCCTTCCATTGTGTCTCTATGTGGCAACTGTATGAAGAGTAAACCCTTGTACAACGAGGCAGGAATAATACTAATGGCTTTACTGGCCAATACAAAAATGCTCATATAGAAGCAGGTCATACAGTAGTCGCATATTATAATCTCGTACATACGGTATGTGTACATCTGTGACCTAAATCTCCCTAATTAGCCATAACAATAATGGTGATGGCAGCTTTGTCAGCAGAGTTGCCTGTTATCCCTAATCTCCGCTGCCATATGTTGTCTCTGAGCCTTGTACAGAGGCACCCAGTTGAAGTGAGCCTTTTGAAATTTGCATGGAATGTCATGAATGCGTGCGTCCAGTCGGCCGTGTGCCGTGCTATAACCCTCGGAGGAATTCGTGAGGCTGAATTTCTTGGGGATGTGAATAGACATTACACTGAGAGAGAGAAAGAGAGAGCGAGAGAGAGAGAGACTGACTCTAACAAAATCCAAGGAATGTGTGCTCAGAGTAGGAGTTTTGCCAAAAAATGCAACGAGTGCGTTTTTTTTATTTTAAGGGGGGGTAGGAACTAGTAAAGGTAAGAAGGAGAAAGAAGAGAAAATACTTTTTATTTTACAGATGACACCACGCAATGGGCTATTAATACACCGCTGCTCATGTGAATGTTCTCCCTGTTCACACAAACATTTTTATCTGCAAAACAACTGGCCGGAGTTTCACTCAGACAACTTGGAAGCCGAGCGCAAATCTACGTCCCGGCTTTTCATCAGCTTTTCATCTTTTCTTATTAACGGGAAGATAATTTGCAAGAATGCCGCGTATGTTGTTGATTTGTAACCCGAGCTGTCGGAGCAATGCGATCCGTGTTTGCTTTGTGCACTTGTAATTAAATCTTGTTTTGTTTTTTGTGGGTGTTGAGTAAAAAAAAAAAAAAAAAAAAAAAAAGGACAAAAGCTGCATGCTCTGGCACATGAGTTGAAAGAGGAGCACTGTTTTCTGTCCCCATAGCCATGTGTTTCTGCAACAAAGAAGAAAAACTAATGTAATCTATAAAGTACATAAAAAGCTAATCAGTTTGTTGTTTGGGATGGTTCCATTAAGAGAGAGCTTTTCCAGGTGATGTATGGCATGGATCAGATTTCATGAGAAAAAGGGGGAGGAGACCAGAGACCCTCTGCTTTTCAATGCTAAAGTGGCATCTTTTCATACATGTTTGTTGGTGTTGAAGAGGCCTGCAAATGTTTACATGGAAACACCACCATGAAGCAAAAAAAATCATTTGTTCTGTAATTTCTTGGGAAATAATCAAAACGATGCATCGTCATGCACTCTGTGTTTACAGTATTTACATAAATGCTTTCCAGAGTTATGTTCCATAAACATAATTTCTGCTGGTTATTGCAAAACCTGGTAAGAGCTAACCTGTGTTTTTCCACTTGGAAACTAACCTGGAATAGCTTCGTCCAACACGGACTTCCTGTTTGGCCGCATTTAGTCCAAGCTGTTATGAACATAAGTTTTGCAGATTGAATTGTGTTCTCTGCATCTAGTATGGAGCGCCCCCCCTCCCACATCTCCCCACAAGTGAGGGCATTGCATTATGGGACAGCAGAGAACACTGGGTCCTTTCATGCAGCACTTCAACAGTGTGTTGCTTTCCCTGTCTGCAACGTATCCAAATGAAGAGTAGGGCATTAGGAAGTATGTGTCTGAGAGAGTACAAATTGAAAAGGTGATGTATATCGGTGTTTAAAACGGAGGCTTTTAGAGTTCTACATTTGGGTTGATCACTTGGTAAATCTGAATAAACATAGTCAATACTATGAGGAAATGAGAAACCCCTTGGAGAAAATCGTGCTGCATTGATTTACAGTGAATAAAAAAGTCAACTTAAACATAGAGGACACTTGCACATGCCAGACTTTTCAGTTTTAATTATACTGGAATCCCCACAGGAAATCAGAGAGGTGCTTTAGGGGGTGTATACATGCACTATATGGACAAAAATATTGGGACCTTTGTCATGACCTGCCATATGTGGTTCTTCTCCACACTGATACCACAAAGCTGGAGGCACACAAGTGTATAGGACGTCTTTTGAATGCGGTATAAAAACGTGCCGTTCACTTGAACTTGGAAACCCAGACTTGTTCCAGCATGGCCGTGTGCACAAAAGGAGCTCCATGAAGATATGGTTTACATGGTTTGAAGAGGAAGATCTTTAGTGGCCTGCTCCAGAGCTCTGATCTCAACAATACTGAACACCTTTGGGATGAATTGGGACTCTTACAGCACCCCAGGCCTTCTCATCTGACTTTACTAAGACCCCTCATAGTGGATGAACATAAATGTCCAGAAGTACACTCCAAAATCTAGTGGAACATCTTCCTAGAAGAGTGGAAGGAATTACAAGAGCAAATTGCAAAATTCGTGGGATGCGATGCTCAAAAAGCGAATACAGCGTATATAAATCAGTACACACCGGGTCACTATAATCTTTACTACCTTATCATTTTCCGTGCATATTTAATGTATTCAGACAATCGTATTAGAACAATAGATCTTTCATCACTGCCTCTTTGATCATTAAATTTAGTATGTGAAGAACCTGAATGTAACGCAACCGTTTTTTTACGAGGTCGTAATCAACTCCTGATCTGTGGAAATGACCTGAATAGACACTTTACTACTTCTACTAGCAAGTAAGTGCTAAAACTAGTGCACAACTATAGAGCGCATTATTCTTTTTATGGTTGCCTGCCACAGATGACCTTTAAAGTTAAAGAACAGGAAACAAGGCAGCTGGATGAAATGTGTTAAATGTTCATGTTTGTTTTGGTTAAGCAGGAAGTGTAATCATCGCTAATCAAAATTCGCTGGAAGATCGGCTCAGATTTTGTAGGCCCGGTTTTTAATGCAAACCACAGAGAAACGAAACTTTTACACACTGCTGTATTCTCACTCTGACTTTTCTTTGTTCATCAAGAATCCCTGTACATTTCTGAAAGCTAATGGAGAACTGCACCAGTTCCACCCAGTTTAGCAATGGACCCAACATTTTGAAACTGTAATCACAGATATTATAATTATTTTTGTTTTTGGAAAACTACTGATTTACTCTTTTTACGATGTTTGTATGAATAAGTAGCTTCTCGAATTGGAGAGAAAGATTGTCTCTATATTGGTTCTTTCTGCACTGTAAGACCTGAGCATTTCATCCGGCCACTGAATCTCAACTAAAACTCCTCATGATCAGGTCCTCCTCTGAGTAGGCTATGTCAAGGAGTCCCAGTTCCTCTCACCGTTGTACTTTCATTTCTGGGACGGTAAGTTTGAGTTGCCCAGGGAACGGTCTGATTTGTTTGTTTTTTACATTCCTTGCATGCAGAATGAGCTGAAATCTGCATTTGTGTGTGGACGTGTTAGAAGCATTTATAGTCACCGCGACAGCGTGAGAACACGGGAAATTTCACACATCACTGCAGGGTTTAACCCCCGCTTACGACTTTGTTGTTTTTTTTTTTTTCCGCTTGTGATGTCTGTGTCATTGTTTTGGGATTGAGCTAATAAAACCTGTATAATAGCTTCAGCAGTAGAGACATGTCTTTTGCACGAGTGTGCGTTTCGGTGATCGTGCGGCTTAAATGTAAAACGCTGAGTAGACGTCGACTGGTCAGATATGATTTGTTACATTTTTGGCTTCAAGAATCATTTCAACACTTTGAGAAACTTGCCTGTTGATTTCATGTCTTGCAGGAAGCACCTTCACCCTTTTCTTCATAAACTGATTTCAATAAGGCATTATCTTGTTTGTTTGTTTGTTTTGTGTTTCAGAAGATTGTATAAATTAAGTTGATAATTCTTCTTAAACAATACTTTTTTCCTGGTTATTTGTTACCAGAATATAAATAATAATCTTTTTTTTTTTTTCTTCTTTCCTTTCCATAAAGGACAGACATTTAGACTCTACTGTGTGGTGTGTCATGGCTTTTCCATAAGATTAAACTTAAGCAGCAGCCTCATTTTGGCTTCTAATTCCATCTTGGCATGACTTCTCTGGATCCGGATGCCCCCTGCACACACTCGTGCACACTTTCTAGGCCAGCTGAGCTTCTGCCATACGGCACAATTACTGGAACAAATTAGACACAGAACTTACAAAATAGAGTAAAGACTGCCACTGGGAAATCCTGCAGCTTGTTTTTGATTGCTCCTCCTGAGTTGGATCATAACGTTGGCCAGCTCTCCCTTCGATATTGTTTGAGAGCGTTACTGCATAACAGATGAGCTCTTTGACCAGGCAGAAGCCTGTCTGTTGGCTTATGGCTTAGACCTCAGAGCAGTTTTTGGGGAATTGATTTGGAGGCTAAACTGGCCAGAAGCATGCATTTTAATATTCGATTAATAATTATATGAGATGCTTTATGGCCTGATGAAGTTTAAACGGTGGATTTAAAGGCAGTGTATGCTTGGCACATCATGCCTCAGTATTAGAAACTCTTCCTCCCGTCTGCCCTGAATTTGAATACATTTGACTGAGTTCTCTTTTTCCCTTCTAGAGAAGTGTTTTGCACTTTAATCCTGAAAGCCAGCTTCATCTTGCGTATGTGTGATTTTATGAGTGTTAACGTTCGTACGTTCCAGCCTCAGTGTCTCCGTATGATCTAATATAAGTACACCTAAGCTCTTCGTGATTTTCCTTTCTCTTTTTTGTTCTAGCAAATTCCTGTACTGAATACTAAGCATTTTCTCTTTGGGTTCCTCTTGCTTCAGGTGGGATTGTCCTGAAGATTTGTGAACGTTATCTTGCACCAAAACGGACCTTTTTATCTTGTGCTTTGGTGTGATATTCTTTCTTGGCATCATGAGAACAAAAATGGGGTTTTGGTGTATAACATTTACAAACAAAGAAAGAAAAAAGTTCATATTTGGATCTAAACTTTCCAACCAATCAGATTTGAGAATTAAATAGTAATATATGAAATGGTTGCGTAACAGCTACCGATGTGGAAAGGTGAATGGGCTGAATGCTTACACTACTGCATCACTCTGCTGTACAGATTACAATACCACAGTTCTGTATGACATTTTTGTCATTTCTCTGTTTTTCTGTGGCCACTGAGGAGAATCAATGGCACTGGAGTTTCGAAAAAGGATACAAATATGGTGTCATCAAGAAGCTTTTTCAAACCGACCACTTTTCTGTGAATGATTTGATTTGATTTATGATTCTCAGATATGTGGCTTGCCAAAGCCAGTTCCCACAAACCTCCACAGTAATGTGACATGTTGAATATGGCAGCGTTATATAACAGTTTCAACACCATAGCCAAGCTCTTTACACATGTATAGCATTACAAGTGTAAATATCCAATAATATTGCAGAAATAAAATTATTCATTTGAGGAATATACTAGAGGGTTTTAGAGGAACACAAAATTCTTGGCCAGAAAGTAGAAAATGTTTTTGTTTTGCAGCATGTTGTTCTACTGGTACAACATGATTTGTCTTTTATCAGATATTCTACAATTGTATCCTGTCATACCAAGTACCAAATGCTAAAACGGTACACTGTTTAAATCAGCGCTGTTGCTCTCGATTATTTTAGTAATCGAGTATTTGAACCGATTATTCCAACGATTAATCCAGTAATCAGATAAGTACTTTTTTTCTTTATTAAAGAGCAACACTAAATATACAAGAGAAAATAAGACGGGTCTCTTAAAATAAACAAGTCATTTGTTTCCTTTTTAGAAAAATTTACATTGTTTATTGCTGAAATTGCAAACAAGAATATCTGTGAAAACTAAACTAATTTAGTGCATTTAATTGCCATATTACAACAAATACAAATATATACATAATTTTTTATTTCAATCACTTTTTTTTTTTTAATAAATAAATAAATATTGCCACTCATTCATTCATTCATTCATTCATTCATTCATTCATTTTCTCCCGCTTATCCGTAATTCGGGTCGCGGGGGCAGCAGTCTAAGCAGGCCCCCGCCTTCGACTGCTGCCCAATCCTCACAGCACCGTCCCATACGGTCCCTCCTGCAGGTGGTGAGCCCACGGGAAGGCGGCCCCACGTCACTCCGACGTCACGGACCTTGATATTTCCCTCGTAAGGGACCCCTTATATTGCCACATACATTTTTATTTTACTAATTCCAACTTTTTTTCATCTCAACTCTAACCATTTTGTGGGCCTGAAGTTTGAAGCTGTTGGTGTATGAACGAGGCTCCTTCATGATTCATCTGTCTTGTTCCGTCTCCTCCAGGGCTGATTGTCGGACAGAGTTCTCTCCAGGGATCGGAGGCTTAGTTTGATACCATGCGATTATATTGATTGTAGCCTCTTTCATTTTCAATGTGTAAAGCTTTCTGCCACTACAGAGGGGGTGACGCTGCCCGATTGGCTAAAAATAAACTCTGACTTGCGAGGGGAAAAAATGATTTGGGCAAACTTTTTATTTAATGTGGCAGAAACGGGCTTCCATATGAATCTTCGCCTCGCTGTTTTCTCTCCATTCCACCAGTTTTCATTCTGCAGCGTCTTCTGTGTTCCCTGTCCAGAGCGCTCCGGATTCTAGCGGGTGGTGCGTCAGTAATAATGGTCCGTGGGAAACACAGTGCACCGTGTGTAATTAAATGGACTAAACGAAGCATGAATTTTTGTAATTAAATTACTCAAGGAATCGTTCCTTTAAGGACAAATTCCTTACAATGTTGCATATGATCTGAGGTGTTGTATTAATGTGATTTTATTTTTGTACGTGTACAGATTTGTAGCTGAAAAGTGTGTCTTAAATTCATGTCTTTTTGTATTAAAGAAAACACATGGCCCTGTAATGGCTTTAGTTGCAAGTCCTGTTGCATGTGGATTAACTTGGTCTGCTAAACCATATTAAGTTGTTTCACTGCTTTTCTCAATATCAAACAACCTTGTTCAATGAACTTGACAGACAGGGCAACCTAGGAGCAAGCTATTGCACATAACCTGTTTGCTGCAGTAGGTCAAAGGCAAGGTGTGTAGAGGGTGAAGAAGGTTGGCAGTCTCTTATCTCTGCTCAGGTGATGTAAAACTCTGACCTTTCACTCACCTAAACAGGAAAAAATAACCAAATATGTTCTCTGGTTAATGTTAGAAAGAGTCTCCATACAGGGAATGCAATGTTCATGTCAAAATGCTGCTTATGAATGTTATTAATTAGCATTTTGAGTCACCAGAACTATGTGCTTAAATAGTCAATGATTTACGAACAGAGCTGCTTATCATTTACGCTATTCACCTGTTCATTTTGTGCCTCCCAGCCCTGTGCTCAGCTTCTGTGCTGTTTCCAGACATATCTTTTAGATGTTTGAGCTAATACACAATCACCAGGGAGCAAACACCAACAGGTTAATGCTGTAAATGCTAACAACGCAAACTGTGTTCCTGTTTGTGAATCATTAATTTTTTGGGTGTCCAGGTAGAAAGAAAGCAAACCCTTATGCCACAAATCTAAGCTTAGAAAAAAAGCACATTAACCAGACACGAAAAATTCAGTCATTTGAGCAAGTCGTTAGTCAGTTTTATTTGTTCGTTTTAGTCTGAAGCTTTTGACAGTTAAGTGCTGATAAATGACAATTGCTTCCTCTTTATGAATTTTACTTTCCAGGTAGAAATAATGACAGACTTTTTTTTTTTTTTAGGTTAATTGTGTACAATGAAGGAAGGATTGCATGGCTAATGCTTTTTTCACAACAAAGTACGTGCGTGTTGTAGAACAGTGTTGTAAGGAGCACATAAATGAGGACGAATTGAAAAATCCTTCATTTAGCATGAGGTTTAAAGGGTGTGACCAGGTGTGCTTGCACAGCGAGAGCCACTGGGTCCTCAACCGGGTTTTAATCGTGTGAGAAAGGAAAGCGGCACTCCAGCTGGAGTGTATAGGCATGCCTCGACATGGCTTTCCCCTCTCACAGTGGAATTCTCCCACCAGCTCTTTTATTCAATCCCAGGTCACATTTCGTTCCACACACATTGCATACTAGTTAATCTTACACATGCAGGCTTAACACTCTTTCACTTCCCTTTCGAACCCCGCCCAGTGTCAGGTTGGAGCTTGTCTCCAGTATTCTCTCAGCTGTGCTTGTTTCACCAGAAGCATTCATCTTACATGTGTGTGTTCAAGGAGTTCCCCTGTGTAAATAGACATGCACTCGCAGCAAATTTGTTTTAGTAGTTTGGAGTTGTTATTATTAATTTCAGGGTTTGAACACCAGAAGTTCCCATCTGTGCAGCCATTGGTGTAAAACATCTTTATAGAGAAAATGATAGTCATGTGATGGCCTCCTTTCTTAGAAAATCAGGGCCATTAATTACAGATAACCTGTTGGCTTCAGATGGAAACGATTAACATGCCTTATAGGTTACACAGTTTAATTGTTACAAGAGGTTCCATAGTAGTCTTGCACTGCTGTGATCTGTGGTGTCCGAGAGCAGAAAAACTGCCTTTTTTTTTTTTTTGTTGCCGAATTTGTAACTCTGATTAAACTGTGGCTAAATGACACCTCATACTCTGCTGTGGACCTCATTTATTTTTCGGCTGAGTATTTTCTCCAGCAGATCAGATACTTAGATTATTCAATCATAAAATTTTTTGCGAAATTATAAATGTTATTAGAAAATATGGTGAACTTGGAAGATGCATGAAGGTTCAAATTATTTACAATTTGAAACTTGTTCATAGCGGTGTATTCAGTGTTGTACAGACACTTATCTACAAGGTTTTTGATTCTAAAAAGATTTTGCAACCTCTGAAGACAATGTCTGTTGTGAAAAGCGCTATACAAATAAACTTGACTTGACTTGACTTGACTTGAAGCAAGTTTAGTAAAAAAATTAGTCCTACCAGCAACCTGAGTCGGCCACCGCATGTCATTCTGTAGCATTCGGGAATTACTACAATGTTTAAAGTATCGATGTGCGTAACACTACCATAATCCACATACACCTGCATATCAGATTAAAACATTGTGAAAGTCAGGGTGCAGTTTTTTTCCCCAGTAGACAAGGGAAAAAAAAAAAACAAAAACAAAAAAAAAGTGGTTGCATTGTAACAGTTTATTAGACCTGTTTGTCCACTGGGCAACAAAAAAAAAACAAGAATTATCAAGAACTTCCAAACCAAGAAACCTGTGAAATTAAATTGTAAAGAAGTCTTCCTGGAAGTCTCCATTCCATTGGATTCATAGTAACTGGTATATAAAATGACCTTGCAAGTTGGGAGTTGTATCTTTTTGAACAATTTCAGATTAAACACTTTGATTAGCAAAAATCAATAATTCAAGAATGTCAAGAATTCAGACCTAGGATTATATATAGCAGCGGTCCCCAAACCTTTTTGCGCCACGAAACGGATTAATGTCAGGCAATATTTTCACAGACCGGCCTTTGAGGTGTGGTGGATAAATACAACAAAATAAAATGATACGACCGCCATAAAAGCTGGTATTTTCTAAATATAATAATAAACGTGAATCCATTGTGTTGTTTTTTTGTTCATTTTGCTCGCTTGGGGGTTTAAATTTAGCGGTAATGTATTATGTGTTAGCGGCCGGAGCAGCCTCTTTAAGAAGGTAGCGGATGGAGGTAAGACATGTGACCGAGGCATCATCACATGCATCAAGAGTGAGTCATAGACAGATGTGGCGGAGAGAATCCGGTAATTTTCCAAAATAAAACCGTACAGAATCAGATAATAAATAAAACAGAAATAATGAAAGTAATGTTTTCTTTCTGTGCGTCCCGAGGGTTGGCGGTCCACAGATATATAATGAAAACTAAAATTTAACGGGTTGTAATAAACCATTTCAAGGGTTAATTGGCTGCAGAAGTGAAAATGCAAAATGAAATTACTTCTAGAAAAAAAAATGCATTTTGAACAAGAGAGATTGTGAACAGGGAAAGAGAAGAGAACTTCTTTTCAGTAACATACTTCAAGCCTGAGGCTATGTGCTGAGGCCTCTTTAGGAGTGAACATTGTGGTGTGGTCAGCATGGGTATTACTTATCCTGCTGAAGTTAGTCAAGTTAAAGAAGTACAAAATCCTATCCTCATGAGATTCACAGGCCCTAACCATGCTTAGACCATAAAGATTATGAGAAAATTTGAATGGGGTGTTTAAGTAAACAGTAGTTCTCTAAATGACAAAAGCAGAGACCAACTAGAGGGCAGTTGTAGATATAACTTGCATGCATACACATTAAAGGAAGTGGAATGTCCAAAGAGGATCCACAATGTCAGAAGGAAGATGATTACAGTACACAGTAAATTCTTCATAATTTGTAACACATTGATCACTCTCTCAAAACCGTGTCCTGCATTCATCAAGCTATACGTCTGTGATCTCGCAAGTTTCCACAATGATATAAATGACAATACAAGCTTCATTTAATAAAAGTGATCTCTAGTAAAACTTTAAATCCCACGCCTACATTTCATCAGTTTCATTTCATTGTGGTTGCTGAATAATATTCTGTAAGATGTATAAATAAATAATACACTGATAAACCCCCTGAGAGGTTAAAGGGTTAAGACAAAATCAAGCCCTGCCCATGCATGCATTGGTTTTAAAAATACACTCAACATTGCAAACAGATGTCTTGGTGTGTAATTTTCTCAAAAAGTCTTCGACTGGCATCCCAAAATGTAGTTCTCACTACATAGCAATTAGTCCTTCATTTTGCGAAAGCAATGCCCAGGGCATTTCCAAAGCAAATGTTCTGCAAAAGTTTTTTTTTTTTTGGTCTGAAATTGAGCTGTTTTATACCCCTCTCTGCATGCTAACTTCTTCCCAGAGTCTCTGCTCATGGCAATTCATTTTCACCACTTATCTAGCAGTTCATAAAACCTATTCATATTTCATACTGACTGCCAACAGGCTCAAATATTTATGCGCACCCAGACCCTGTCACTTTTAATAATCCCCTGCTCAGAGAAGACTGGAAGTAGTCAGAATGTCATAGGTGTCTACAACAAGTGTTGAGTTCTACTTGCTTGAGTTTGTTTTAATATCTAGGCTTGTTTCAATAGTTGCAAAAGTACACACATTAATGGACACGCATTCATACTCGGTAGTATTGTGATGTGACTGTCACAACCTCTGCATTTCATTCAGAAAACACAAAGTACACTGTTACTGTTAGGATTCTTGTGTATGTACTTTTGTTGAAATACAATATTGTACTGTTTGCTGCCCTGAAAATCTTATTACATAATCTTCTGTATTGACTTTAAAACCGCTCAGCTGTAAACATCTATAGTTTTACATTACTAATAATATTTCCGTCTCCCCCTTTTGCTCTCTCTCTCTCTCTCTCTCTCTCTCTCTCTCTCTCTCTCTCTCTCTCTGTCTGTCTACAGGCTAAAGCAGATGGACAGACCCTTCTTAGCGACGTGTATCGCAGGATCAATCTCATAGAGAGCGATTACTTTGGCCTGGAGTTCCAGAATGTGCAGATGAACTGGGTAGGTGGCAGCGTGCTGAACAATGCCCCAGTGTGCATACTGACTGAAAACGAGTCACGGCTTCAGTGCTGTAATGCTGTATTCTGCCTCTGGGTTTCGGGGGTTTGGTGGTCTGGTGGTCTCTTTCCATTTTGGATCTGAATGAAATGGCTTGGGATTGAGGTATTTTGAAGTAAATCTAGACTATGGAGCAATAGAAGGCTACAGGAGCCAACAGGACAGGAAGAAGCAAACCCATGTAAAGAAGTCATGATGGGTTGAAGAGGTTTTGCTATTAGCTATGCCAGCCGATGTGTTGGTGTACAGTTAGTAAATGGATACACAACCAAACACTGCTACACGCCAACCAATCAGCATCCCCCAAACGCTCGTTTAATCAGAGCGGCATTAATACACACAATGCACAGTTAGCGTGTGTGAGTAGTTAAAGCTCGTAATGCTTACCCATATAAATTCCCACTTTGCACTGTGGCAAATATTAACGCATTAACGCATAGTATGAACTAGACCTTAACCAGGAGACACCTGCAATATTTCTATACCATGATGATACCATTTCACAGTTATCAGTAACCTAAGCCATGCCAGTGGTGATCCCTTTCCCTGATTTGTTAACGACAGTCAGCAAACTATAATCAAGTATATATTATATACTTGATATTATATAATTAAGTATACTATATTATATATAGTCTTATAATTCTGCTTAAAAGAATGGCAACATGTGCATATTTAGTAAAATATTATACATTGCAAAATACTGAAATTGGTGCCTGGGTAAAGTGAAATCTGCTGTCTGGACAAGAACACATCTCTGTGGAGGAAAGGTGTGGCAACGAGTAGTGCATTCTTGTTACAATCAGTCCCAGATGTGTGTGATAAAGTATGCATCCTTTAGAGCAACTGAGGATTTCATAACATGTTTGCAGTACTACTGTTAACACTTAAAAAAAAACAACCATGCTTTTATTAATATTGAAAGGTATTATCTCTGTAAACCCTCATCAAATATTTTCATCACAAGGTGCAAGCACTTTTCTTTT